>CM073885.1:124552937-125097727 GCA_037176705.1 Molossus alvarezi
GAACCAAAAAAGACCTTGAATAGCCACTGCAGTCTTTAAAAAGAAGGACAAAGCTGGAGGGATTACATTACCAGATTTCAAGTTATACTACAAAGCCACTGTAATCAAAACAGCCTGGTATTGGCACAAGAACAGGCAGATATACCAGTGGAACAGAACAGAGAACCTAGAAATGGACCCAAGGCAATATGCTCAATTAATATTTGACAAAGGTAGCAAGACCATACAGTGGAGTAAGGACACCTCTTTAATAAATGGTGTTGGGAAAATTGGACAGCTACATGCAGAAAAATGAAATAAGACCATCAACTTACACCCTACACAAGAATGAATTCAAAATGGATAAAAGACTTAAATTTGACTCATGAATCCATAAAAATCCTAGATGAAACTGTAGGCAACAAAATTTCAGACATCATACGCAGCAGAATTTTCAATGATACATCACCTAAGGCAATAGTAACAAAGGAGAAAATGAACACATAGGACTACATCAAACTCAAAGCTTCTGCACAGCAAAGGATACAATCATCAAAACGAAAGGCTACCCACTGTATGGGAGAACATAATTGCCAATGATATATCAGATAAGGGGTTAATTTACAACATATGTAGAGTGCCCATACAACTCAACAAAAGGAAGGTAAAGAACCCAATTAAAAAATGGGCAGAGGAACTAAATAGACACCTCTCCAAACGGGACATAGAAATGGCTAAGAGACATATGAAGAAATGCTCATCATCACTAATCATCAGAGAGATGCAAATTAAAACAACAATGTGGTATCACCTCACACCTGTCAGAATGGCCGCCATCAACAAATCATCAAACAACAAGTGTTGGCGAGGGAGTGGAGAAAAGGGGACTCTAATACACTGCTGGTGGGAATGCAGACTGGTGCAGCCACTATGGAAAACAATATGGTGTTACCTCAAAAAATTAAAAATTGAATTTACATTTGACCCAATGATCCCACTTCTAGGAATATACCCTAAGAAGCTTGAAACACCAATCAGAAAGAATATATGTACCCCCATGTTTATAGCAGCGCTATTTACAATAACTAGGATCTGGAAACCGCCCACGTGTCCATCAGTAGACGAATGAATAAAAAAGCAGTGGTACATATACACAATAGAGTACTACGCAGCTGTGAAAAAGAAAGATTTCTTTTCCTTTGAGACTACATGGAGGGACCTGAGAAGTATCATCCTAAGTGAAACAAGCCAAACAGAGAAAGACAAGTATCATATGATCTCACTTATTTGTGGAACATAATGAACATAACAGTCTGAGGAATGGGGTAGTCCCAGAGACGTGGAAGTGGGGTACAGACTGACAATCCCCAGAAGAGAAATGGGTTGGGGGAGAGAAAAACCACTGAACTTATATGCATGTATGCATGAGCGATGGACATAGACAACAAAGCTGGGGACAGGTCACGGAGGGAGGGCGAGGGTGGAATCAGTGGGGGGACAAAGAGAAACATCTGTAACAAAAATAAGAAAGTGAGAAAGAAAGAACAAATGAAAGAACGAAAGAAAGAAAGAACAAAAGAAAGAATGAAGAAAGAAAAAGAAAGAAAGAAAAAGAAAGAAAGAAAGAAAGAAAGAAAGAAAGAAAGAAAGAAAGAAAGAAAGAAAGAAAGAAAAATGGAGATTTTGTTGTCTTCCCAAAACAAAAATAAATAGATCTAAATAGAGAAATTAAACTGCTTTGTGTATTATGGACATCTTAATGATGTTAATTCTGCTAAGGAAAACAAAAGAACCAGGAAATATCTGGGTTGGATTATGTAGAAAGAGGATGATGTAAAAAGCTTGACTTTTTGAGAGACAAACTCAAAATAGAAGAAAATAGATTGCAGGGAAGAAATTCTGATTTCTGGGCCAAGATTGACAATGGTTTGAACAGATGATCCAAACTCATAGGAATCTGTGGGAGTGGCCTGTATATCTGGACAAAGCTAGATCCGTGTCTGTATTCAGTGTTGGCATGCTTCTATCAATAAGGAACTGGTACCCCTGTCTGGCTATAACAAGTGATAACTCCTACCCCCAAAAAAGAGGTTCAGAGATGAAAGACTTAATCTCAGATGCAAAAATTGCAGGATACGTACCCACCCTGCCTCTCCACCCCCAGGGCCCTCACCTTGAGCAGAGCTCAGCAGTGCTAGTCTCCCCTCTCATCATAGGAAGGGAAAAGGTAGGCCATGAAAGGGCCACGTCATCATCAATAGTAACCCAACAACCAGTTTAGACCCTTAATGACTGTCATCCTGCACTTTTTCCCTATGCAGAATATAAATAAATTAACAAACACATCAGAGATGAGGTAAGTGAGAAATGGAAATCATGAGCTTGGACTTTAAGATTGTAACATAATGTAACATTTAAACATTCATATTAGTTATTGTCTACCTAGTCATAATATAAAAATAGAATGCAAGCAAACCTTTTAAAAATTTAGATCAAAATCTTTTTCATGAACTGGCAGATATGAAATAGAATCTGTGACAAAGTGCTCTCTTGAAAGCCCATGAGTCACATAGAAAAGAAACCCACAGCAGAACCATAGAAACTCAAGGCATGGTATTACCTTAGGAGGCATAATGCTTTATAATGCTTATAAAGCACTTCTAACCTGGCATATAGTAAATATCTGATAAAAAGCACCATCATACGTTTCTGCCTTCAGTGATCTCTGAAGGAGAGATGCCCATTTCATTGAGGGAAATCCTCTGTCAGTTCACAATAAACCTCCTCCACCCCTAGACAGAGCCCGTTTTACCCTTGTTCTTTTCTCTAAGACACTTTGCTTTCTCTATTTCCCCAAATACTAAAATTTTAATATCCATTAACATAAAAAATATCAGCTGTGCACTCATTAAAGAAAGAGGTAAATGACATGGATGTAAAAACTCCTTCAGACCCTGGCCCATGTGGCTCAGTGGTTAGAGTGTCGCCCATGCACCAAAAAGTCACAGTTTTAATTCCCAATCAAGGGCATGTACCTGGGTTTCAGCTTGAATCTCTGGCCCCAGTTTCAGCTAGTGCAGGAGGCAGCCAATTGATGTGTCTCTCTCACATCAATGTTTCTCTCACCGCCCCCCCCCCCGCCCTTTCTTCCCTTCCACTCTATCTAAGAATCAATGGAAAAAAATATCCTCAGATGAGGATTAACTAAAACAAAAAAACCAAACCAAACAAACAAACTCCTAGGGAGACTGCTTACAACTTAGCTTAATTTCTGTCAAATATATAGAAAAAATGGTTTCAAGCTTTAAATAGAAAACTAAGAATATAAAGAAAAACTAAATTGTTTTGAAGTCTCTCTAGGCTCTGCTCACAGACCATTTGTTTGTCTCAGTTGTTTACAGAAAGGTGAAATTAATTCAAACAAATTGTGGTCCCCAGAGTTATATATTCAAAGTGTCAACTCCTCCTCTGAATCCCTCTGCTAGTGCCCACTGGAATTGCCCATCCAATTTTATACTCTACACACTAAAACAAAGAAGAAATAAGAGTGAGAGCATTCAATATTTTATTCAAACTTTGTACAGCAGTTGACATCTATTAGTAAACTAATTTCACCTACAGGAAAATAAAAGTGTTTTTATTTATTTATTTATTTATTTATTTATTTATTTATTTATTTATTTATTTATTTTTATCCTCACCCAAGGATATTTTTCCATTTTTTGTTCAGATAGAGTGGGAGGGAAAGAGAGAGAGAAACATTGATGTGAAATGGACACATTGAGTGGTTGCCCCCCCACACAACCCAAACAGGGCTGAGGACAAACTGCAACCAAGGTATGTGCCCTTAGTGGGGATCAAACCCGGGTCTCACTGGAGTGCAGGCCAACTCTCTGACTGCTGAGTCAAACCAGCCAGGGCAAAAATAAAGTGTTTTATGAGTAGCTACTGCCTTTATACATTTCCTTTTCAAAATAATAGTATACGTGTTTTGATAATCTCTTTTTTAGACTACTCTTCTATGAAAATAAAATAGATTCACACCACCTTTGGATTCAAAAGCAGGACAGCAATGAGAAAAACAAGCATTTTTTGTTGTTTTTTAAAATTTTTTTTTATTGATTATTTTTGGAGAGAGAAGAAGGGAGAGGAAGAGAGATAGAAACCTCAATGAAAGAGAACATCGAATGGCCAACTCCTGCATGCTCCCCACTAGGGATCGGGGTCACAACCTGGGCAGGTGCCCTCACTGGGAATCAAACCAGCAACATTTTGGTGCATGGGTCGACGCTAAACCACCGAGCCACACTGGCCAAGTGGAAATAAACATTTTAAAAGAATTTCAATACCATTCAGAAGTGATCTCATCAAACCCAAGGTGGCAGCATAAAGTCATGTGATCTTTGCTCTGAGTCACTGGGGGAAAAACAAACAAGCCAAGGTTGTATTATCAAATCTGCTGCAATTTTCTGTACATTCTTTTAAAAAAGAAATTCCTTTTCTCCACATCCTTGTCAGCACTTGTTGTTTGTTCACTTATGGATGGTAGCCAATCTGGCAGATGTGAGGTGATACCTCATTGTGGTTTTAATTTGCATCTCTCTGATGATTAGTGACTTTCAGGACTTTTTCATGTTTCTTGGACATCTGTATATCCTCTTTGGAGAAATGTCTATTTAGATCATTTGTCCATTTTTTAATTGGATTGTTTGTCTTCCTTTTGCTGAGTTGTATGAGTCCTTTATATATTTTGAAAAGCAACCCCTTATCTGATGCACCATTGGCAAATATATTCTCCTATACAGTGGGTTCCCTTTTCATTTTGATGCTGGTTTCATTTGCTGTGCAGATGATTTTAAGTTTGATGTAGTCTCATTTGTTTTTTGCTTTGTTTCTCTCACCCTAGAAGATGTATCTGTTAAAATTCTGCTATGTGGGATATCTGCGATTTTGCTTCCTATGTTTTCTTCTAAGATTTTTATGGTTTCCCAATTTACAATTAAGTCTTTTATCTATTTTGAGTTTACTCTTGCGAATGGTGTAATTTGGTAGTCTAGTTTTATTTTTTGCATGTAGGTATCCAATTTTTCCAACACCATTTATTAAAGGGACTGTCTTTACTCCATTGTATTCACTTGTCTCCTTTGTCAAATATTAATTGGGTGTAATTGCTTAAGTCAATTTCTGGGTTCTCTGTTCTGTTTCATTGATCTATGTGCCAGTTCTTGTGCCAGCACCAGGCTGTTTTGGTTATAATAGGTTTGTAGTATAATTTGATATCCAGTATTATAGTCCCTCCTACTTTGTTCTTTCTCAAGATTGCTGTGGATATTTGAGGTCTTTATGTTTCCATATAAAGTTTTGTATTACTTGTTCTAGATCTGTAAAATATATCATTGGTATTTGAATAGGGATTTCACTGAATCTATAGATTGCTTTGTGTAGTGTGGACCTTTTAGTGATGTTAATTTTTCCAATCCATGAACACAAGTGCTGTTGATGATGTAGAGAAAAAGGGACTTTAGTACACTGCTGGTGGGAATGCAGACTGGTGCAGCCACTATGGAAAACAATTTAAAATTCAACTGTCATTTGACCCAGTAACTCCACTTCTAGGAATATATCCTAAGAAACCCAAAACACCAATCAGAAAAAATATATGCACCCCTATGTTTATTGCAGCACTATTTACAATAACTAAGATCTGCAAACAGTGAAGTGCTCAGCAGTAAACGAGTGGATAAAAAAAGCTTAGGTACTTTTACACAATGGAATACTATGCAGTTGTAAATAGGAAAGATCTTTTACCCTTTGAGAAATCATGAAGGGACATGGAGAGTATTATGCTAAGTGAAATAAGGCAGGCAGAAAAAGACAAGTATCACTTATATGTAGAATCTAAAGAACAAAATAAATTGATGAAGAAAATAAGTTCAGAGGCACTGAAACGTGGCACAGACTGATGGATCTCAAAGGGAAGTGGGGAGAGATAAACCAAAGAATTTATATGCATATGCGCATAACCCATGGAGACAGACAATAATGTGGTGAAGACTTGGGGTGGGGTGAAAATTGAGTGGAGGTGGGGAATGGGGGAAATTGGGGAACATATGTAATACTCTCAACAATATAGATGAAATAAAATTAAATAAAAATTAAAAATAAATAAAAATTGTAAACAAAAAATTTAATTAATTTAATATTTTTTAATTCCTTCATTTTTCCAGTTCTTTTCTTCCTCATCTATAAAATGATAGTTATATGAGCTGCTTCTAAATTCATCTTTAGGATTTTATGAGACTGAATGTGATTGGATTTATTTTCTAAATATCTTCCCTTATCTTGCTTTCTACTCCAACCCAACTAATGGTATCTACCACTCACCCTGGTGGTCATACTAGTAACCTAGAAGATATATGCCATGACTGTCTTTCTCTCACAATCCCCATTCAATTTATTTAAAGTGCCCTAAGTCCTAAACATATCATGAGTTTGGTTCTTCTCACTCTTATAATTATATTGAAAGACACCTCACTTTCTCCTCTCTCTTAACTCATTTTCCTGCTCCCATTTTGCTCTTATAAGATTTATTCTCTACACAGCAACCAGAAATGTTCTTTTAAAACATACATGAGCCCTAGCCGGTTTGGCTTAGCGGTTTGAGTGTCGGAGAGTCCCAGGTTCAGTTCCCGCTAAGAGCGCGTACCTCGGTTGCAGTCTGTTTCCGCCCCGGTTGGGGTCGTGTGGGTGGCGACTGGTCGATGTGTCTCTTTCACGTCGATGTTTCTCTCTCTCTTTCTTTTTCTCTTTCTCCCTCTCACTCTATCTGAAGATGCATGCAAAAATGTCCTCGGGTGAGGATAAAAAAAACATCAAATCCTGTCTCTTCCCAGAACACAACCATCCACAGGTTTCCCTTCAATCTTGGAATTCTTTGTGAAATCTACCATGGTCTGCAAAAGACTCTGTAGTTCAGTCCTGGCTACCTCACCAACCATATCTCACCCTCCAGACACACTGAGCCCCTTGTTGTTCCCACTCAAAGCCTTTGCACATGCTGCTCCTTTGACTGGAACACTCTCCACACACCTACATGGTCCCCTACCCTACTGCACAGGTCTCTATTCCAAGTAACCTCCCCAAAGAGATTTGTTCTGATCTCTGTATCCAAAATAACCTCCCTGTCACTCTCTAGAGATCCCCACTCACCTGCTTTATTTTTATAGTACCTCTTCATACCGATGTGCTAGATTCTTTCCAACATGGTACACAAGGAATTACCACTCCTTGTACCTGTACTCATATTGTTCCCTCCCACATTGGCTCTGGGCCCATGGCACATGTACAGATATGATGTATTGAATAAAAGCTTGCTCTTTTGTGCTTGTTCCCATGCCAACCTAAGAACGTCCAAGGTCAAAAGGCCACATAGAAAGCAGGGCCCAGCCAACCCAGCTCTACCCAGCTGAAATTCTGGGTCAGAGCAGCCAGGCAAGTGAGCTCAGGTAAGCAGGAGAACCAGCAGTTCACCCACAGAACTGTGGGAAATAATTAACCATTGTTGTTTTAAGCCATTTGGTTTGGGGTGGTTTTTATACACACCAGAATTTAGCCAATAGAGCTCCAAAGACATAATTTTTGCTATTGTTTTCTTCCCACTGGACTATACACTCCATGTACACAGAAGGACTTGGTTTTGTCACTGCTGTAATCCCATTCCTTAGGGTAATGTGTTGAGTATATACTCAATGACATGGAGTATATTCTTAGTAAATATTTGTCAAATGAATGAATATATGTGTGAATGAACAACCTCATAGTTTACAGACGAATATGCTGCTTAGCCCAAGCAAATTTTCTCTGGACCATTGTGCATTTTTAAATAATTTCCTAAAGTGAGGAATAAAGGTGATATTTCAGTTTTTGTGTGTGTGTATAATTAACCCTGTTTGAAAATGAAAATTTTCTTCTTGGGATCACATGGAACCGGGAGTTTAACTACCCCAGTTTCATTCCTGACTTTTGCACTACACTCAACTTCCTTCAGTGAGTGGATTTATAACTTTAAAGTGTCTGGCTGCAAATATCCAGTTACCACACAACCACAAGCTCTGTTAGAAAACCTTTCACATACCCCACAGTAAATGATGGAATGAGTTGTGATGGAGAAGTGTCAACGAGAATTTGAAAGGTATCTGAGCATCTGGGCCTGGCCACTATGAGTGAAGGGTAATCAAAAATGTATTCCAACATTTCAGTTAATTCATGCAGTCCAGGCCTATGAACAAAACCACCACTGTGCCCATTCTGTCTTCTCACCAAATCAGAATCCTCTCAATCTTGTGACATGTGAGCTGCATTATTAATTTCTAAACATAAACATCACTGAGCTTCCAGACCCATGTACACACCTTTAAGTGACAGTTATTTTCTATAGAGTATAATGACAGTTATAAGCCTGGTGCTCCTCCCACCTTCCCCACATGAGAGGGGACAGCTGAGAACTGCTCAGTCAGGTCCAGTGATGAGGGAAGATTGCAGACTGAGAAGCCACACCTACCAAACTGCCTTCCTGCCCTGTAAGCTGGAAGACCAACACTGGAGTAACTCACCAGAAAAACAGGTACTAAAGCTTTAAATTGAGTCTGAAATTGCGCTCGGAAGTGAGTTGAATCTGAGCAGACTGTAGACAGCAAATATCACTTGGTTTCTATGGTTGCTATCCTTGGAGAAAGCCTGGTGTCGGAAAAGACAGACGTAAACCTGGAGACTGGCCTGCCTGGGAGCAAGTTCATTCAGCTGTCTGGGTTACAGAGTTTTTGTAAAAAATAAGGAAATTTTACTATTTGAGCTCTAGACCCTTTCAAGCTTAGAAGTTATGGGCTTAAATCAGTAATACCTGACCCCACTTCAAGAGATAAGCCCTGAAATCAGTATTTTTTTAACCAATTATTAAGTGCAAATTAATAGTCTTATGAAACAAATAGATTCTTATGAAACTGTCTCCTAGATGTTGCTGTTTGTCTCCACAGCAAACATCAAGCATTGATTCTTTCTGCATCTATGTGCTGCATGTCAGAAACTGCAGCACAGGAGCTGGGTGGGCACAGGAGACAGCCCTCTACAGAAGGCTGCTGCCATGACCAAAGGATCTTGAGTCCTTGTAGGCATTAAAGCAGGGAGTTACCAGTGTGGTTCAGAGGAGGATCATTCTGGTGTAAGGGCTACGGAAAGGGGAAGAAGCAAGTGGATGCCAGCAAGAAGGCTGCTACAATAGCGTGAGTGACAGATGAGGAAACCTATCTTCCTCTGCTTGGTAGACTCACTGTTGTACCAGAGACCCAAATATGCCACAGCTCACAGGAGATGTTGCTCCAGACAGCAGGTCAGACAGGGCTAGTTACTCCATATAGTTCTTCAGAGGCCCAGGCTCTGACATCTACAACTCCACACCCTCCCCACCCAAGGTGTGGTCATCAGCTGCATTCAACCACAGAAAATGAAGGAGCACCTAAAACCATGTGCAGCAGGTTCTTAGTGACCAAGCTTGCAGGGCATGTACCATTTCTACTCTCTTGTGATTGGCATGCCCTGGCATGGAGCCTGGGAAACCCATCAACTCCTTAAAGTACCCAAGAAGATAAAGAGAATGGATTTTGGAGAACTGTTAGAAGTTTCTGCTATAAGACATGAGCTCAGAAAGTATCAAAGGGGATAAAGATGGGGAATGGAATTAGGAGACATTTCTGAACTATAATCATAGAATGTGGAGACAGTTTGCAAGGAGGCTATGACGTGAAAAGGAGAAGTCTGGTGGTGACCCAGAGGTTTCTAGTTCAGAAAACTGAAATAAAAAATACAGCAAGTCCTCAAATAATGTTGTTTAGTTCAATGTCTTTTTGTTACAATGTAGACAAGATGCCACAGAACTTACCCTTGTTTATATCAATTAGCCTATGGTAAACATGTTTTTGTTATAAGTTGTTCCACCTAAAGTTGCCCAACTTACTGTATTGGAAATAAGATATAATCTTTTTGAAGGGCAACTAAATGTTATCTATAAAAATTTCAAGTGGAGTTTACCTCTCACACAAATATTCTACTCTAGAAATTAACACTATAGAAAAATTGATACTATGTACATATATATACACACACATATATATGTCTATATACACACACACACACACACACATATATGCAAAGACATTAATCTCAGCATTGCTTGCATTAGTCAAAAAAGGAAATCTACCCAAATCTTCAAGAGGATTAACTATGATGAAGTATAATACAGTCATATAAGTGACAACTATTAAAACTGCAAGATTAATCTATTGTATTGACCTGAAAAGATGTCTAAATTGTGCTTTCATACTCAAGAAGCAAGTTGAGGAATAATATATAAAATGTGTTTTGAAATAAAAATATATGTATGCATATTCATTGAAGAGAAACTCTGAAAGAATATACCAAAAAACATGAAATGACTATTTTAAGAGTTACTTCTTATTTAATTTTTTTTTTTTTACAGAGTGTCTATCTTCACTTGGGTAATTATCAGCATCTATGATTTGGGAAAGTGAGATAGATCTATCTATCTATCTATCTATCTATCTATCTATCTATCTATCATCATCTATCATCTCTTAGACTCTGTAAGGCCAGGCCTACATGGGCTTAGGGGAAAGGCAGAATGTATGCATGTACGAATATGTGTGCTATGTTTTTGTTCCTCCAAAACACTTGCAACATCAGAAGTTTTCCCATTTTAGCAAAGAGAAAATAAGAGCTCATGTGCTTCCCCAAGATCACAAACATGGAAAGGAGTTTCACTCAGGCTCCGTGGGTGAAACGGGGAGGCCTCCTCTGCCCCGGCTCTGCAGATGCCCCCTCCAGCAGACGTTGGTGGTGGCATGGTGTTCAGGAGGGTGGCCAGAGTGGGCAGCAAGAAAAAGGCAATGAGCAGAATAAAGAAGGCTGCCTTTTTTCCAAAGAGCATATGGAATGTTAGCTAAATTAGCCCTCTGTCTTCCTTTTTCAGTTCCTCTTATCTCCCTTTTCTCTTCTTGCTTCTTCCTTCTCTTGATTTTCCCACTTTTTTTTTTTCTCATTCTGCCTCCCAACAAATGAAGTGAGATGAGGAAAAGATATGTAAAAATCAGCAAACCTTTCAGTTGTTTTCTGTGTTTAGCAAATGTAGTCATAGGACATTTTTGTTAGAATTGCTGTTGTTTTTATCTTGTTTCTAATCACAAGCCCTTGAAAGACAAGGGCAATGCAATTTTGAGTATCTGGTACCCTGCCTCTTTTAGGGATACTGTCATGCACATAAAACTCTATTACTAAGCTCTTGGAGAAATAAATGGCAATTGCTGAGTTTTTAAATTATATATTGAGTTACCCATTAATTTCTGTTTTTCTCTTCCTATTGTCATCCTTCTCAAAAGTACAAAGTGTAAACATAAATAACAAGGGTGTAAGTGTTGTTTTAAATTTTCATCTTTTTTTAATGAATCATAAAAGTTTAATTAAAAAATAGAAAAGAACTCTGGCTGATGTGGCTCAGTTGGTTTGAGTGTCATCCCATGCACCAAAAGGTGGCAGGTTTGATTCCCTGTCAGGGTACATGCCCAGGTTGTGGGCTCAATCCCCAGTAGGTGGCATGCAGGAGGCAGCTGATCAATGATTCTCTTTCACAAATGTTTCTCTCTCTCTCTCTCTCTCTCTCTCTCTCTCTCTCTCTCTCTCTCTCCCTCTTCCTTCCTCTCTTTCTCAAATCAATATATATATATATGGTATTTTATGTGCAATACATTTTTTTTATTCTTATCCAAGGACACTTTTCCATTTTTTGTTCAGATAGAGTGGGAGAGAGGGAGAGAGAGAGAGAAACATCAACATGAAAGGGACACATTGAGTGGCAGCCTTCCACAGGGCCCTGACCCAACCAGGGCTGGGGATAAACTGCAACTGAGGAATGTGCCCTTAGTGAAAACTGAACCCAGGACTCTATGGACCGCAGGCTGATGCTCTAACTGCTGAGCCAAACCAGCCAGGGCTATGTGCAATACATTTTACAAAGAGTGAATCTAAAACATGAAATGTCACATATATTTGTATAAGCTCACCAAAGCCAGTTATCTCCACTTAGAAAGATATTTCATAAGTGACACATGAAATCCGTTTCTTAGCTTTATAGTTACTACAGGAAGTGAGAGATTTGGCTTAGCAAATATCACTAATAGCCACTATTATTACATCTTCATTCTTATTGCTATACTTATAAAATATATATTTAAGTGTATGTTTTAGTAAGAGGATACTTTTTTATTTAATGTAACAATTAGTTTGTTATAAAGATAGTTATTAGAATGCTCTTGGTGACACTTTTTTTATAAATAAGTTAGCAATAATTACTGAAGTTGGTTATTTTTCAATAAATGAAAAGATTAAGCCTCAGTGTATGCAGCATGTGTCTGCATCATACAGGTTTACTAGGAGCATAAGAACGAAGATGGCTTCAAAGTCAGTACCATGTATTCAGATAACAAGAAAAAATTCAGAAGAGAAAAAAAAAATTTAAATTTGTAATAAAAATTTGTGTAATATGTTTTTCAAAAGCTATCATTATAAAAATATTATTGTGTGAATATATTGAAAGATTATGATTTCTAGGAATCTCTTCAGTTTTCTCTATCCTCAAGAAAATCAAATACATTAGACTAGACCAAGCATTAAGTGGCTGCCAAGATTCATTTTTGTAAAAATACTTTTGGAGTTGTAGATGTTCATAAAAAGACTAATTGCAAAGTGGTTTAAATTATTTTTATTATGATTTAATTGTTCAAAACAATTCTCCCTTAGGAGCATTTTTTCAAAGTCACTTATTTCATTTCACCAAATGACCTTTTAAGAATCTCTATAATCAGCCTACTTGGTCAAGTCAAATAGGAAATATGCAGATGCCATGGCCCTGTTGGCTGCCTCCTCACTCTCCACCCACCATTCTCTCTTGTTTTGTTTTGTTTTCCTTTATGAAGGCCATGCATCTTATTATTAAAACAATTCAGACAAGATAGAGAGCTATAAAGTTAAAAAAAAGTTCTACCTTAGTTTCATCAGGTTAGTTTACTTTTACATAAAAAATTATAAAAGATATTTACATAGTATACTGAGTATTTAGAATAAAAAATAATATGATCATTTAAAAATATACATTATATATAATGTTATTATCTAATCTAAAATATAACATATAATATATACATACTTATATGAGTTTTTTGCACAAATCTTAATTTTTAATGCAGTATAGCATTTTTTATTTAAAGTCTCCCTTATCAAGAATTTTTGAAAGCCCTGAAAAAGATTAATTTCCATGATGTACACATGAGTAATGTTTATTTTCTGTGCACTAACAGGTGCCCAAGTGTTTTAGTCATCACAATGCATACAGAAAAAGAAATTCAATCCAATATATGTATATTTGCTTAATGTGAAGACTTACATTATTTGGTGTCTGAGTCCCCAAGAAAGAGATGAGGATTGGAGACTGAGAATCTAACTTGCCCACCCCCCTTTCTTTCCATACATTGAGCAAAGGGTCCACCTTCATATCAATATAAAGATGTGAACCATCTGACTTTCCAATTCTGTAAAGACCCTGAAAAAAGTAATAAAGGTGAGAAATAGAATGGGATTTGTCTACAAAAGATCAAATTTAACATTCTCTAGTGACTAAAAACTGGGTGTATTTAAAATATAATTTACTCTCAATAATAGTGTGAGAGTTTCATCTATATAATATAAAACAAGTAAAACAGATTTATCAGGATTCTCTTTCAATCAAGTCTTATCCTGATCTCTGGTCTACACATGGTATAAGAAAAAGGCAGTGACCAGTGTCACATATGTACAAAATAAGTCTCTGACTAAAAAATAGAAATGAAACAAGAAATAGCATGCTTTAACTGCTCTTTAAGAATGTAGGGTGTAGCCCTGGCCAGTTTGGCTCAGCGGTTAGAGCGTCGACCTGCGGTCCAGAGAGACCCGGGTTCAGTTCCCGCTAAGGGCATGTATCTCAGTTGCAGTTTGTCCTCAGCCCTGGTTGGGTCGTGTGGGTGGCAAACACTTGATGTGTCCCTTTCACATTGATGTTTCTCTCTCTCTCCCTCTCTCTCTCTCTACCTCTTCCTCTATCCAAACAAAATATGGAAAAATGTCCTCAGGTGAGGATTAAAAAAAAAAACCAAAATGTAGGGTGTAGCAAAAGTAGGTTAATAGTTGTTCATATGGAAAGTAATACAATAATTAATAAATAACAATACAAGAATAAACCGTGTGTTTTGTTTACTCCCAACTGTAAACCTACTCTTGCCCCACCCTATATGTGGCATGTCAGGATTATCAAAGGAAAACACAAGGTGAAAATAAATACAGATGAGAGGATTTTGTTATGGAATAAATTCTGTTCTCCCAAAATTCATATGTTGAAGGCCTAACTCCCAATGTGACTATATTTGGAGATGGGGCCATTAGGGAGAAAATTAAGGTTAGTTAAACAAGGTTCTAAGAGTGGGGCCCTATTCCAATAGTAATGATATTCTTACAAAAAGAGGAAGAGACATCAGAGATCTCTCTCTGCTGGTGCACAGAAGAACAGCTTCCATCTGCAAGTCAGGAACAGAGGCTTCCCCAGAAACCAATCCTGCTGGCAACTTGATCTTGGACTTCTAGCCTGGAGAACAAATTCCTGTTGTTTAAGCCTTTCAGCCCATGAAATTCTGTTAGAACAGCTCAAGGGGACTAATGCATATTTAAACCATGTGTCTATTTATATGCTAATGAACGGTGACTCAAAAGGAAAAGATGGCTGTCACAGAAGAGGAGTGGTAACTAATTGAACAAGGTCTCAGAGGATACTAGAGGTGATGGAATCCAGAACATGGAACACAGATCACAGAACACAGATGACAAACCAATGGTTCCAGAACCTTTTAGACAGGACTTAGAGAACTTGAGCATTCTGACTTTTAATAGGTAGTGATTTTTAAAGTGCCTTTCCCCTTTATCTCAGAATAAGAAATTATCTGTGTTCCAAAACTAAGCCTTTTACTTGTGCTTAGAATTTGAAAACTCCCCACAATGAAAAGAGCTCTTGGATTCATAGACTTCATTACCTTCCTGGCCCTGCTTCTCCCTGAGCTCACTGTCCACCAGCACTCAGACCATCTACCTACCTTGTACCCTGGTCCCAAATTTTCCAGCCTCTGGTGACTCAGAAGCCCTTATCACAATCTTATAAATCATCTACCTTAAACTTTTTTCCTGGTATAAAATGAAATAATTTTAAGTTAAAGGTTTTATTTTTTTTAATTTTTACATCAAGTTTTATTAAAAATCATACTACAAAATTTATTTAATATAGTCTTTTATAATATTAATACCATGTATAACATTTTAAAACTTTTTTCTATTTGTAATGTGACATACTGCTTGATTTACTTTAATCATATAAGAAAAAGGGATGGGTTAGTAACAAATTTCAAAATGGTACTGTATGTGATTTGGGGACTTATGTGGATTAAAATGCAAATTAAAATTTAATTATGTGTTACACCATAAGGAATTGACTACTTTTGCACCTGTTTAGAATTACTGCATTTCACAGTTTAAAAATCAGTTGGTTTATTACATGATTGTTAAGTTCTACTGAGGATCCAAAAGGAGGTTTTAGGCTATCATTTGTAAGCACTTTCCAAATAACATATTTTTATTAGATAAAAAATCAAACTGGATATGATAACTACTATATTTTTTCTTTTTCTTTTCTCTATTTTAAAAGCATTTCAGACATTTTAATAAGCTTTATAGGAATTTTGATATATGACTTATAGATCTGGTGATGATAATCTTGAGGCAAATTTGCAAAAATATTATCATGTTCTTCTTAATAACTTATATTCTAACATCAACATTTCTTACTTTATTTCTTAAACTAAAGTTCCATTTTTCATTCCCAAAATGTGGTTTCAAAGAATCTTTCAAAATAATATGATAGTTGAAACCAGTGATATTTGGACAAGTCACAGCCATGTATTAGCTGGCATGTTGCCTATTAGGTATAAATGGAGGTTTTAAATTATGCTGTTATTGCTGCTGCATACACCTTTGCAAATCTCTGGGCATTCACATGTCACCAGTTAGAACCATTGGTCTAGACCCATTGGTCTCAAATTTTTGAAGTTATCAAATTTAGTGAGTACCAGAATCAAATGGAAGAACTGTTAAAACACAGATTGTTGGGTCCTACCCATGAAATTCTCTGATTCAGTGAATCTGGGCTGGTCCTACAACTTGCATCTCTAAAAAGTTCTCAGATGATGCTGACAGTGCTGGAGAACCACTGTTCCACATCCAGACTATTTCATCCATCATTCCCTTTCTCAGCTCCATACCTTGTTTTTTCTCTCCTGTAATACCCTTCACCCCACGCCAGGCCTCATTATATCCTCTGAGCTCTACTTATCAAAACCCTACCTGTCCTTCAAGGCAAAATTCATGCTACTTTCTCTGAGCAGACTTCTGTTCTCCCTAGAGCTCCCTGTGTTGTCCTCTGTGTGACAGCTAGGTGGATGCTTGTTCAGCATGCAAACCTGAGCACAATCTAGAGCTAGTCTCTAGGGAAAATGCCAGAGGCACAAAGATGTGTCAGCTGCAGCCCTTTCCTTGCAGGACAGCGTGTTTCTGTATCTCATTCTCATTGGCTTAGTTAAAAACTTGATTGTAAAAACGATGCCTTCTTAATCTCCATATCCTCAAAAATGCCTAGTACATTTACATTTATGGATTTAATAAGGTTATTCCTGATCTTAATTGACTCATGAAAAATATTATTTACTTATTTGACAAATACTTATTGTATGTGCCATGATGAATGAGGCAGACCTAATCCCAGCTCTCATAAACACATCATGATGATTTATTGAGTGCTTTACATTTGTTAACTCTTTTAAACCTCAAAACAAATTTATATGGAAGGTGCTGTAATTAGCTTAATTTTAGATCAAGAACTTCTAAGTAATCCACTGAAGGTCACATAGTTAGAAAGAAGAGAAACCAGAATTTAGAGCCCTGGCAAGGTGACCCCAGAGCTCATGTCATTTCTCATGGTACTATGAGTGATGAAACATATTCTAGAAAAGGATGTGGACAGTAAAGAGGAATGAATTAAATACAACCTAACATGTACTATGAATGAGTTCTATAGATGCTATGATACTATATGTCAGGAGGAGCAAAGCTAGTTTGGGAAGGTACGCAGGAAAGTTTTTTTTGTGAAAAAGATTTCTAAGCTAAGACTTGAAGGATGAGTATGAATTACAAAAGCAAAAGGAGATGGTAAAGTGGTGTTACAAGTCGAGGAAAAGACATGTGCTTGGTTGGAAGGGGTGTGAAATATTTAAGGAACTGAAAGAATGCTTATATATGAAAAGATGAAGCTGAAGAGAAATGCTAGGGCAAGATCAAAGACTTAGAGATCCTGTTAAGGATTCTGAAATCCACCCTAAGAGCAATGGAAAGCCACTGAAGTCTGCATAAAGCAACTGTGTGATGGATGTATACAGATTAGAAGGAAATAATTACATTGTGGGTGGTGAGTGGTAGGTTCCTATTATAGTCCAGGCAAGAGAGGAAGGTGGCTTATATAGAAATTTTGGCAGTAGAAAAATAACACAATGAATGGATTTTAGCAAGACTGAAGAAAGGACCTAAAAGTCATTGATTAGCTGAATGTGGGGGCTAAAGGAGGAGGACTGCCTTCTGTCATGAAGAGGGATGTTACAGAGTGACTAGAAGGTGACTTAAATTGAAAGCTGAATGATATTTAAATAGCCAGAAATGTAGAGATCATAGAGGGGAAATTGCAGGCAGAGGTAAGAGCAAGTGATATGGGGGAAAGTTGGATGTGTGTGGAGAAGAGGGAGAAGTCAGTGCAGTTGAGGGGCAGTGGGAGAGGGAGAGTGTGGAGAGGAGCCTGGGACACAGGCCTGGCCAGGTCATCACAGCCTTGTGGGCCAGGGCTAAGAGTTCGGAATTATTCTGAGTGAAATGGAGAGTTTGAGACAGGACAGAGATATACATGTATATGTTTAAATATTGTTTAAACTATGTAGAGAATTGATCATACAGAAGTGAGAGTATACATAGAAAGATATACAAAAACTACTACAATAGTTTAGGTGTGAGATATTGAGAGTTTAAAGTAGGAAAATGGAGAGAAGAGAATGGAATCAGGACACATTTTAGGTGTGAATATGATAGGACTTGCTGATGGATTGCATTTGGCAGTTAAGAGAACAAGGGAGTTAGATTTTGACCTGAACAGCTGATGAATGGTACCAATGGGGGGTACTGGAAAGATCAACTGAGATGAAAAAACATCAAGGACTCTGTGACTGAGCATTGTTTAAGGTGCCGAATGAACTTTCCAGTGGAAAGTTACACTGACAATTAGATATGTGGATCCAAGGCCACTTGGAGAGTCAAGTTTGGGGCCTATGTAAAGCCTTGGGATTGGATAAGATCATCAAGTGAAATAGGAAAGAGAATGGAACACCATACTGAGTTCTGAGACCCCCTAACGTTGGGCAAAGGATATGGAAGAAATAACCAAAAAGATAAGAAAAAATTAGAAGATTGTGTTGTTAGTTGAAGTTGAGAGAAGATAGTAGTTCTAGAAAAGAAGGGTCAAATGGAGGGCAACTAAAAGATTAGGATGCAGCTGGGAAAGTGGCCACTGCATGTGGCCACCTGCAGATCATTGCGACCTTGACAAGAGTGGTGTCAGCAGTATGGTGTCAGAGATAGCTTTGTGGAATTGTGGCAAGGAGACAAGCAAGGGGAGTGATGCTAATGACTTCTGCCTCAAATTGTATTGTGATGACAACCAGAGAAATGGTGTGGAGGGGATATAGAAAATACTATGGCACATTTGAGTAAAAGTGAGAAAGTCAGTGAATAAATTGATGCAGAGAGAGGAGAGAGAGAGAGAGAGAGAGAGAGAGAACCAAAGTCTAATAGAAGGCCAGTGAAGTTGACTAAGGAAATGGCTTTAGATAGAAACAGGGATAGTTCTGTTAAAGTAGGAGAGAAGGAATACTACATAGGTATGGGTAAGGTTGGTTAGGTTAGGTTAGACAGGTGCAGATAACAGGTTGGTAGATTGGTGGAGGAAAGACAAATTAATTTATTTTGTTTTCTGCTTATATTATTTGAATGAAGTATAAATTGAGTGGGATGAGTAAATGAATGTAGATATTATACAAGGAGATAAGATGTGTCATAGCCATATAAGCAAGCAGAAAAAAGAAACTGCCATGGAAATAAAGCAGACCTGTCCAACAGTATCTGATAGAGATTGTGGTTATCAATTTAAATGAGACTAGTGATCTGAGATGATGCTTGATATGATTTCAGTCTTTTTGAACTTGTAGAGACTTAATTTTTATTCTAACATGTGGTCTATCTTTGAGAATGTTCCATGTGTACTTGATAAGAATGTGAATTCTGTAGTTTTGTGGTGTAATTCTCTATAGATACCTATTAAATCCATTTGATCTAGCTATTTATTTAGAGTCTGTGTTTCCTTGTTAATTTTTTGTCTAGATAATCTATCTAGTGATATCAGCAGGGAGTTGAAGTCCCTTGCTATGACTGTATTGCTGTTGATTTCTTTTTTGCAGTCCTCAGAAAATTTTTGATATATTTTGGTGCTCCTATATTGGGTGCATATATATTTACCAAGGTTATATCTTCCTGTTGGATAAATCCTTCCAATATTATGTAGTGGCCATCTTTGTCTCCAGTTATGGCCTTCATTTTGAAATCTATTTTGTCAGATATGAGCATTGCTACCCCAGCTTTTTTTTTCTTTCCATTTGCTTGGAAGATTATTTTCCATCCCTTCACCTTCAACCTATGTGAATCTTTTGTTGTGAGGTGGGTCTCTTATAAACAACATATATGTGAGTCATGCTTTCTTTTACAGTCAGCTACTATGTGTCTTTTTATCAGAGCATTCCATTCATTTACACTTAAGGTAATTATTGATATGTACTCATTTATTGCCATTTTTGTTTAGTGTGGTTATATTTTTCTTTCTATTTCTTCTACTAATTACAGCATTTCTTTTAGCATATCTTGCAGTGCTGATTTGGTGCTAATATATTCCCTTAGCCTTTTTTTTTTTTTTTTTGTCTGGGAAGCTCTTTATTTGACCTTCTATTTTGAATGATAGCCTTGCTGGGTAGAGTAGTCTTAGATTCAGATCCTTGTTTTTCATGACCTTGATTCCCTCATGCCATTCCCTTCTGGCCTGTAGTGTTTCTGTTGAGAGTCAGCTGAGAGCCTTATGGTGGTTCTTTTGTAGGTAACCTGTTGCTTATTTCTTGCTGGCTTTAGAATTCTCTCTTTGTCTTTAATTTTTGGCATTTTAATTACTATGTGTCTTGTTGCAGGCCTGTTGGGTTATTTTTACTTGGGGCTCTCTGTGATTCCTCCTTCACCAAGTTAGGGAAGTTTTCTGTCACTATTTCTTTAAATATATTTTTTAACCCTTTCTCATTTTATTCTTCTTCTGGAAATGTTGTTAGGTTTCCAGTTGTCCCACAATTCTCTTAAGCTGTCTGCCTGTTTTTTAATTGTTTTTTTCTTTTGGTTGTCTGAGTGCTTGATTTTTTTCTACCCTGTCTTCTAATTCACTGATCCAGTCCTCAGCTTCCTCTACTCTGCTGGTTATTCCTTCCAATGTGTTCTTTATTTCTGCTATGTTATTCTTCATTTCTTCTTGGTTGGTTTTCAATGTTTCTATATCTGTACTCATGGTGTTGAGCTTCTTACTCATGATGTTGAGGTTTGTCAAGATCATGGCTCTGAACTCTACCTCTGATAACTTGCTTAACTGCATTTTATTTACCTCATCTTTAGTAGAGTTCTCTTGTTCTTTTATTTGGGATTTGTTTCCTTGTTTCACCATTTTGGCTATCTCAGTGGGTTTTGGAGCCTGCCAAATTTTTCCTGTGGGTGTTGGTGTCCTACTCTTTGTGGCTCCCTCTACTGTGTTTGGTTTAGTGTTGGAGGACCCATGTTAAACACCACTATCAAGTCTTACTTTCTTGGGTAGATTTCCAAGCCCAGGAACAGTCCAGTTATCCTCCAGCTTTTTGCCTGTAGGCTCTTAGTCTTAGTTATGTGATATACCTTGGGTTGTAACCCTCAGCTGAATAAAAAACTCCCTCAGGTGTTCAGCATAGAAAAATTCCCACAGGTTTGGACAGATGCTGGATGTTAATGAGCCTCAATTTTCATTTCTTTGGCCCAGGTGGATGCAGTTAAATCTCCAAGGGAGGGGCTATTGATGCTACCTAGAGCTCTGGGAAGGGGCTCCCCTAGTAATATGGCCACCATCCTGTGTGCTGTGACTCAGCAAAAACTCTGAACACCCTCTAAATCTCAAGGGTCCTTACACAGTTCCAGTCCTGTCCACCCTTTCTCTGTTGGAGCCCATGGTATATGACTATAGCTAATTAGTGCTCTGTCCTGGCCCTCTGGACTGTGGAACTTGCTTGGGATTTTAACCCTGAGGGAACTACTCACAGCTAAAACAGCGGGTGTCCATGGGCTCCCAGCCCACCTTCTCATTGCCTCCGCAGACCTACCAGGCTCGATTCAGTATCCTTTTATCCTGTCCCTGGTTGTATGGATCTTTCCCAGCTGCTTTTCTGTTGCTTTTTCCTGAAAATTTGTCTTTATTTCAGTTGTAATTCCAGTTTGATCCTGGGAGATGGTGTGTGTAGCTTCCATTCACTTCACCACCATTTTGGAACTCCCTTCTACAGTTATTATTAGAACAGAGGCCAATAGACTTGAACTGGGCTCCTAAATGCCTATGTGACCTTTGGAAATATTTCTGGGCCTCAGTTTTTTTATCTGAAAAATGAGGTAATTTTTAAGGCTCTCAAGCTCTAAAACCATTTGATCTTATATGCTGTAGTATACATGGAGCAAAAAATATAGGAGTCTCTGGAACAGAATAAAACAAAACCATAATAGTGGGCTTGCAAAAACATATACACACATTTATAATATTCCAGCAAGGAATGAAACTGAATAGCTTCCAAAGAAATGAATGTGCTAATACTAGGACTTCACCAATGAACTTGGTTTGGGAAAGAATACACCCATAGATTGGAATGATGGTAACTTGGTCACGAACCAATTCAAGCATTTCACAAAATTGGAAGCTAAAGTCCAGAACAAACTTGAGATTTTGAAAAACACTATCAATAAAATAAATTTAAAGCCCTTGTTAACTGGCTTCAATGACCTCTTGATACTCATCTCATGTTTTCCTCTGATGTTCCTTACCCCAACTTGAGGTGCAGTATCCTCCCAAATCTCTCTGAACATGTGAGTCACAGTTTCCAAGTATTTTTGTTTCTCCTTGAATTATCTCTCTTTCCTTTGGGGTAGTTTTCTTTTCTGATGTTTCACCTCCATGCTGCAGGCTTTTCTTAAGTGTTTGGTGCCCCGTGGTTGGCCCTTCACATTAAAGAATGAAGTAAAAAGAAACTCATTTCTGTGCCTGCCATTCTTTTATTTTATCCTCACCTGAGGACATTTGTCAATTTTTGTTCAGATAGAGTGGGAGAGAGAGAGAGAGAGAGAGAGAGAGAGAGAGAGAGAGAGAGAAAGAAACATCAATGTGAAAGGGACGCATTGAGTGGCTGCCTCCCACACAACCCCAACCAGGGCCATGGTGAAACTACAAGTGAGGTAGGTGTCCTTAGCCGGAACCAAATCTGGGTCTCTCTGGACCACAGGCTAACGTTCTAACTGCTGAGCTGAACTGGCCTGGGCTGTGCCTGCCATTCTTATTAGACATTAAAATCTTTGAGAGAAAGTATTTTTTATTGTTTACTGCTTTTTGCTACAACACTTTTGCAAATTCGGTATGAAATATTATAGTATTTAGAACATAGCAAATGACCTATTTTTTTCTATTATTACCATATTTGGAGTACGGGTGACATTAATAACCAACAAGGAGAACTCAGTTATGAATTTCAAATTCAGTTATGAATTTGTGTTCTATGATCCACAATTGAATAGTTATATCAGTAATCACACAAATTGAGAGGTTTCATTAAAAGTATAGTCAAATATTTAAATGACTATTGTACAAACACATTTAATATGATGGGCTCTTACCCTGTATCAGACACTATTCTGAAAATTAAATATGTAACTCTCCTTGCTCTGATGATCCGGGAAGCTGCACCACTGGGTCCCACCAGTCACCTATAACATAAGATCACCCTACCCAGACTGGGAGTCATAGCAGATCTACCTAATACAAAGAAGCACACACAAACCTGCAGCCAAAATAGTGAAACAAATAAACAATCTCCAAATTAAAAACAACAACAACAAAAAAAACAGATTTCCCCAGAGGAAGGGCTAAATGAAATAAAGATAAGCAAATTATCAGTGATAGAGTTCAGAGTAATGATTATGAGAATGCTCAACAGCATGAGAAAAGATACAGAAATAATGAAAAATGACCAACTGGATATCAAGAATGACATAGCAGAAATAAAGAACACATTGGAAGGAATAAATAGTAGATTAGAGAAAATTGAGGATCAGATCAGTGAATTAGAAGACAGTAGAAAAAAATTAATCAGAGAACCAAAAAGAAAAAAAAAAAAAAAAAAAAGCTGAAGGACAGTTTAAGAGAGCTATGGGACAATATGAAACATAACAACATCCACATCATAGGAGTACCAGAAGAAGAAATTGAGCAAGGTATTGAGAACCTCTTTGAAGAAATAGTAGCAGAAAAATTCTCTAACTTGGTGAAGAAAAAAGGCACAGAAGTTCAGGAAGTACAGAAACCCCCAAGCAAGAACCCAAAGAGCGCCATGCCAGGGCACATCATAATTAAATGCCAAAAAATAAACACAAAGAGGGAATTTTCAAAGGCAGCAAGAGAAAAGCAACAGGTTACCAACAAAGGAGCTCCTATAAGACTGTCAGCTCAATTCTCAATAGAAACACAATAGACCAGAAGGGAATGGCATGACATATTGAAGGTAATGAAAAACAAGGACCTGAAATCAAGACTATTCTATTCAACAGGCTACCATTCAAAATAGGTGAAATAAAGAGTTTCCTGGACAAAAGAAGGCTAAAGGAATTTAATACCACTAAACTAGCATAGCAAGAAATGTTAAAGAGACTGCTGTAATAATAAGAAGAAATATATAGAGAGAAACATAGGCATAATCTATTAAAATGGCAATGAAAAAGTACCTATTAATAATAACCTTAAATGTAAATGGATTAAATGCTCCAATCAAAAGACATAAGGTAGCTGAATGAATAAGAAAACATGACCCATTTATATGCTGTCTATAAGACACCCACCTCAGAACAAAAGATTCACAAGGCTGAAAGTGAAGGGATAAAAAAGTTTTTCCATGCAAAGAAAACAAACAAAAAAGACTGGAATAGCAATACTCATCTGATAAAATAAACTTCAAAATGAAGGTTGTAACAAGAAACAAAGAAGGTGTCTACATAACATAAAAAGAATTGACTAGCAAGAGGATATAACTCTGGTAAAGATATATGAACCTAATATAGGAGGACCAAAATATGTTAAAAACATCTGGAGGACTTTAAGGGAGAGATTGACAGCAGTACAGTCATAGTGGGGGACTTTAATACCACACTGGCATCACTGGATAGATCTCCTAGACAAAATATAAATAAATAAATAACATGAAACAGAGACTAAATGATGTATTAGACAGATGGATTTAATTGATGTTTACAGAGCATTTCACCACAAAACTACAGAATATGCATTCTTCTGAAGTGCACATGGGACATTCCCAGGGAGAGGGCACATATTAGGAAACAAACTAAGTCTTTACAAGTTCAAGAAGATTGAAATCATTTCAAGCATATTCTTGGATCACAATGGCATAAAACTAGAAATTAATTATAATAGAAGAGTCAAAAAACATTGAAAAACATAGAGTCTAAATAGTATATTATTAAACAATGAATGGATTACAAATAAGATCAAGGAAGAAATTTTAAAATGTCCTGGAAACTAATGAAAATGAACACACGACAACCCCAAATCTGTGGGACACAGAAAAACAGTCCTGAGTGGGAAGTTCATAGCAATACAGTCCTACCTCAAGAATCAAGAAAAAATTCTAATAAACTATCTAGCCTTACAGCATAAAGAATTAGAGAAAGAACAAAAAGAAAAACCCAGAATAAGTAGAAGGAAGGAAATAATAAAGATTGGAACAGAAATAAATGACATAGAGACTAAAAAACAATACAAAAGATCAATAAAATGAAGAGCTGGATCTTTGAAAATATAAACAAGATTGATGAAGCTTTAGCCAGACTTATCAAGAAACAAAAAAAAGAGGACCCAAATAAATGAAGTCAGAAACAAAAGAGGTGAAGTTACAAAAGGCACTGCAGAAATACAAAGGATTGTTAGAAAATACTATGAACAATTATATGCCAGCAAATTAGACAACCTAGGTGAAATGGACAAATTTCTAGAATCATAC
The DNA here is from genome assembly GCA_037176705.1 of Molossus alvarezi. Lineage (NCBI taxonomy): Eukaryota > Metazoa > Chordata > Mammalia > Chiroptera > Molossidae > Molossus > Molossus alvarezi. Next base: position 124,578,581 of record CM073885.1, read on the forward strand.
GATCATCCAAGTGTCAAGCAGGAAGAGTCAGAAAACCTGAACAGACCAATAACAACTAAGGAAATTGAAGCTAATTAATAAGATCCCAGCAAACAAAAACCCTGTTCTGGGCGACTTTACAGGGTACTTTTACCAAACATTCAAATAAGAACTAACACCCGTTTTCCTCAAACTATTCCAAAAAATTCAAAAGGATAAAAGTCTTCCAAGCTCTTTTTATAAGGCCAGCCTAATACTAATTCCAAAACCAGATAAAGACACTACAAAGAAAAACAATTACAGGCTGATATCGCTGATGAACATAGGCGTTAAAATTCTCAACAAAATATTAGCAAATTGGTTCCAGCAATATATCAAAAAAATTATTCACTATGACCAAGTGGAATTTATCCCAGCGATGCAAGGATGGTACAATATCACAAATCAATACATGTGATACACCACATAAACAAAATGAAATATAAAAATCATACGATAATAACAATAGATGCTGAAAAAATATTTGACAAAAGCCAACACCCATTTCTGATAAAAACTGTCAGTAAGTGGGAATAGAGGAATCATACCTCAACATAATTAAGGCAGTATATGACAAACCTACAGTTAACATCATACTCAATGAGAAAAAACTAAAAGCGTTTCCCTTAAGAACAAGAACAAGACAGGGATGCCCACTTTTGCCACTCTTATTCAACATAATACTGGAAGTCTTAGCCACAGCTATAAGACAAGAAGAAACAATAAAAGGCATCAAAATTTGGAAGGAGGAAGTAAAACTGTCATTATTCACAGATGACATGATACTGTATGTAAAAAATCCTAAAGACCCCACCAAAACACTACTAGATTTAATAAATGAATTTAGCAATGCAGCAGGATACAAAATTAACATCTAGAAATCAATAGCAATTTTATACACCACTAATAAACTCAGAAAGAGAAACTAACCATTGCAACAAAAAAATTAAGATATCTAGGAATAAACTTAACCAAGGAGGTAAAAGACCTGTTCTCAGAAAACTACGGGACATTGAAAAAAAGAAATAGAGGAAGATATAAAAAAGTGGAAGCATATACCATGTGCAGGGATTGGAAGAATTGACATAATTAAAATGTCGATACAACCCAAAGCTATCTGCAGATTCAGTGCAATCCCTATTAGAATACCAGTGGCATATTTCACAGATCTAGAACAAATACTCCAAAAGTTTATATAGAATAATAATAATAGTAAAAACTCTGAATAGCCACAGCAATCCTGAAAAAGGAGATTGAAGTTGACATGATCAAAATACTGGACATCAGTTTATACTACAAAGCCATTGTAATCAACAGAGCCTGGTACTGGCATAGTAACGAGCATTAGATCAATGAAACAGAACAGAGAAACCAGAAATCTACCCATGATATTATACTAATATCAATTAATATTTGACAAAGGAGGCAATAGCATACAATGGAGAAAGATAGTCTCTTCAATAAATGGTGTTGGGAAAACCAGACAGATATATATATACCAAATAATGAAACTAGACCACCAACTTACATCATACACAAGAATAAATTCAAAATGCATGAAAGACTTAAATGTAAGTAATGAAACCATAAAAATCCTGCAAGGAAATGTAGGCAGCAAAGTTTCAGACATCACACATAGAATTTTCACCGATACATTGCATAGGGCAAGGGCCAGGGAAACAAAGGAAAAACCTAATAAATGGGACAACATCAAACTAAAAAACTTCTGCACAGCAAATAAAACCCAGCATCAAAATAAGAAGGGAACCCACTGTGTAAGAGAACATATATGCCAATAATACCTTAGATAAAGGGTTAATATGCAAAATATATAAAGTTTTTATACAACTCAACAAAAGAAAGACAAACAATCCAACTAAAAAATGGGCAAAGGACCTGAATAGACACTTCCCCAATCAGGATATACAAATGGCCAGTAGACATATGAAAAAATCTTCAACAGCACTAATCATCAGAGATGCAAATTAAAATGGCTATGAGGTATCACCTCACACCTGCTAGAATGGCTGCCATCAACAAATCATCAAACAACAAGTGTTGGCGAGGGTGTGGAGAAAAGGGGACTCTAGTACATTGCTGGTGAGAATGCAGAGTGGAGCAACCACTATGGAAAACAATATGGAGTTTCCTCAAAAAATTAAAAATGGAACTGCCATTTGACCTAGTGATCTTACTCCTAGGACTATATCCTAAGAAGCCTGAAACACCGATCACAAAGAATATATGCACCCCTATGTTCATAGCAGTGCTATTTACAATAGCTAAGATCTGGAAACAGCCCAAGTGTCCATCAGTAGATGAGTGGATAAAAAAGCTTTGGTACATTTATACCATGGAATACTATGCAGCTGTAAGAAAGAAAGATCTCTTACCCTTTGAGATGTCATGCAGGGACCTAGAGAGCATTATGTTAAGTGAAATAAGCCAGTCAGAGAAAGACAAGTATCACATGATCTCACTTATTTGTGGAATATAATGAACAAAATATGCTGACGAACAAAATAGATCCAGAGACATGGAAGTAGGGAACAGACTGACAAACCTCAGAGGGAAGAGGTGTGGGGGTTTGGGAACAGATACACCAAAGAACTTACATGCATAGATGCATAACCAATAGACACAGACAATAGTGTGGTGAGGGTGGGGTGGTGGTGTGGGGTTGGGTGGGGATTCAGAGCTGGGAGGAGGGTGTCAATTGGGGAAAATTATTGTTGTAATACTTTCAACAATAAAGTAAAATAAATACACATTTCAGTGAATGCATAATAATCTAAAATTATTCTTTTGAGCAAATATTATACAGTTTCAAACTCTAGCCCTAACCTTTAACAACAAAAAATGTTTTGAATCCACTAACATGATTCAAATTTTAGCACTGTCTTTCTGCAACTCGTTGTTGTACATACTATGTTACAAAAACTTTGCATTGTAACTTTGTTTCAAAATTTGGGTGGTGGGCCCTGGCCGGTTTGGCTCAGCGGTTAGAGCATCGGCCTTCGGTCCGGAGAGACCCGGGTTCGGTTCCCACTAAGGGCGCGTACCTCGGTTGCAGTTTGTCCCCGGCCCTGGTTGGTCGTGAGGGTGGCAGCCACTCGATGTGTCCCTTTCACATCGATGTTTCCCTCTCTCTCTCTTCCTCTCTCTCCCTCCCACTCTGTCTGTACAAAAAATGGAAAAATGTCCTCGGATGAGGATTCAAAAAAACAAAAAAACAAAATTTGGATGGTGGTCTTTTCTCCAATATTTGAAAAATTTTCAAGGTAACTTTGAAAAAGCCAAAAATGAAAGATTAGAGAGTAAAGGTTAATGTGATAATTTTTTTCCTTCCTCTGCCCCTCCAAATTAAGGATAACCATACATAGGGTCCAAAAGACACTACTTGAATGATAGTCATTAGATGGAAGTGGCATTTTTAATAAAATTATTTTAAATAATAGTGAATTAATTTAAATCCCAATTTTTAATGTTTTATCACTTTCACTTCTTCCATTCATACATTTCAAATGAACATTAGCTCCTAATAAAATACATTTTATTGCTTTTCTGAAATATGTAGGTTTGGTGTTTTAAAAAACTTGACGCTGTTTTGAAATACCAATGTGAATCTCCATGTTGCATCAACCTGAAATACTTTGAGGAAGTTAGTTACTTATAGGGCCTTCTGGGAGCAATGGATCTCACCTTATTTTTGAAAAATTGGTAAGTTGATGAAAGGAACCAATCATTTATCATGAAGTTTATTCTTTTTTATTATTACAAGATGTGTGTGTAAGAGAGAGACATCAACATGCTGTTTCACTTAGGCAATCATTGGTTGATTCTTGTTTGTGCCCTGACTAGATTGAACACACAACCTTGGTGATCCCAGCAACCTCGATTTATAGAGATGATGCTGTAACCAACAGGGCTACTCCGCCAGGACACCACCCAGTCGATTCTTAAGGAAGGGCCAGCTTCTGGCCCAGTGCCTTATTTCTGCAGCAGCCCCAACAAGTCCTGGATATGTGATCCATGAATCTTCCCTTCATTGGAACTGGGTCCTATGTAGTCTTGGAATTTGTGATGTTGGGAAAAATGATGTATTGATGAGACAAAAACAAAAGCAACCCAGGAACGCTGACAAATTTTTCTTCTGTCACTTATTCTCCTATAAAGGTCTATCTGTCTCCCTTGTTGATGAATTGCAGAAATACAAAACTGACCACCTTCAGCAGTTACTAGAATCCAATAGCAGAGGAAAGAGGTTGTTAGCAAGGGCAATTTGCTCTCTACCAACCCACGGGCTGGCAATTAACAATCATTGCAGTAGGGCTCCATAACCCAGTGCTGTGTGGACGCTAAGGACTCTAGAAATGCCCCAGATCAGCCAAGACCAAAAAAAATCTGAGGCAGAACTTAACTATAAAATTTACCCCAGAGAACACAGGACGTGTTTTATCAATTGGTTGGAGAAAGCCTGGCAAAACTGCTCAGCTGGTGAACAAGAAAGAACACAGGCATTTTCTGTGCTCAGACCTGCTGGGGGAGTGTTTTCAAGGGGCAGGTGGGAGGGGACCAGAGGGTCAAGGTTGTGGAGTGGGGCTGACCCTTTTTGAATGTCCAATTTGGTGGCTTTATTTGTTAGCCTGTTGGGTTCAGTGTGGGAAATGCACACTCAGCAGGGAAAAGGGGAAGAGAGATTGGCGGTAGTTTTCTAAAAGCAACACAGCTAGTGTCCCGCGAGTGTCCTCTTGCTCACCCCGCCAAGGCACAGACGGGTCAAACCCAGCTCCTGGAGCTAGCGGGCCACACAGTAGCCTCGCGGAATAAGCGGGTACCTGTGACTCCTGGTCGCTCCGGACGCTGCACCCGCAGGGTTTCCCGCTCTGCCAACCTGCCAGTTTCTGATTGGCGCCTCGCCACCTGAGCCTTGGACTGAGGTCGACCCGAGTCACCACAAATATGAAGGTGCCTCTTTCCGGGAGCAGCTGGGGGCGGTATTGATGGGGGCTCCGTCCTGGCTGTAGAGGTCCACCGGTAGGCACCAGGGTTCCCTCCACCTCACTTCTTTCCGGGGGCTGCTCTGGGCGCCGCTGCGCCCGGTCCGCGCCTCCCGCCAGCCCTCGGGGACCAGGGCTCGGGTCTGCACACAGTCCCTTCCGCTCGACCCAGGCATTGGATTCAAGCCCCATGTTGCCACCTTCCCACCCTGGGCCTCCCAGGGTTCCGAGGCCCGAGAAGGAACCCGGTGAGGAAAAGGAGGCGCTGGAAGGCGAAACGGGCTTGCGGAGCCCGTGTGGCCGCGTCTCCAGCTCGCAGGTAGGAGCTGCCAGGAGCGGGCAAGGAGAGCTTGACCCGGAGACAGAGAGAGAGGCGAGTGCGGGTACCGCGCGGGGGCACCTCCGCGCGCTCACCTCTATGCTGGCGGGGCCTGCCTGCACCCCTAAGGGCACGCGACAAGGAGCTCTGAGTCACTGCCTGAGGCCCGCGACTCAGGGGCGCTCTTTCTCCTGTCCCGCCCCTAGTCCTTCCACAAAACCTTTGACCAGAGTCTCCTTGCGAACATTCCTAAATCTCCTTTGCCAGCTCCTTGCGCCCGGGTAGGAATAAGATGGCTTTCTGCTGTGTACATAAACGCCAATTCCCAGGTTTAGTGACCTTTACATATTCCCAACGAACTCTTTCCGAGGGGGTCCGCGGGCTTTTACCCCACTCAAGGACCTAATGAGCTGCCGAAACCAGTCTGTTCCAGTGTCTTTGCCTTTCACGTCCTCAGAGCCTTCTGCTGCGGTTCTGGGAAAGCCTGGGCGCTGGACCTGGGGCCGTCCCGCCGGTAGCGAGGACTCGCAGCCCAGGGACGTGGGAGTGGGCGGGAGCTAGATGGCCGGCGACAATGGCCTGGGCCAGGAAGGGGCACCGTTAGGACCTTGACAAGGGCAAACCCGTCACCCCTGGGATGCACAGAAACCAGAGCCGGGCCCTTCATTTCCAAACCCCAAATGTCTGGGCTTGGAGACCTGGGGGTTGGGCGGGGTCGGGCAACAGCTGCCCCCCTGGCTGGCCTCACCTCCCGGCCTTCCTCATACCCTCTGGCCCAGAGGAGGGGATACCAAATCTCTGGGCGTCCAGGTGCGATGGGCACCCAATGGTCGCCCTGACGCGGGCCGGGGGCGGTGGTCTGACTCGGCTTGACGTGGCAGCGACACTGTCGACCCCGCCCGGCGCGAGGGTGCGTCTCCTACTCTAGCCTCGCTCTCTGCCGGGTCCCTGCAGCCTGCCCCGGGGAGTCCAGGGGGGTCCTTCAGCTCCCCGCTACAGGTCTCTGGCCAGGACCACGGGGTGTGGCAGAGGCTGGCTCCGCGCTCCTCTCCCCCGCAGACCCCAGTGGGGGGATTCTGAGTTGTGAGAGGCAGCCGTCACCACTCAGGCGCTGCGTGCTCCTGGCAGCCGGGTCCTGGAGGTCCTCCGAGAACTACCCGCTGAACCCGGGAGTCGCGGACAAGCACACTGAGGTAAGCCGGCAGGACCCCGTCGCTGGCATCCACCTCGATGGCCCCTACCAAACACACATGCCCCAGAGCGCAGACCCAGAGCCTCCCTCCGGTGGAGGTCCCTGCAGGGCCACTGGGAGAGAAGGACAGAAGGAAGGGGAAAGCACACCCAGGGAGACTTGTTCCTCCCGTCTCAGGTCAGACACTGACTGGGAGCCAGTGCAGGGAGAGGGGCGGGAGGAAGTGGGGGACAGGCTCCGGGAGGGCAGGGGAAGACAGGCTGGGGGAGGGGTGCAGTTGGTGAAACACTTCTGACTTGGCTCTTCTCCTTGCTTGCTCTTCTCCTTCACGCAGACACCCCGGACCTCCCCTGGGCTCCAGCTCCTCGGCTCCATCGGGTCCAGAGACAAGCCGGATTTTTTCTCTCTCTTTCTTTCTGGAAATTGGCTTGGTGTGTGCTTCCCTCCCTCCCACCTTCCCCCCACCCCGCCCTTTTTGAGACATGGCCTGGGCAGTGGCTCCTGGAAGAGAAACAAGTGTGGGAAAAGGGAGAGGAAACCGGAGATAAATGACAGGATGCAGGCGACTTGAGACACAAAAAGAGAAGCTTTGCTGTGGGATCAAGTCATTGCCTCGCTGCTGCTTTCCTTTCTCCAAGACAGGCTGAGGATTTTACAGCTCTGGGCGGAGTTGGAGCGCTTCTGCTTGTTTAGATTTCCCCTTTTGCTCAGTTTTCCTGGTCACTGGGATGGAAAGGTGGGCCCGCTGATGGCCTAGGTCCCTCCTGGCTCTGAAATCTCAAGCTCAGAGGAGAGGGCAGGGCGTGCCCGGGTTACTAGGAATGCCAAGTGTAGGCAGGAGAGCTTGTCTCCGTTGTAGACACATACCATTTGTGATGCCATAAAGTATTTTTCAGAAAAAGAGAAAAGAATATGACCAAAGTGTTTAGAGAAAAAAGTCTGAGATGTTTCAATGAGCTTTATATTATTTGTGTATTTAACCAACTTTTCTTATTGCTAATGATAAGGTTCCCTCAGTCAGACCTCAGAGAAAAAACACATGCCATTGTGGCTTGGCAGGGACTAGGACAAGTGCCCAGATGTGAGGTCCCCGAGCCCCTCCTCTCAGGAGACATGTCCACCTCAGGGTGTCTGCGCTGCTTGGAAGGAGGAGGAGAGGGCCATGGTGACTCTCAGCTGGTCCCAGGGAACATTGAACTTGAATGCCTTTAAAACACTCTGAGCAACACAGGTCCCCATTTAGTTATTCCTTATTGATCAGATCTTTTGATCAAGAAATCATCTTTAGATCTCTTGGATGAACGTGTGAATCTAGTTGACCTTTAAAATCTGAGTTTATTTATTTTTTGGGATTTGAGCTGTTCTCATCGTCAGTTGGCAGGCTCCCTAACACCCTGAACACCAAGGAGAAAAGATTTGGTGAGGTTTTAAAAACATATGGCTTTCTTCCCTCCCAGGAAAGCCCAGGGGTAGAGTCCGCTCACTTTCAAATGCTTCACGTTGGTGCCCACAGAAGACATCCAGCCCTTGAGCCATGTTCAATTGAAAATGGCAGGTAAACAGTGCCCAGCCAGAGCTCCCAGGCCCGGCAGTTACTGGACTCATCAAAAGGAAAAATGACCAGCCCCTGACTGTCCCCGGGGCTCTTTCTGCATGTAATGTGGAATGTTGCTTCTGAAGTTGCATTAATTTTTTTTATCATTTCTTAATAATTAACATTGTATTTCTGCTGATAAACCCCATCAATATGGTGATTTGATTAGCAAAACATAAAACTACTCATTAAACTCCAATTATGTTGCTCAGGTATAATTTGATTTTGATTGGTTTGAAAAATGCTATTGTGTTGACTTTTTTTTTCCTGCTCCTCTTTTAAAATATCCATTTAAGTGCTACAGCCCCAGTGTTGGTGGTGACTGAGTTGTGTTTGGCAAAGATCCTTGCCTATCATGTGTACTAAGAACTTAGTGGCATTTAGGTGACAGTGGCGGGTGACATTAATGGAATCTAATAGTCAGAAAACCTCTAGATAATCCGCCCTTCTCCTCCCTGGTGGGAGGCGCTCTGGTGGGTGATTGTCTTTAAGGGAATAAGGGGTCCACGGGACAATGAATGGTGCCGATTTTTTCCGTGGTAAATACATGGAAGTGAGTTTTGAGGACTGCGAACAGGGGTTCACCCGCTGCATTTTAAAACTCGATTTTGTGTTTCTCTTTTCAGGAAGAAGCGTGAGCACACTCCCTGCCCCCTCTGCATGAAGACTCGAAGACTCAGGCCTGGTGCCCTGAGCAGAGGAGGCCCTCTCTCTGCCACCCAGGACCTGTGCACACGATGGCGCCCCGGATGGCAGTCGGTGGGGCCCCAGGGAAGGAGACTTTCGTCTGCGAAGTCAGAATGTCTTTTGAATGTTCAAATGGTAAGATCAGCATTTATCTTGCATGTATTTCAGGGTAGGGTATGGAAGTTGTATTAATAAATTAATTCATTCAATTATGTATGTATGTATTTATTTTTATTCCTCACCTGAGGATATTTTTCCATTTATCATCAGACAGAGTGAGAAGAAAAAAGAGAGAGAGACAGAGAAATATCAATGTGATAGAGTCACATTGACTGGTCACCTCCCCCACAACCTGACCAGGGCCAGGAATGAACCACAACTGAGGTACCGGCCCTTGACTGGAATTAAACCTGTGACTCATTGGTCTGAGGCCAATGCTCTAACCGCTGAGCCAAACCAGGGCAATTCATTCAGGTGAGGATTAACAACACAAACACAAAGGTGAATTAACTTTAAGTATACATGATGATACTCTTTCCGGGTGGATACATGAGATCCTCTTTGTATTTACACCTTGCCACTCTTACTGAACCTTCTCTAAATAACTAACAAATGTGGCCTGTCTTCCAGTCCTGAATGTGAAATCTTGGTGCCTTGATTTAAAACACTTCTTGCTCTGTGGAACCACTCTTATTTCATAGGCAGAGGGAATTGCAATATTAAATGAACACCAGAGACTATTTTTGAGCCTACAGTGGAGTCCTCTATTCATATTTAAGTATTTGAACCATTTTGAATTCATCTTTGTATATGATTTGAGGAAGAGGTTAACTTTATTCTGCTACCTGTGGCTCTACAATGTCAAGTTCCTTTCATTCATCTTCATGAATTTATTCATGAGGCATTTTCTCCTTATTACTGTACTTTTGGAGAAAGATACATCAGGAAGTGTTAGTTCTCCATCACTTTTTCTTTCATCATTGGTTTGGATATTCAGTTTCTTTTGTATTTCCACATGAACTTTATAGTCTCTGCTTTTCAATTTCTGTAAAAAATAGCCAGAATTTTTAAAGGAATTGCATTGAGTTGGTAGGATTAATTTAATTCTACATTTACTGTAGAGTCAGTATAACGGGGTGAAAACCATTTCCATCTCTTTGGTCCTCAGTTTCTTCACATTGCCTGTTATAGCCCTGTAAGTCATGACTTCAAAACGGTAAGTGCCAAAGAAATTTAAAAAAGAATTTCTAGCAGGCTGGTGTGGCTCAGTGGATAGAACGTTGTCCATGGACTGAGACATCCTAGTTCAACTCTTGGTCAGGGCACATGCTGGGGTTGCAGGCTCAATCCCCAGTAGGGGGCATGCAGGAGGCAGCCAATCAGTGTTTCTCTCTTACATCAATGTTTCTATCTCACTCTCCTTTCCTCTCTTTCTAAAAAATCAAAACATATTTAAAAAAAAACAAACACAAATTTCTAGTTTTTAAGCTATTAAAAATTAGGCTAGAAAATTGGATTTCCACTAGAATGTAAAGGTTTTGGGTAGAGATACTATGCCATGATGGACATTTTGGGGGTGTTTGTGTCATTCATCATGAAGATGCCCTCTTGGAAAATTCATTCCGCTCTCATGGATTACATGTATAGGCTATGGCAAGTAGATTGGTAAATGCCACAAATGATTCTATACCTTAACGAAGAGTAATTGAACCCAGTGTATCCACTTGTACCAAGTCAGAACAATCATATTTTCTTCTTGTGAATTTATTAGGTGTGATAACCTTTGTGTGGGTGGAGCTACACAACATGTAAACCTGGAATCCTGGATCATTATATACTACTATGTAGGATGGAGAGCCGAGGGAGGGAGGGAAGGTGGAGAAAGAGAGAGGGAGAGAGAAAAGAACGCGTTAGCCAAACAGGAAACAGAGGCATGAGAACATGCATTGCCTGGGTTCCCTTACATTTTCATTTTCAGTTCCCATTATTCCCTAGGATTGACTGCATTCTTTCTGTGGATTCAATGGTATATCCTTTTGTCCTTATAATAAATTCACGAGGCTTTTTATTTGATCTATTGATTTGTCTGCTGTTGATCTTATTGTTATTTATTTTTTTTGCGACATTGTAAAAAAAGAATGTGGATGATAACAGTGATGCTATGAGTAGGAAGGAAGGAGATTCATTTGAGAGATGTTTTAAGGTAGTTCTGACAAAATTAAACCTATGTAATTTTGTAATGATTTGTAAATATGTACCTAAATCTTTAAGCAGAAAAAAATGCAAAAGAGGTATGTAGTTTATTTAGGCTAAGCTAACAAATATGAATTTTTTAACTTGAGTTTTGAGTTTACCCAGTTCTAAAAATTTAAAAAGCAACTTTAATGAATAAATTTAAAACTTAAGAAAAATTATATTGTTATAAACAAATCATATTATTTTAATATATTTGTTATATATTATTATAAAATTAGAGACTTAAATTGAGAAGAAACTTTGAGATTATATAGTTTGAGTGTTCATCTCACTTTTGAAGAACCCAGTTTAATGTGTATTTTTTTTTATCTTAATGCATAGTTCTATGATTGAGTTTTTGTTAAAAATTAAAGAAATCAATATGATAAAAATTTCAAATAGTGTCATATTAAGATAGTAGAAAAGTATAAAATCTTTATATTTTAATTTTGTTTATATCTATATATAAAATGATTGATTTGGGAAAATATTGCAAGGGTAAGTTTTATTTTCTCTTTGAAAATGGGAAAAGTTAGCCAGTCCCTAATATTTTAGAGTTTAGAATTTTATTTTCTAATTAATTAAAACTGAATTTAGAGCTAAGATGCATAAATTATTTGAAGTTATTCAGTAACATGGATTTGTTTTTTAACTTTTTTTTTCAAGCATGTCTAATGGATTAGATTCCAGAATACTACTGGGATATTTCTATGTGTTGACAATAATTTTTCCACTGCGATTTGTTCTACAAATACCATATGCCTAATATTTGCCAATAATATCATGTTATTTGATCTGTCTATATACAAAATGGAGCTTTCACCTTTTTATATTTTACAATGTCAATTCATTAAGTCATTGCCAATAAATTAATAAAAGCACTTATAACCTCAATTAATATTACTGAGCCTTTACAATGTGCTAGTCTTTCTATTAAAAGATTTATATGTATATTCACATTTAATGCTCATGAGAACTTCCTGAGACAATACATTTTACCTGAGTTTTATAAGTAAAACTAATAAAAACTAAGAAGTTTTAATAATTTGTCCAATGTCTAACAGGTAGCAAGTGATCAAAGCATTGCTGAGACCTGGTTTTGCTGATTGGCAAATGTGTACTTCTACCACTATTCTAAGTTTTCTCAAAATAAATTAAATGTGAATATAAAATACATTTCTCAATTTTTACATGAACAATATCAGAAATTCATCTTCCAAACCATGGAGAATATGACATTTTGGAAATCCATAATTCAAAATGATGAGGGTTGGAGTTCAAATATTAGGGCTGGAGTTGCCTGTCTGCTTATTCAACTCACTTTTTCTCTTTTTAAAAAATCTATTTTATACGACTATATTTCCCAGATTGTTCTAGTTGAGTTATATGAGGGTTAAAAAAAGGGCATAATTGAATTGAAAGTACCAATATCATGTATGGCACACATTTCAGGAAATTACTGCATTTTACCCAATGACTATAAAGAGTAATCATTAACTTGAAGTAGCCAGTTATCTCAGCACAAGTCAATGAAATGTGCTTCATGAGATGACAGTAACAAGACTTATAAATGTTTAATATATGTTATATATTAATCTAAGGACATTAGAAGTATCAATTTATGTAATCCTTACTGCTATCTGTAAAATAGGTACCCTTATCTGTCTCTATTTCTAAGAGGAGGAAACTAAGTCACAGAGTGGTCAACTAACCTCCTCAAGACCACCAGTACCCATCCGTGATATTTTTACAAAGGCTATCTGGTTCCAGAGTCTGTGATCCTAATCATTATTCTATTCCTAATCTGAATGGAAGGGTAGGTCTCTCAGTGGCTTCTGTGCCCAACCCCATGGCCTACAGCTTTCTCCGGCACCATGGAGTATTGATCATGCCTCTTGTTTTTTCTATCTGCCACTTTCCCCTCTTCTAGATTCTTCCCAGTGGCACTTAGATGTGTTCAGGCTTCCCAAGTCTTAAAAATATAATTCCCTCCATCTCACTAACTTATAGCTAAGCAACTACCATATTCTTTTTGTTCTCTTTAAAGCCAAACTTATTCAGAGAACTGCTTACACTTAAGAACCCTATTGTCTTACGGCTACTTATCCCACAACCACTTTCCAATTTGTAAATTGTAGCTACAATTACTTTTAAAGATTTGAGATCTCAGTTGCATTTTGTCACTGAACTTGTTGAGATTTCAAAAAATCTCTTCTCTCTTGGCATATCAGTAGTTTTCAACACAGTAAAGTGATTTGTTCTCTTGGCTAAACTGGTTTCCTAGTCTACTTCTTAACAACTACTTTTCTGTCACCTTTACTGGTTTATCACTCTAAAATGAGATAGAAAGTTGTAGAGTTGTGTGCATTTTTGATATTACATTTGTTAAATGTAGTTGCCACTTAAAAATATTTTTTAAATGACACTGGTTTGGCATTAAAACAAAATGGACATTGTGAATACAGCAATGTGCAGGAGTAGCATTGTGGCATATATTTGAGAGTGCAGCCAGTATGTCAATGGAGGACTAACTGCATCTTCACATTTACTCACAAGGCATTGAGTTTCTTTATGATACTGAAAAAGAGAGATACCAACAGTAGGTGAAGATGAGCTATAATTTGTTACTGAATTCTGTGCATAAAAAGTGCCTTTCATATGCTAAGTTGAAAATTACTGGCACCAAAAAAAGTGTAGAATAGATTTCAGGGACTTGGAATAAATTTTGAAAGGGAAAATAGAGTGCATTTGTAGAAAATTCTGTATCATTAACTTTCCTGGTAACACAGAGAATAAAAGTGTGTGTGTGTGTGTGTGTGTGTGTGTGTGTGTAATGACATCAATGCCACTGAGGGGAGCTTGACTGTGACTAGAAAACATTTTAAAAAACATTATCCAGTTGATTTCACATATATGTACTTTTTATGTATAATCAAGAGTGATTGATATATGGAGAAAATTGTCTAAATCCTTAAAAACACGAAATATAAAAATCTAAGTGATATAAAAAATCATACATCATTTAATTATGTTGGTTTTTTGTTTTTGTTTTTTTTCCTTGGTGATGAAAAATAACATATTTTATAACTGATGGCATTTCAGATTTGATGAAATGCAATAGCATATTATATATAAGGTATGCAGTTTTAAAAAATTTTTTAATTGATGTTAGAGAGGGAGAGACAGAGACAGAAACTTCAAAGACACTGGCGAGGCCCGAGGACCCGTTGCACACAGCGCCGGCTCAGGCTTCACTGTGAGACCTCGGGGAAGGGGGCGTCAATAATTTATGAAGGGTTCAGCTGCTGGGTCAGATTGAAACAAACCACTGGGGAGTGGGGTTCGGGTCATCAGGCTGGAGAAGTTTTTTTTCTGATCATTATCGTTTGGGGCCCCAAGGGAGGGTCTTGGAGGCCGCCTGAGCCCCAAAGCTGGGAAATTCCTCAGAGCTGTTCATATCCAGAGCCTTCTCACTGCTGCTGGCCGGCCAGGGAGCATCCCACACCACAAAGCCCTTGAATGGTGCCTTGGACTCCTCGTGGGCGGGGGACTTCATGTACACCTGCAGAACCTCACTGTCTACCACATCGGCCAGACATTCCTCCTCCAGGTTGAGGATGTTGTCGATGGCCTCCTTCACATTCTCGGGGAACCCCATCACAGTGACACAGTTGGAGTCCAGGGCGCCAGTCTGCAGGAAGCAGATGTCCACCTTGAACTCATCCATGATTTTGCAAATGGCTTTGCCAATGAGGCGGGCATGGACGGGGTGGTCTAGTGGGAAGTCCTCAGAAACCGTCTGTTCAAGTTCACCCACAATCTTGAGTATGGCGTCCCGGGCAGCTTCTGTGTTCTTCTCCTACCCTGTGATGGTGATCTGGTCCTGCGGCTGGTTCCCATCGTCCTTGTCGGGGAAACTGGATGTTCACGTCGTGCTCCAGGCAGATCTGGCTGATCTCGGCCCCCTTTCTCCCGATGATTTTGGGATGGTATTTGGGGTCGACAGTGATGCTCAGCTTAAAACTCCTTAACGCCGGTCCTCCTGCTCTGCCTGCAGCTCTCGCACTAGCTCCAGGAGCCCAGCCTTGGCCCGGTCCAGATTTGCAGCGAGGCCTGTGATGGCGATGACATCAGACTGCAGCTCAGGTGCTGGGATGTGTGTGTTCACCTTAAACTCATCCACCATCTTTCAAATCCCACTTCCCTTCTGCCCGATGATGTACCGGTGCAGGTCAAAGGGCACCTCCACTTCAATGGTGACAGGAACCAGTGCCTCGAGGGCTTCCTTGGCAGCCTCCACTTCCCCTTCCGGCGGAGATGCGACGATGTCACACCTCCGTGGGGAGCCGGGGTCGGCCTCTCTGCCCTCCGCAGCATCGTAGCTGTTCTCCTGCACACCTGGCTCTGCACTGTGACCTGGGTTCTCCTCTTTGTCTGGAAATTAATTTGAACGTTGTAGTCCCGAGTAACCTGCTGGATTCTGGAACCTTTGGGGCCCGTGACAGAGCGATGGAATTTCTGGGGTATGGTGCACTCGACGGTCTCCTGGGCTTCCAGGTCCTCGATGGTCTCCTGAATGCGCTTCCTGGCTGCCTCCACACATTCCTTGGCACCCTCCAGGGTCAGTTTGTCACTCTGTGTGCCGGACCGCGGGAAGCTGACCATCACCCGCCGGACTCCTCAGCAATCTTCCGCAAGACCTGGCCTCTCCGGATAACAAAATGCCGGTGGTGCTTGGGGTCCACCAGCATGTAGTCTTCCACGGCGTTGTCCAGGTTCTGGATCAGGGCCTCCAGCTCCTTCTGGACCTCTCTGACGGCGTCCTCTTTTCCAGTGATGGCGATGAGGTCCTGGTCCTTGTCCTCGGCCGTCGGGAAGATGACGCGGGCTCCAGTGGTGTCGCGCACCTTGCGGATCTGCCGCCCTTTGCCGATGAGGACCTTGTGGTACTCCGGCTTGGTGAGACAGGCGATGTTAGCTGGTATTGATGATGTTGCTACTCCCAACTGCTTTTCCAGCTTTGCATCAGTCAGTCTGGAGAACAGTCAACTCTTTGCCACGGTAAGTTTTGAAAAGAACAGCTCACAGCTCTGTTTTGAACACAGATGCATATTTCAATTCATGTCTCCTCAAAGTGGGAAATTCATCATTGCTAATGGAATGTTTATTGTATTTTATTTTTTTAATGGAGAAAGTAGTCTTTATTTGACTACTTTTGATAAAAATGAGGGTGATTTTAGGGGAAATGTCTATTTCAAAAGAATCTGTAATATTCAGTTATAAATATTAGACTCTCATTCAGTTGTCTTCAAAATTTTATTTTTGACCTACAAAGTAAATTGGATCATGATTTTTAAAATTTTTTCCAAACTAATGTTTCATTTTTCTTCCATCCATCAACGTGGAATTTTTAAGAATTAATAATGCAATATAAACTATACAGAATTGACCTGAGCACCTAATGACATCACGAGAGATATTTAAACTGCAAAGAGGATCTATCAGACTGTCACTGCTTGATTTAATTCCAGCAAAAGCCTTGCATCTAAAAGTCTCCTCAATTGACAGTAATTTTTTTATTTGATTAATTTAATTATTTTTGTTACAGATGTTTCTCCCCCCCCCACTGATTCCCTCCTCCCCCCCTCCCCACCCTGTCTCCAGCTTGGTTGTCCATGTCCATTGTTCATGCACACATGCATATAAGTTCTGTGGTTTATCTCTCCCCCACCACCCTCTCTTCTGGGGATTGTCAGTCTGTACCCCACTTCCATGTCTCTGGGACTACCCCATTCCTCAGACTGTTATGTTCATTATATTCCATAAATAAGTGAGATCATATGATACTTGTCTTTCTCTGTTTGGCTTGTTTTGCTTAGGATGACACTTTGCAGATCCCTCCATGTCGTCTCAAAGGATAAGAGATCTTTCTTTCTTACAGCTGCATAATACTCCATTGTGTATATGTACCATGGGTTTTTTACCCATTCGTCTACAGATGGACATTTGGGCTGTTTCCAGATCTTAGCTATTGTAAATAGTGCTGCTACAAACATGGGGGGACATATATGTTGTTGTAGCTCCCACTAAGTTTATTGTAAGTCTCATAAAGTTCCTTGAGCATTCTTAAAACCGTTACTTTGAACTCTATATTTGATAAATTGCTGACCTCCATTTCATTTTGCTCTTTTTCTAGAGATTTCTCCTTTTATTTCATTTGGGGGTTGTTTCTGTGTCTCCCTGTTTGTTTTTTTTTTGTCTCTTTGTATTTGTTTCTATGTATTAGATCAAACTTCTATGCCTTCCAGTCTTCATGGTGTTGCCTTATTAGTAAGTGTTCTGTGGAAAACTCAGTGGTGCAGTCTCTTTGATACTTTAGGAATGTTCCTTGTGTGAGTTGTTTGGATTCTCCTGTTGTTATTGGGTCTTGAATGTTGTTGTCCGTTCATGGCTGGTATCTCCTGTCAGGCTGGCTGACTGAGGCTCACCTCCAACCACATCATAGGAGCTGTTGTACAGGTGTAAACAGAACAAAACAAAACAAAAACATAGAAAAGACCTCTACAGCAACAAGAAAAGCAACCACAAAAGAAAAGAAAATTGGGAAAGAGTAAAGACAACAAGAATAATGACAAAAATAAATAAGAGAAGGAAAAAAAGGGGGAAGAAAAAGAAATAGGAAAGAGCAGAATAAAAAGAAAGAAAATAAGCATAAAGAATAAGGGAAGTAAAATAATATAGAAGAAAAGAGGAATAAAAATAATTACAAAAGTGAAAAAGAAGAAAGAATAACAAATAGAGAAGAAAAGAAAAGAAAGGAAAAAGCAGGAGAAAGAAGAAAAAACATATTAAAATTAGGAAAGAAAAAAATTAGGGATATAAAAGAAAAAGAGGCAAAAATGTCAAATAAATAAAGAAGAAAGATAAAGAAGATGAGGCCAAAAAAAAAAGAAAAGTGAAGTGGCATTCGTCTCAGCAGAATTTAGTGTCTGCTGGGAGCTCTCTTTGGATCTTGTTCCTGTGCTGACTGAGGCTGACTGTTTTAGCTGCGACATTTCTGGGACTCCGGGGAGGTACTTTGGTGCTAGCCAATGTCAGAAGCTGTCCGCTTTTGCCTTTCAGCCACCTGTTCAAAACTTCAAGTGATGCACGGTTTGTGTTTGTCTCCACAGGACTTGGCCGCAGGAGGGGCCAAGCTGCACTCTAAGGTTGGTTTGTTAGCAGCATAGGCCCAGGGCCACATCAGTAATCTTCCCAAGTTCCCTGGGTTCCACCTCTGCCCACTTTTCCCTGCTGGCCAGCTGTCAATCTTAAACACTAAAAAAAATTGTTTTTGAAAGGGTTATTGGCAGAATCTGGAGTATGAGACCTCTGGGTGTCCTGTGATGGGAGGTGCCATTCAGATTTCAGGGAAAATGGTAGATGTGTTCCCCATCTCAGAGCTACTCCTCTGAGAGAGTCCCAGAATATTGCCCTGTCCTTGGCTGGGCGGAGATCCTTGTATGCAGTCCATTGGGATCTGCTGGAATCTGAGAGTTTCTATCCATTCTCCCATGAGGGGAAAGCACCAGTCAGGTTCCCAGCACAGTGGGGCAGATATCCCCACCCCCAAGCCAGTCAGTGACACTCCTTCAGACAGTTCAAACCCATGGGCATGGCCTCTGTGGCTATCTGCTCTGCAGGGGTCAAAATGCCCACTCAAGCAATTTAGTTTTAAATGTTATTTTACCCTGAAGAATTGATGAGATCATGTACACTAGACAATAGACCAAATCAGTTATTCAAACTTTAATTGGTCTAGATTATAACATAGCTGGGTCAGTGCTTTTCAGATCTACTTCCAAAAACAAGTGGCCCATACACACATTTGATGTTATTCAACCTAAATAATTTTTAAAGAAATTTGAACTACTTCAGCGTCTGGTTTTTCCTAAGAGATTTGTGAAGACAAAAAATGAATAAAGTAAACCTAATGTAGTAAGCACGGGGCAATATTTGTTGGATGGGAATTGACACTTTTCCTAGGGAAGCAGTTTGCCAACATAGATCCAAATGTAAAATACACAGATGTTCTCTAAATTTTTTTCCTAAAAGATAATTTAGAGATAATCTCATAATAAGAAAAAAGTATAACAATCTTAATTTTTATAATAACTGATAAAATTATAAAACAACCTAATCAAACATTAAAATACTAGATTAATAAATGGTGAAACATTCATAAATATATTACTGTCACTATAAAATGATGTAAATCCATGCTTATTGACATGGGAGAAATCATAATATGTTGCTAAGAATAAGGTGAAGGGTATGACCCTGTCCCTGTACTATTGCACATGCTGTGCCTAGAGACAGGTCTAGTAGAATGTTGACCAGAATGCTAACAATGGTGGTATCTCGAAGCAGTGAGTTTCTGTATCTTCGCTTTTTTTCTTTTCTTTTTTTTTTTTTATCCTCACTCGAGGACATTTTTTTTTTTTGATATTTTTGTTCAGATAGAGTGGGAGGGAGAGAGAGAGAGAGAGAGAGAGAGAGAGAGAGAGAGAAACATCGATGTGAAAGGGACACATCGAGTGGCTGCCACCCACACGACCCAACCAGGGCCGGGGACAAACTGCAACCAAAGTACATGCCCTTAGCGGGAACCGAACCCGGGTCTCTCTGGACCGCAGGCCGATGCTCTAACTGCTGAGCCAAACAGGCCAGGGCTTTTTTTCTTATTAAGGTCAAAATTTTCCTTTTTTTTTTTTGTATAGGAAGTGCTTTTCCCTCACAACTAATAAAATGGTCTTACAGCTTTTGGGCCATACTCTTTCCCTCTGATGATAACACTTTCTCTACTTCTACTTCACAGTCGTACCAATTCTCTTCATCTCAATGGATAAAGGAAATGCTTATCTATCTGGACCCAATCATTTATTCTCCCATGCATTTTGTCCATTTTTAAAAATTAATTTAGAATGTTTTGATTTTTTTTTTTTTAATTCAGTTTTTGGACTTCAAACACCCTACCTTCTTCTTTGTCCTGCCAAGATTTTCTGAAGCATAGCCATCACCTCAGTTTGTGACTTTGAAGAAGCTTTCAGTTATTGTGTAACTCTGAATCTTTAAATAACTGTTTTGGCAAAGTGTCAGTAAGCATCCTGGGTGTACTGCAATCTGGTATCATCCTTGGAGAGTGACGAGTGTTTCTTTTCATCTCCAAGATGGTAATGTAAATTTCTGCTCTTCCTGCTTCCAAGTTCCTTAATAAAACTTGTAATAGCCTCTGGCATTCTCTCAACCTCATTTTAACTTTTATGTTTTCTCATTCATTTGTATAGCAAAGAAGACAACACATAAACATCTAGTGAATAACCAAACCCATAATCATTCAGATCAGCAGCTACTCTGTCCTGTTCCCCAGGCCCTCTGCAGTGAATCATCACTCATGTATCATCTTATCCACCCTCCTTATCCACATTTATAGGCCAACTCTCCCAGAGATCTATCTTACAAAGACCAGCATTACAATTTTACATCATTAATGTAATTTAAAGCAACGACTATAACAGTCAAAATTTCAAGCAAAGTAAAATGGAATTTATTTTTTCAATATAATTTTCTGCCACTAGTAATTTTCACCCATATCTGTTCAATGTTATTGGCAAATAATGAACACATATCTTATAATAAAAAATCTTTAATGATAAAAGAATTTAATCTTTCTAATGTTGCTAATTTAAAATACTGGGTTTGGAGTTGAATTTCTTGAGTGGGAAATATTAACATATAATCACAAATAATTTACTCTCTTCATAATTGAAATAAGAATGATACAACATTCTACTTCATACTGTGGTAGCAATCATGTTAGATAATGCATATCTATGGTTTACCATAGTACTTGGCTCACAGCACTAAGCATTCAACATTATAGTTTGAAATCCCATGGAGAAAAAATTGGAGCAATAATGTTATTGCTGATTTATAATACTATTATTGATTAATAAAATCATTACATTTTCTTCCTAATAATTTGCATGGAAAAAACAAAACACTAGACACAAATAAAATTTGCAAAAATGACACCAACTTTATGTAAATTGTCCTCATAATGAAATGCTTAAATTTGTTAACAAATTTGAACTTCTTTTTCTGAATCTCACTGATCAAGTAGATAAATAAAAATTATTGCCTAAAATTTCCACTGATGCTGGGGCTTTTCAAAAATATACATGGGAAATAACCCCTTAACAAGGTAAACACTATTTTATTTACTTAATATCACAAACCATATTTAAATAAATAGAAATGAGGAAACACCTAATGAATAGGTTTATGGCTTCACCAGAGTATTCAGAAGGCTTTTGTCTAATCACTACAATCAGCATTCTCAGAAACAGTATTTTAATACCCAGAGTGCAAAGCATGTATTTGCTCCCTTACCATAATCTCAAAAGGAGCCAAACATTAGTAGATCTTTTAAAGATGTATCTAAACTAACTGTTATAAAATGACATCTTCAATACTGACATGTCAATACCAGAAATGAACAGTGAAGGAATAACATAAGCCAAAAGTGTTATTATGCATAAAAATCATCTGATTTAATTAAGGTCTGAGAATGAGAGACCTGAGGGTCTAATTCCAGAGCTATTTTGACATTTATCAAATGTTTCTTAATTTCCAAAGAAAGGCCTTTCTGACAAGTTCCCATGTTGATATATTTTCATTAGCTACCTGTACCTGTAAGTGGTGATCTGTCACTGACCTACATTAGGACATCAATTATGACAGCAAATTAATAACTGCTTATAATAACTCAGATTACAGTCTCTAATGAGATATTTAGAAGAGTACCTTAATAGCAATGAAACATGAGTATCTGTTTTTACTTATTTGATAAAAAACAGTAAACATCTTAATATAATGATAAATAGCTTTCTAGCTTCTCACAATCTTTTTTACTTAGAATTTCTTATAGGGGTTACATAATTCAGTTTTGAAAACAATCTTTGTTCTTAAATAAATAGGAGAAGAAATAGTTAATTTTGAGAAACCTAAGGATAATGTTTTGATATGATATAAACATCTATATGCTCATGAAAACCTCAAACTAAAAACATTTAACTCATGTTAACAAAGTATTTGTTTTGTTTTTGTATATAAGTAACTGGTCAAAATATGTGATTTTCTTCTATCATTCTTGAGGTACAGACTGCTAACAGTGTGCTGTGGAGCTAACGGCTTTTATACATTTTGGAAAAGTTTGCTTAAAACTCTCACTTATATTTTCTTAAGAAAAAGCTTCCTGCAGTGCTCATTAGCACTGAAGTCTTCCCTTAGAATGATCACATTCCCCACCATGTCATGTATATGGGGAAGGGCCTATGGCTCATCTCAACCCCAATCTGGTTTTCTAGGGAAAAGAGTCAAACACGGCAAGGCTGTAGCCTGTGCTACTCCAACCTCTTCTCATCCATTCTCATTCTACAGGACACATACGTTAATTCTTGGATGGCCCAGGTACCATCTCTGTGATGACTCACACCTTTGTCTTGTCAACACAGACCTTGGCCCTGCACTTCTGGCCCCTATATCCAGCTGTGTACTTGACATTTTCTCCTTGGATATACCCCAATATATCCAAAATTGAACTCATGACTCAATACCTCTCTGTCCTCAAAAAATATATGTCTTCTTTCAGCCTTTTCTATGTCACTGAATGGCAATACCACCAGAAAAGTTGCTTATACCATATACCCAGAACTCATCCTACCATGATTACAAAATTCTATTAGTATTCCCCTCTTAATTGGTCCATTCCCTCTATCTTTGTCACAATTATGCCATCCCGAGCCACAATCACCTCTGACTCAGACTTCTTACAAAAGCATCCTAACTGAGGACCCCTTTCTAACTGTGTCTCTAAACAGCACCCTAGTGATATTTTGAAGAGACCATTAAACCCCTTACTTAAAAACATTCAGTGGCTCCTTAAAGTTTTTAAAATAAAATTGCTATTATCAGGATTTAGAGAACCCTAAAGTTCTTTCCCTGCTTCCACATGGCATTCAAGCTGGCATCATTCTCTCTTCCAGTCCCTGGGATTTGCTGGGTCTCATCCTGGCCCAAAGCCCTCACACATGTTCTCCCTGATTCCACAAAATGCTTCCATTGTCTTAACCTGCTGCTGCTCACTCAGGACTCAGCTCCAGTGCGTCCTCCCCAGAGACACATGCCCCAGTCTCTCTGCATAAATCAAATCACTCCTTTACAGGCACCCAGAGCAACATGGGCTCCTTCTCCACACCACTTATCAGAGACACACTTTTACATGCACATCTGTGGTTCCAAGTAAACTCCACAAGGGTAGAGACTGCCTGGTTTTGTTCAGCATGACATCTTAAGCACCCAGCACTGTGACGTACTTCATGAAATGTTTACTGAATGAATGCATGAATCCAAGAGCCTATCTATATATATAGTAGAGAGGAAGGAGGAAATGAAAGAAGAAAGGGAGGGAGGGAGGGAGGGAGGACATAGAAAAAAAAAGGCTAAACATACACTCAAATTGTAATTATTCACATGTCTATTTCCAAAAGTTCTACCTTTTTCTTACTGATTATCATTCCGTAAACAAGGACTAATCAAGGTTCATATCTCTTATGGTCAGACAGTTTACATCATAATTTTTTTTAGCCTGAGGAGGTAGAAGTTAGCTTGTCTTTCCCCTCGACTGTTTATTATGTGGCAGTTTCTACATACAAACTGTCTGAGATCCTGTTGCTTAAAAAGCATGTTGTGGTTTATGTTACAGTATTTTCCCTCAGTGTTATATTACAACACTGTTCCCACTGGTTGGTGGATCTTCAACCACCTCCTGACTGGACTGAAACAATAGACTATCTCCTTCATGTAAGCACATTACAGATACTTACATTTGAAAAGAATACCCTTGGATTCAACAAAACTCTAACAAACATCTCTTCCCAACCAGTTTTTCTGATTGTGTGTTTCTGACTTCCAGACAAATTGAAAAACACTTGTTCTAACCTGAGAACTTCTAGTTGTCTTTCAACTAGTGAAACTGCTTTAAGCCATGTTTAGACCCTTCTTCACCTTGGTCTATTATACTGATTTTCCTGCTTCTGCCACACTTTACCTGATAAACAAAAAGATTCAAAGTCCTCTCTAGCCCTGGCCCGGTGCCTCAGTGGGCTGGAGCTTTGTCCCCTACACCAAAAGTCTGTGGGTTCAATTCCTGGTCAAGGCAGATACCTAGGGTGTGGGTTCAATCTCCAGGTGGGATGCATATGGGAGGCAACCGATTGATGTCTCCCTCTCACATCAATGTTTCTCTCTCTCTCTCCAGAAATGGTAAATGTGGGCACCAACAGGCAGACAAGGAGAAAGTGTAAATGCACAGAGGAGGGATGTGTCCACCCATACCACAGATTGCCAGCAAACCAGCAACTAGGGATGAAGCAAGAAACAGATCATTCTTCATAGCCCTCAAGTCGAACCAATCCTGCCAAATACATTGACCTCCAACTCCTAGCCTCTAGAATACTGAGACAATACATTTCTGTTGCTTAAGACACTCAGTTTGGGTACTTCGTTATGGCAGCCACAGCAAAATAATGTACTATTAAATAAATAGCATGGAAGATGGAATGGCCACACCTTGGCACTTGCCCTATTGATATAATACTGTAGTCACCAAAAATAATATTTGAGTAGGGATGACAGTAACACATCCATCTTTCCTTCCCTTCTGTCCCTTTCTATTTCTTTCTCTCCTCCTCTTCCTTCCTTCCTTTGTTATTTTTTTTCTCTTCTTTCTCCCTTTCTCCCTCACTTATTTCCTTCCTTTAGATAGTATGATGAATATGCCATGGTCCCAAATAACAAGAACACTACTGAAAATAGAGTTTTCTGAGTGAAGAAGTCCATTATTTTGAACTTAAATACAATAGGAGAAAAGGGCAGATGGTTATTAAATCTAAATTTGTTATTAAAAACATATGCCCCCATGATTTTTCCTGCAGGGGTATAGCCTGAACTAAAGAGATTTAAGACTGTCTTGAGTATCTGTATTTGTACTAAAGTTTGAAGAGAGCTGTCAATCTCTGCCATTTACCCATGAAGCACTGTGACCCATGTAAAACTGAACCAAAACTTCTAAGGTGGTTAAAGGGGACCCAAGCAAGGACTTTATTGGCTAAAAAACTCCAAGGACATCCTATGGAATACAATGGTAAGAATGGGAACCTCCCAGGAAACATATAAAACATACAGCCCAGCCAGTGTGGCTTAGTGGTTGAGTGTCGACCCATGCACCAAGAGGTCACAAGTTCAATTCCCAGTCAGGGCATATGCCCAGGGTGTGGGCCAAATCCCCAGTGTGAGGCATGCAGGAGGCGGCCAATCAATGTTCTCTCATCAATGTTTCCATCTCCATTCCTCTCCCTTCCTCTCTCTAAAATCAGTAAAGGAAAAATAAAATAAAAACATACATGTGACTGGAAATGATATATTTGAAGATGCAAGAAGGTGGAAAGAGTAGACTGCTGTTCCTGAGTAATTAGCTGGCTGTTCTTTCTTAGATTTAGAATAAACACACACACACGCACACGCACACACCAATGCATGCCAAATTGAAAATTCAATCAGTTCTGTGTAATCCTATACATTTGGTCTTGAGTTTCCCTCCTGTGTGTGTGGGAGGCCTAACCAAGTCACTGTAGTAAGGGAAGATTCTGTTGCATTTTTACTTATTTTTTAATTAATTGCTGTTTGATCTAGCTGGTATTCAATAGATTCTTATTAATGTCAGAGATAATTATTAAAAACTTCATTTATCAAATTAAATGTTTTGATTAAAGGATATACTTCTTTGCTAGCTGTTATACGTTGGTTGTCCTGAAGGCTGGCACTTGAAACCCAGCCGCTAGGTGCTGGGCTTGTCAGTGTTCGACACCAATGGTCTCTGACCTGGGAATGAGGCTACCTTCTCCCATTCTGTGGTTTCTTTTGTACTACAGACAGTTTTAGTGGGATCTTTTAAAGCTAATTAACAGTTATCCAGTGGTCTGTGGTACTCAACTTACTATGGTTTTATTTGAGTCAGAGAAAAAGAAAACCTACAACACTGTTCAGAAGTGACAGTTTATATAGATATATACAAGCTAAAAGTGCTTACAAAAGGAAATGTAATGATCTTTATAAAAATGTCCTCACATTGCGTTAGCAAAATAAACTTCCATGATCTTTTTGTCTGGATAATTGATATGCCTTTACTTTTATCTCCTCTTCCATCAATAACTATTAGTCACATAATTCAAAAGGGAATAGCAATTTTTTAATAATTCAGTTTGTAATAACCTATTTTAACAAGACTCCTTTCAGTTCTGGAAGTTACAATTTTACAACCGCACACAGCATTCCACTTAGACAAAAATATCCTAGGTTATTTATTAAAGTGTTAAAAAAAAGTGTTTTTTTCAAATACTGAATTTCAAAAGTAATGCAATGAAGTCAGAAACAGAGGAGACAGAGATAGATTCCAAGATATTCTGTAGAAAGAAAGCATTTCTCACTCGGCGTTCCATTTGGATGGATTCCCTGTCACTGGAAAGAGGCTCCAGAATGAGCCATATGTCACAGAGCATATGTTTTTTAAACTTAGGCAGTAGGAATTGCCATAAACAACTGAGTAACCAGTTGTAAGTGGGGAGCTAAGGGTTTCTACATGTAAAATAATGTTTCATCTTCCTTAATAGGTGTTCTGCTGGCAAGTTTTGAAATGTCAAAATTAGGTTAGCTTTTGATAGCACGTTCTCCTTCTTAGTTTCTTGAAGAGTATGATGAAAATGCAAAGGAACTAAATTATTCATATTTTCTTTTGGACCATAAACCTTTGTCTCCATATTTTAGATTATTTTAATTGTTTAAACTCTCATTTTACAAATTGTTTGAAAATTTAAACAAGTGAGTTTTCCTCTCGATTTCTGTCCGTGGGTATCATGCCTTGGTAAAAGAGGAAAGGATGATATGGGAAGTGTTATAAATGGTGCTGCTCAGCATTGAGAGAGAGAGAGACACAGAAATTAAGCAGCCTTAGATGTAATTAAATCCAAACAGGTAGACTCCATATCTGACAGAGCATATCTTAGGGGAAATGGGTTAAGGAAAAATTGGCACACGTGTCCGAACAGAAAGCAGAACAGTTCTGTGCCGGAGTGAGCCACAGGCCACGGCCACCTGGCTGCAGCACAGTTCTGGACGCAAAGCTGGGCGAGACCTGGAGAAAGAATAAGTAAAAGAACAACAACGTGGTGAGAATGAAACCAGGAAATAGCATGATCAATATGAGTAGGAAAGATTACTATTCTATTTTTTTCGGTTGGACATTCAAGATCTGACTTAATTTCTCAATTTATTCTGCACTAAGAAACTAAAAGTGAGAATTCAGCAATGCTCAAGTCATAAATCAAGTGTAAATCATTGAGACAATTGCATCTATCTGTTCCCCTGGGGGGTGGATATCTCAATCAGGAGAATCCTGGCTCCATACCAAGAGGAGCTGTGGGGCTCGGTGGCAGGGAGTATCCATCCTTTTCTCTGGGACCATTTATCATCATAAAACATGGATTTGTTTTAAAACCTGAAGACCCAGTGTATCAGGATCTTTTGGATCAAGCAACTCACGAAGCTGAATTAATAACATTCACAACACAATCTAAAGAGTTAATTTCTAATTCAAGAACACTTTGAAAAGCACTATGAGAGAGCTTTACCGTGACATGGAAAATGAGAGAGAACACAACTACATGGGTGGGGAGGGACTCTGAGGATTATCTCTGAGACACCGGGCTGGAGCTGAGCTTTGGAGGATGCCTGGAGCTTCCCTGGGCATGAACAGGATGAAGGATATAAGTCAGGAATAAAGACAGCTATAACAAAGGCTCAGAGGTGAAATAAATCCAAACGCCTAAGGATATTCAAGTTTCTGAGAATGGCATCCAGTGAGAAAATAAAGCAATATAATAGGTGGGTCAGACTAGTATTCTAATTAAAGTGTTAAGACCATGTATTCTAGAAAAAGACAGTCACAGAATGTTCCTGAGGAGACATAAAACTAAATCAGGTAAAGTTATAGAGAAGCCAATTAAGGTGAGATGAATTGAAGATGCACTAGGCCACTACGGATAACTTTACTGAGTATAATAGGATCAATTTAAGACACAGTCACAGCAAAAGTTACCTAGAGTGTACTCGAATTCCAGGCAGAGAAATAGGGGTTCTAGTTAGTTATATTTTTAGCATGATGATGACAGCACCAGACATTAAACTAAGATGGCAGCAAAGTAAATTTGAAAAAAAAAATCTATGTAGAAGAGAAAAACTAGAGGAACTGAACTTTCTGCTAAATTATTTATTTCAGTGAATGGCACCAAAAAATTATATAGTCCACCAAATCATATATTTGCAAGTCATTCCAGATATGGACTCACCAGCCATATCCTTCCACATCCATAAAGAAACTGATATATTTAAAGTACAGCCCAGCCGGTGCGGCTCAGTGGATTGAGTGTCGTCCCATGGACTGAGAGGCTCTGGTTTGATTCCCAGTCAGGGCACATGCCCGGGTTGCAGGCCCGATCCCCAGTAGGGGCCATGCAGGAGGCAGCTGATTGATATTTATCTCTCACGTCAATGTTGTTATCTCTCTCTCCCTTCCTCTCTTTCTAAAAAAATCAATAAAATATATTAAAATAAATAAAGTATATATTGTACAATGCTTACTATGTGCCAGGAATGATTCTATGTACTTTATACCTATCAGGTAGTCCTTACAACAACTCTCTGAGGCAGGGGCTAGTCTCATGTTTCAGAGGAAAAAGGTGTTGAGACTCAGAAAGGTAAAATAACTTGTCCAGGGTCACTGAGCCAGTTGGAAGCTAACCATTGTGCTAAAGTAGCTCCTAAATAACTCCAAACTATTTCTTTCCAGTACATGTTCCTCCCATTGACCTAGTCAAAGTTCCTCTCATATCTTAGCTAAACTGCACACCAGTCTCTGAACGAATGCTTCTGCCTTCAGTTCTGCACTATCCTGTCACACCCACTGTTCTAAATAAAAGCCATAGCATTACTTCACCTGAGGTGCATAAAATTACCTCCACACACACATCCAGCTCTACCACTTTTGTAAACTCTTAATTACACAGAGAGAGAAATTCATGGAAATCAGTCACAGCTTGTCTTGCCATTATAAATAGAGATATTAAGTGTTATTGATTCCTGGAGTTGAATAATACATTATTGCTTCAACGCTACAGAGAAATCATTAATTGTGTTTTATTGAAGACATTTTTATCAGTCAAGGTCCTGTCAAGAATCAGATGCCACAATCAAAGAGAGTGAATGAAGAAATATTAATAAAGGAACTGCTTATACCCGTGTCATGAAAATAAGGGAAGAAGTCTCTGAGGGACAGTCCTGGTCTGGACTTGAACCTGCTCTGTGGAAAGGTCACGTAGTAAAATCAGCTCAGTCGGACCACTGAACACTCAAGCGGGACATGGCCTGGCTGACCTGAATTGTCTGAGGAGAACATGAAAAGTGTCCTAACCTGATCAGGAGGCCACCTAAGGGTCACCTGGGCTGCTCTTAAGGCAGGGGTCAGGGCACAGAGCTGTGGGGAGGCAGGATCCCTCTGTGATGGGCCTTAGTCACCATGTTACAAAAGGGTGTTATCTAGGCCTGGGTGCCTGGGACTGTTCCTGAAGGTCTGGGGTAATCAATGCTGGAAGCTGTTACTTGGCACTGCCTGGTGCCCAGTACTCAGGACTCACAGCTGTGACCTTGCCACCCCAGGTGTGGCACAGAGCACCACCCCTACCCAGCCCCCAAAGTCCTTAGGCACAGGTACCTCACCCAGGGCCAGTGAAAGGAGGAGGGTCTCATTTGCATAAGTGGACCCTCCCTGGTGCTGAGTATGAAGAGGGGAAGGGAGAGATTTGGGGGAGGCTCTGCTTCAGCTGTGGGGCCACGGAAGGCAGGACTTGGTGATGATCTCCAGCATGGCCTGGTCCCCTCTCCTCCTCACCCTCATTGCTCACTGCACAGGTGACTGGATAGGGGGACAGGGGATGGGACTTTGGGAACAAACATGGGCTCTTCTTCCCACTCTTGTGTCTAGACCCAGCATCACCATCTCTGTGTCCCTCTTTCTTCCACAATCCTGGGCCCAGTCTGTGCTGATTCAGCTGCCCTCAGTGTCTGGGGTCCCAGGCCAGAGGGTCACCATCTCCTGCACTGGAAGCAGCTCCAACAGTGGGGGTTACTATGTGCTCTGGTACCAACAGCTCCCAGGAAAAGCCCCTAAAACCATCATCTATTATGATAGCAAAAGACTCTCAGGGGTCCCTGATTGATTTTCTGGCTCCTAGTCTGGCAGCTCGGGCACCCTGACCATCTCTGGGCTCCAGGCTGAGGGCAAGGCCGATTATTACCACCAGTCCTACGACAAAAGTCTCAGTGGTCACACAGTGCTCCAGGCCTGTGGGGAAGTGAGACAAAAACCTGCTGTCCTCTCCGAATGGGGTTCCCCTGGGCTGTCCTTACTCCTTTGATAAGATAGCTGCTTCCTTTGTTTGGTGGCCTGGAACTTGGTTCTGGGACCCACCACTGAAAACTGTGGAAAATATGTCTACATCCTTTGAATTCAGTCTATCAACCCATTCGGAGAGGGTTGTGTTTTTTTCTCCAACTGACCAGAAATTCCTGTGTGTCAGGGGAGGCTGCCCCTGGAGGCCATGGTGGGCAGGGAAGTTCCAGGGACACGGGATCCAGCTGTGTGTGTCAGTCCACATCAGGAGGCTGATGACCTGTGCCCAGGCTTGACTGACACCAAGCACCTTACTAGTCCCCTGACGTGATGGCACAGGTGTGTATCTCTGCTTGTCCAGGCCCTTCCCCCAGCGACCTGCAGGAAACAGACTGGTGACTCCTGGGGAATGTAGAGTTAGGTCCCCAGAGAAGATGCCCAGTGACAGCCCTATGATATGAGGGCCTCTCTCTGCTCCTTCCCTGTTATTAACAACTGGGTTAATCACAGTGGTATCAATGAAGCGTGGGCCTGCCAACATGAAGACTAAACCCAACCCCTGAGAGCAAACACATTCCCCTGCTCCAAGTCCCAGTCTGTGGACTTTATGCAGCAGCCGCAGGACAGAGCACATCAGCACGAACCTCCTCCTCAGCTGTGTGAGAGCTGAGCTCTGCAGCAGGGCTCAGGAAGGAGCGGGTCATCCCTGGATGGACACACATTTGCAGGGACAGCGCATTCTCAGGAGGAGGTGGAGGAGAAAAGGAGGCCTGGGGCAGCCCAGCCCACTGTGGGGCTCGGGGTCTGGGTGCACCTTCGCCTGGATCCTCTCCTCTTGCTTCTCACACACTGTCCAGGTGGAGACAGGCGTCGGGCACCCAGGCTCCTTTCCCATTCATTTCCTCATGCTCAGACTACTGAGAAACTGTACCCCGGTCCCTGCTTTGTCACACATAAGTGTCTGTGTAGGTTCCCTCTCCCAGCCTGTGCTGACTCAGCGCCCTCCCTCTCTCCATCCCCAGGATGAACAACCACAGTCCCCTGCCCCCTGAGCAGAGACTACAGTCTCCTGAAGTCAGCTATGCCATACACCAGTACCAGCAGGTGCCAGGGAGCCCTCCCAGGTTTCCCTGTACTGCTACACACATACCCATTTGGGATCTGGGTTCGGCTGCTTCCCTGAATCCAAAGACACCTGGGCCGATGCGGGGCTTCTGCTCATCTCTGGTGCAGCCTGAGGACGAGGCTGACCTTCCTGTGCTACATGCACAGTAAAGGGATGTGCACACCAGGCTCCAGAGCTGGAGGAAATGAGACTGAAGCCTGTGTGAGCTCCCCTGCCTGGGGCAAACACCTGCCCTCCTGGACCAGGAATGGCTGTGGGTGACACCTGTTACCCTTGTTCAGGAGGCTCATGCACCTGCGCAGAGCAGCCATCCCAGGACCGTGTCCCAGGGTTTCCTTCTGTCACAGTAGACTGGCCCCTGCTCTCCCCTCTCACCTGCCGTGTTCCCAGGGTCAGAAATGCCTCGCTCAGAGACAGATCTCCCAGAGCAGATGGTGGCGGTGGGGACAGGGGTTGGCACTGGCCATGCCCAGCTTACAGGCAGGACTGATGTCCAGATGCTTCTTGTCTGAGAACCTCTATCCTGGCTTTGAGAAACAGCAGCAACAAGAACAATGAGGGCCAATGTGCACACTGGCAATGCACCTTCAAAAACTAACAAGAAAACTTAAAAATACCATTTGTATTTGCACAAAAATAAAAAATACTTAAGGATTCATCTGAAAAAAATGAAAAGCTCATAATATAAGAACTATGAAATATTCTGAGATAAATTATAGGCATATAATTTAATGGACACATCTTTCTATTTTATGGCCAGACATCAATATTATATTCCCCTAATTTGTTTATATTTAATGAATATAATGGTGAGAAGGTTGAGCGGCGCACACTTGCCCTGAATATCAGGAGGGAAATCTCAGCAAAGGAATGGACACTGAGGGAGAGGTAGACGTACATGACGTTGGAGCCCTGGGAGAACACCGCTCCTTTCCCTGTGGAAGGGGAGGCAGAGGATGCTGGTTAAAGTTAGAGGAACCCAATCAAGAGGTCACAGCAGATCCCTTCCCACCCTCCAGGATCCGGAGCTCAGGGCTGCCTGAAGCATCCTGTATCCTAGAGATGTGGCACTTGGATGTGAGATGCTGGGTGAGGTTGCAGGTTTGAGAGGACGTACAGGCACAGAGCTGGCCTGGCCACTTGCCCAGGTACCAGAGCCTACAGTTTTGATGTCAGGGTGAGGGTGTCTGGCCAGAGGGCTGTGAGGGTGGAGGGCCAGAGGACTGGAGACCTCTCTGTGGGACAGGAGAGGATGGGGGAGGGCTCCTTCAGTGCTGGGAGAACACTGAGTCTTCTTCAGGGAAGGTGGGGCAGTAGGTCCACGGACATGGGTTTTCTATGGCAGACACCACTCAGAACACACGAGAGTTTACATGAGGAAATGTCCTGAGCCCACAAGAACTGGATCAAGTCCAACTCTCTCCTTGTGTCCCATTGTAGCTGTTAACAAATCTCAAGATTGTAGGTGGGTCTTTGGAATATCGAGGTCCACAGACTCCCCAGTACACACATGAGGTGACTCCACTCCACGACGATCCTGTGAGAGCTCTCACACAGGGAGTAGCATGTCCTGTGGACTATGACCCCAGTACAAGGCTCCAGGAAGAAAACCTAAGCTTGTGACCTAAGACAGCAGTGATAAACCTTCAGAGGTTCCGGCGCTGTTCTCTGGATTCATGTCAGTCATCAGCATCTTCTTGACCTTTCAGGGTTATAGCTAGAAAATGAATGAAGGTCGTTCTCACTGTCAAAGAAACTAAATACACCCAATGACATCAGAGTATTCAGTCCACGGAGGCACCTACTCATTGTCCTGTCAGGTAGTGACATCACCAATGTCCCAGTGCTAAAACATTTTGCCCTCCAGGAGGGTGAGGTGGTCAGAGGGCTGGGTGGACTCTGCCTGAAAGGCCAGCAGGCGGCACTGTTGAGCAGGGTTCAGGGAGAGGCCAGGATGGGATAGGCTCTACTGGCTTTTGTGTACTTGAACAAAGAGTGTACTTACTGGAGCATGGTTTTCATACATCACTGTTTGTCTGTTTATTTAGACAGGGTCTAAGATCTCCCACTCATATCAGGAAACATGGTCTAGAACAGGTAGTCCATCCTCTCATTGCCTCCTCCAAAGCCTGTGATTCAAACAACACATGATCTGATTGTCTATCATTCAGCAGAAATTCACTGGTGCAAGAGGCCAGTTGCCCAGGGAGAATCCATGACAGTTCAGAAGAACCAGGGACGCACACTGAGTCCAGCTCGTCTAACTCAGGATGGGAGCCAAGTGCATGAGCAGAAGGAGACTGTGCCCTTGTTTAACATTGGACTGAATCCTGGATGAAGAATGGAGCTGGTGACGGAGAAGAGAGGTCTGAGTGTGCATGGATTTAGAGGACAAAGTAAGGCGTGGGATATGGAACAGGGTTCCGAGTCTGGTCCTGGACAGCTGGGTGGGAGCTGAGTAGCTAAAGGACCTGGGTGAAGGTTCCCAGGCAAGTGAGTGGTTGAAGTCCAAGGTCATTCCTGTGATGGAAACTATCACAACAACTCCCTGCTGGTTCAGTGGTGACACAGGAAAGTGTCTTCTCCTGATGACAAGTGGTGAACCTTGCTTGGCTTTCCTCCTGTTTCTCTGGGGTGTATTCGAGATGTCCCTCCTCCCTGACCCTTGTATCCCCAGGTTGACGTTCTCCTGGGAGCTAAATTCCTCTGCATTGGACGTGTCTAATCCCACAGTGAAAATTCCAAGTGAGAAAGCCTCATGCTCTCTGACCATTAATCGGGAACCCTGGTCTTCAGGAACACTGAACTTGGTCACTTCATTTCCCCTGACACCTTCATTGTGACGAGGGAGGTGACTGTCTGATTGGTTTGGGCAACATGGTGCCTGTCCCTGGAGTAGGACGTGGGATCCATCACATGCTGATATCATGGCTGAGAGATTTGAGTCCTGATCAAAGAAAAGAGGGACAGAACATTTTCTAACTGGTCCCACCCTGTGTATCACTCTGCCTTCCACCCTCATCATGGGTGCATTTAGGCACCACTACTGTGGACACTAGAAACTGCTCGGAGAAATCGGCAAGGAAATTTCCGTCTCAACAATTGCCAGCTCTGACCCCTGACCTTTTAAATGGTTTACAAAAGTTCAATTCTGTTAAATGCCACAGCCACTGTCATCAGGTATATCTGGAATTAAGTCCCCTTAGGAAGGGCAGAAAGCAGCAGGAGTTCCGAGGGACAGCCTCCTGTTCCCAGAGGGACACATGGGTAATGCAGGTTAGCAGGTGCAGTGGGGACACTGCCCACTCTGCCCTGCCAGCCTGTGCTGCACCTGCCTCCCTGGGTGGGGACAGGCCCAGAGCACCAGCACCAGGACTGCTGGCCCCACAACCAGGACTCATCTCCTTCTGCTGTCATCCCCCAAGTGCTCCCCAGGTCACCTTGAATCCATTTCTTAGCCCCCACAGCACCAGTTTCCGGTCACAGGAGGCTCTATCCCAGTCACCTTGCTCTTTAGTCCAGGGAGCTGGAACCAGAGTGGGCCTGACTCCACAATCTGATGTCTGACTCACCTACAAATATAAAAGAGACAAGTGTGAAATATTTTATTCAATGTCTATGTTAATGGGGATAACAGTTAATAGGTAAAGCTTGAATGAAAATCATATGTAAAATTAAAATACTGCTTTCTACTGAAAAAAATATTGAAAGAATTTTTCTAAATATCAAAAAAATTGTGTTTTATTTCTAAAAGATTGAAATCACATAAAATAATAAAATAGTGTCCTGAAAATAAAGGAACAGGTGTCTGAGGGACAGTCCTGCTGTAGACTTGAACCTGCTCTGAGAAAAGACGCCATAGCAAAACCAGCTTAGTCCTGGCCACTGAACAAACAAGGGTGACATAGACTGACTCACCTGACGAGTCTGAGGAGATCATGAAAAGTGTCCTGAAGTGATCAGGAGGCCATCTAAGGGGGCACCTGGACTGTCCCTAAGGCAGGGGTCTGGTCACAGAGCTGTGGGGAGGCAGGATTCCTCTGTGATGGGCCTCAGTCACCATGTTGCACAAGGATGTTATCTAGGCCTGGGCACCAGGGGAAGCTCACAGACTGTTCCTGAAGTTCAGAGTTAATCAGATGATGAGTAAGTGAGACAAAATCCCCTGGGCCCGGAGATTGTGGCTCTGGGTCTCTTTTCAGTGAGAAGCTTCTATGCAGGCATCTGTGAGGTGCCCTTCCTTGTTTATCCTCCAATCTGATGTCCTGTTAAAAACCTCAAACACACCAAAATTCTCCACCCCACCTTCATCCCCGGTCTGATCTCAGAACTGGGCTCCTAGGGCAGCTTCAGGGCCCCCAGCGCAGAGTCCAGCACCTGCGGGAGCAGCATCGGCTCTGGTGCGCAGTGAGGTCCTCCCTTCACACCGCATCCTGTGCTCATGGAGCCCTTTCCCCTGGATGAAGGCTGGGGCTCAGCCCACAGAGGAGGAGCTGGGAGAGATCTGAGCGCCCACGAGGCAGGTTCATCGGCTCCGTGGCCCTTTAAATCCCTGCACAGCGGAACTGCATGGGGAACCTCTGCTCTATACTGCCTGCCTCAGCACCACTGAACTGCCTGTCTGCACTGTGCTTCTGCCATCTGCACCAACCCTTTATAAAGGTGTCCCGGGAATCCTATTTCAACCAATAGGACTGAAGATTTTCCATCCAATCACAACTGCACAGCTCTGACCAATCAGAGTGGTCCTTTTCTGACCAATCAGAGAAGTCCTTTCTGAGCAATCAGATTGGTCCCATTCTGGCTAATCAGAGGTCAGGGGCGGGGACTATCAGCTATATAAGCCAGCTCTCCAGTGTTTCGGAGCTGCAGTTTCAAGGAAGACTGAGGAAGGTGGTCTGAAGAAGAGCCTAATGGAGCCGCCTAGCTGAAGAAGACCAG
This sequence comes from Molossus alvarezi, assembly GCA_037176705.1. NCBI lineage: Eukaryota > Metazoa > Chordata > Mammalia > Chiroptera > Molossidae > Molossus > Molossus alvarezi. Next base: position 124,615,296 of record CM073885.1, read on the forward strand.
AGGAGGAGTGAGGCTGGGCCAAGCCGGCCAGGACCTCCCTGCACGAAGATGAGCAGGTTGGCTGCGCTGTTGCTCTGCCGGCTGGGCTGCCACGTCTGGAAGATGGTGACCAAGATGCTGCAGTATCCGGACAACAGGAGCCCAAGGTGGGTGCGCGGCGGGGCGCGGCACAGCTATGCGGCTGGGCCAGCGGCGGGGTGCGGAGTCCGGGCTTTTTTGCGGCGGGGAGCGGAGTCCGGGCTTTTTTGCGGCGGGGCGTGCAGCCTGGGCTTTTTTGTGGGCCAAGGGCCTGCCACAGAGGCAGCTTCGGGGAGGCTGTTGCTTTGTGCTGTGTCAAGGTCTCCAGAGTCAGGCCCGTGGCCCCCCAAGATGCACTCCAGAGGGGGATGCTGAGAGGCCTGGAGCAGATGCTCCCTAGAGGCCAGGGACAGGTGTGGGGGGCACCAGCTTTGCTGCTTCGAATGGCGCATTCCGATGCAACCAAAGGCCTTTTTCTTTTCTGTGAATTGTTTTCAATTTTGACTTTATTTTAAAATGTCTTTATTTTTAAATATTGTTGAGAGTGTTACAGATGTCCTCCCCTTTTTTTCCCCATCGCCCCTCTCCTCCCGGTTCCCATGTCGCCACAGGCCTTCACCGCCCTATAGTCTGTGTCCATGGGTAATAAATACATGCATGTATATTCATTGTGAATCTCTCCCGCCCTCTACTTCCACCCTCTTCCCTCTGAGGTTTGTCAGTCTGTTCCGCGTTTCCATGCCTCTGTTTCCATTTTATTCTTCAATTTACTTGGTTCATTAGATTCCACATATAAGTGAGATCACGTGATATTTGTCTTTCTCTGACTGGCTTGTTTCTCTTAACATAATACTCTCCAGGTCCCTCCATGCTGTCTCAAAGGTAATAGGTCTTTCTTTTTTACAGCTGCATAGTATTCTATTGTGTAAATATACCACCCGGCACCGAGTCATCTATTGCTGGACACTTGGACTGTTTTCTAAACTTAGCTATTGTGAATAGCGCTCTTAGGAACTTAAGGGTGTGTATATTGTTTCTGATTGGTGTTTAGGCATTCTTAGGATATATTCCTAAGAGTGGGATCATTGGGTCAAAAGTCAGATCAACTTTTAATGTTTTGAGGAAATTCCATGCAGTTTCCCATAGTTGCTGTACCAGTCTGCAATTTGACCCATGGTGTACTAGGCTTCCCTTTTCTTCACACCCTCACCAGCACTTGTTTGTATGTTGATTTTTTGACAGTATCCATTCTGGCAAGTTTGAGGTGATACCTCATTGTCATTTGAAGTAGCATCTCTCTGATAACAAGTGACTTTGAGCATGTTTTCATATGTCTCCTGGCCACTTGAATGTTCTGTTTGGAGAAGTGTCTATTTAGGTTCTCTACCCATTTTTAATCGGATTGTTTGTTTTCCTTTTGTTGAGTTGTATGAGAACTCTATATATTTTGGATATTAACCCCTTATCTGATGTAGAATTGGCAAATATAGTCTCTCAGACAGTGGGTTTCCTCTTCATTTCCATGCTGGTTTCTTTTGCTGTGCAGAAGCTTTTTAGTTTGATGTAGTCCCATTTTTTCCCATTGTTTCTCTTGCCCCAGGTGATATATTGGTGAAAATTCTGTTACGCGAGATGTCTGAAATGTTGCTGCCTACATTTTATTGTAGGGTTTTTATGGTTTCATAACTTACATTGAAGTCTTTCATCCATTTTGAGCTAATTATTGTGTAAGTTGGTGGTCTAGATTTATTTTTTTAACATGTAGCTGTCCAATTTTTCCAACACCATTTATTGAAAAGACTGTGTTTACTCCATTTACCTCCTTTATCAAATATTGTTTTTCTATTTATTTGTTTATTTTTATTCCAGATGTTTATCCTCCCCCCCCATTGACAACCTTCTCCCCTCCCTCCCCGCCCTGTCCCCAGCTTTGTTGTCCATGTCCATTGTTCATACATACATGCATATAAGATCTGTGGTTTATCTCTCCCCCACCACTCCCTGTTCTGGGGATTGTCAGTCTGTACCCCACTTCCACGTCTCTGGGACTACCTCATTCCTCAGACTGTAATGTTCATTATATTCCAAAAATAGTAAGATCATATGATATTGTCTTTCTTGATTTGGCTTGTTTCGCTTAGGATAATACTTTCCAAATCCTTCCATGTTGTCTCAAAGAAACAGAGATCTTTCCTTCTTAGGCTGCATAGTACTCCATTGTGTATATGTACCACAAATTTTTTATCCATTTGTTTAGTCATGGAACCATAAAGATTCTAGAAGAAAATGTAGGCAACAAAATTTCAGACATCATAGGCAGCAGAACTTTCACTGTTATATCACCTAAGGCAACAGAAAGTAAGGAGAAAATGAACACATGGGACTACATTGAACTCAAAAGCTTCTGCACAGCAAAAGATACAATAATCAAAACAGAAAGGCAACCCACTTAATGGAAGAGCATAATTGCCAATGACATATCAGATAAAGGGTTAATTTCCAATATATAGAGAGTGATTATACAACTCAACCAAAAGAAGACAATGAACCCAATTAATAAATGAGCAGAGGAATTAAATACACACCTCTCCAAACAGGACATACAAATGGCTCAGAGACATATGAAGAAATGCTCAACATCACTAATCATCAGAGAAATACAAATTAAAACAATGAGGTATCACCTCACACCTGTCAGAATGGCCACCATCAACAAATCATCAAACAACAAGTGTTGGCGAGGGTGTGGAGAAAAGGGGACTCTAGTACACTGCTGGTGGGAACGCAGACTGGTACAGCCACTATGGAAAACAATGTGGTGTTACCTCGAAAAATTAAAAATTGAATTGCCATTTGACCCAGTGATCCCACTTCTAGGAATATACCCCAAAAAGCCTGAAACACCAATCAGAAAGAATATATGTTTGTAGCAGCACTATTTACAATAGCTAAGATCTGGAAACAGCCCAAATGTCCATCAGTTGACAAGTGGATCTAAAAGCTGTGGTACATATACAAAATGGAGAACTATGCAGTTGTAAGAAAGAAAGATCTCTTATCCTTTGAGACGACATGGAGGGATCTGGAAAGTGTTATCCTAAGCGAAACAAGCCAAACAGAGAAAGACAAGTATCATATCATCTCACTCATGTGTGGAATATAATGAACATAACTGTCTCAGCAATGGGGTTGTCCCAGAGACGTGGAAGTGGGGTACAGCCTGACAATCCCCAGAACAGGAGGTGGTGGGGGAGAGATAAACCACAGATCTTATATGCATGTATGCATGAACAAAGGTCATGGACTACAAAGCTGGGGACAGGGTGAGGAGGGAGGAGGAGGAAGAAATCAGTGCGGGGAAAAGGAGAAACATTTATAACAAAAATAAATAATTTAAAAAAGGAGTATAGAACAGAGCTTTATAATTTTTTTAACTTTTTATTTTGAAATAATTATGAAGTCATGAGACGTTACAAAAAATAGTACAGAGAGGTCCCAGGACCTAGAAACAGGGCAGGGCTAGAAAAGGTTAAACAGTGAGCTAGACCAAAGTGTCACTACATTCAGGAACCCACCTGTGTGCCAAGAGGAGGGCATGGTCCGGCACTATGGATCCCAGAGTTGCGATGGGTGGGTGCATGGCCAATTGGACAGCGGTTAGGCCCCTGCAGAGACTGGCGACTTGGAGGAAGGCAAGGCAGCCAGTGGCTCTGAGGCAACACTTGTTCCCCCTGGTCAGCTAGACCAAGCTGAGCGGGACCTCACGGCGCGGACATGAGCAGGTTAGCGGGTGCTCTTGCTCTGCCTGCTGGGCAGCAACTTCTGGAAGACCTTGAACAAGATCTGCAGGATCCAGATGCCTAAGCCCAAGGTGGGTGCGTGGTGGGGCCAGGAGTCAAGGCTTTTGTGTGGGCCAAAAGCCTGCTGCAGAGGCGGGGGTGGGGAGGCTGTCACTCTGCACTGTGTCAGGTTCACCAGAGTCAGGCCCGCGGCCCCCCGAGATGCATTCCAAAGGGGGGCGCAGCACCCAGGGAAGCTAAATTGCCAGGAACAGATGATCCCTAGATGACAGGGACAGGTGGGGGTGTGGGTGGCACGAGCTTTGCTGCTTCGGGTGGTGCATTCCGATGCACCTGAAGGTCTTTTTCTTTACTGTGAATTGTCTTGTATTTTATTTATTTTACTTTAAAATTTATTTATTTATTTTTAAATATTGTTGAGAGTGTTACAGATGTCCTCCCCTTTTTCTCCCCATTGCTCCTCTCCTATTGGTTCCCATTTTGCCCCAGGCCTTCACCACCCTATACTCTGTGGCCAGCCCTGAACATGAACAAGCTGGATGGCACCCATCCAGGCCCACAAATGGGGCAGTCTGAACAAGTCCAGGGTTGATGCCCCTATCCATGTCAACACCTAGGGCAGCCCTGGACACAACCAACGTGACGTCCTCATCCAGGCCCAAATTCAGGACCGACCTCGACACGACCAATGTGGACAGCCTTGATCCAGGATCCTAACTAAACTAGCCCTGGACACCAGAATGCTAGATGGCCCCATATTGGCCTCTAACTGGACCGACCCTGGACACCAGGAGGCTGGACGGCCCCATAAAGGCCGACAACAAGGTCAGACGTGGATTAGTCCAGGAGGAAGGCCCCATCTAAGCCCACACATGAGCCAGCCCTGGACATGACCAGGATGTAGGGCCCAATCAAGGCTCCACACCCGGGCCAGCCTGGGACACGACCAGGCTAGATGTCCCATTAAGGCCCCACAGTGGGGCCAGTCCTGGACATAACCAGCATGACATCATCCTGGGCCAAACACAGGCCCAACGTGGACTCCCACACAAGGACCCTCCCTGGACATGACCACAGTGGATGGCCGCCAAACGTACGTGAAGGCAACATCCAAGCCAACTTCTGGGACATTTATGGACATAAGAAAGGTGGACAACCCCCATCCAGGCCAACACCCAAGCCAGTGCTAGACATGACCAGGCTGGACAGGCCATTCCAGGCCCACACCTACGACAGCCCTGGACACAACCAGGCTTTAAGACCCATTTGAGGTTCCACACCTAAACCAGCTCTGGACACCACAGGGCTGGACGTCTTAATCAAGTCCCCACAGTAGGGACAGTCCTGGACACAACCAGGATTACAGAGATCTGGACATAACTAGTGTGATGTCCTCATCCAGGCGCACACCTGGCCAAGATCTGGACACAACCAGTCACGATGTTTTCATCTAGGACAAAACTCCCACTTTCCTTGGACAACTAACCTGGAAGGTTTCATTAAGGCTGACATCCGGGTAAGGTCTAGACACAACAAGATTGGACAATCCACAGTCAAGACAACACCTGGGCCAGGTCTGGACACGACCAGGCTGGATGGTCCCATCCTGGCCCACACAGGTGTCAGCCCTTGACATTACCAGGCAGGAAAACCTTTTTCTGGCCCCTCAGCTAGGCCAGCCCTGGACATGACCAGGCTGCATGGGTCATTTTAGGCCCACATGTGGGAAAGGCCAGGAAATGACAATGTGAAGTATTCATGCAGGCCCATACCCGGTGTGACCTGGACAAAACATAGATGGATGACCTCATCCAACTTCTCACCCGGACCAGGCCTACCCCGTCAGTCATGATGGCCCAATCAAGGCTTCACACACGGGCGAGACCTGGACATGACCAGGCTGGCAGGCCCAGTTCGGGCCCTACACCTGTGCCAGACGTGGACATGACAAGTCTCCCAGACCAATTAGACCCCACACCTGGGCCTGCCATGGACAAGACCACGGGGAACAGCACCACTTCAGGCCAACAACAGGGCCAGACTGGACAAGTCCAGGGTTGACGCCAACATCCAGCACCACACCTGGGATGCAACTGGACACGACCTGTGTAAATACCTCATCCAGGCCCAAATTTAGGCCAGACCTGACACTACCAATGTGGACCGTCTTGATTCAGGCCCCCAACCAGAACAATCCTGGACACCAGCAGGCTGGACAATGCCATACAGGCCCACATCAGGCCAGACCTGGACACCAACAGGTTGGATAGTCCAATAATGGGCCACACCCAGGCCAGACCTGGATTAGACCAGGCCGGAAGGCCCCATCCAGGCCCACACATGAGCCAGCCCTGGATATGACCAAGATGGAAGACCCAATCAAGGCTCTACAACTGGGCCAGCCCTGGGTACTACGAAGCTGTAAGTCCCAATCCAGGCTCCACAACAGGGCCAGCCCCGGACACAACCAGGCTGTCAGGCCTAATGAAGGCTCCACAACCGGGCCAGACTTTGACATTACCAGATAGGACATCCCCTTTCAGGCCCCATTGAGGCCCTACTCCTGGGCCAGCCCTGGACATGATGGTGGAAGGCTCCCATCCAGGCCCAAACCAAATCCAGCCCTGAACTGGAACAGGTTGGTAGTCCACATCCAGGCCAACACCCAGGCCAGCCTTTCACATTACAAGGTAGGATTTCCCTTTAGGCCCTACACCTGGGTCAACCCTGGACATGGCAAGTCTGGCGGCCCCATCAGGCCCTACATTTGAGCAGGCTCTGGACACTACCAACGTGAAGCTCTCATGCAGGACCAAACACAGGCCTGCCCTGGACACGATCACAGTGGATGGCCTTGTTCCAGACCTCACCCAGACCATACGTGGACACCAGCAGTCTTGACAGACCCATCCAGGCCCACAACCAAGCCCGCCCTGGACTTTACCACCAGGCACTATGGCTCAATCGAGGCTTTGTACCCGGGCAATTCCTCGACACGCCAAGGCTGTAAGGCCCAATCAAGGCTCCCATTCCAGGCCAGCCCTAGACAAACCAGGTGGACGTCCCCTTCAAGGCCCCACAGTGGGCCAGTCCTGGACACAACCAGGCTACACAGTCCTGGATATAACCAGAATCCTAATCCAGGCCCAAACTCATGCCAAAGGTAGACACGACCAGCATGGACGAACTTCATCAAGACCCACACCCAGACCAACACTGGACACCCACACCCAGGCCAGCCCTTGAACTTACCATGGTGGACAGCCCCTATCCAGGTTGAAAGGCACCATCCAAGCCCTCTCTGCGGACAGTTCTGAACAGGACCAGGCCGGACTTTCCCATCCAGGATCACACAGAGCCAGCACTGGAAAGTAGCTCTCTGGACAGCACCCATCCAGGCCGACCCTTTGGTCAGGCTGGAAAAGGACTAGGTTGACGAAAACGTCCAGGCCAACATGTAAGACATTCCTGGACATGACCAGCCTGAAGTCCTCATCCAGGCCCAAAACCCAGCCCGACCTGACCAAACCCAGTGTGGTCGGCCTTCATCTCCACCCACACCTGGGAAAGCCATCGACATCAGCAGGATGGATGGCCACATCCAGGCACAAACCCGGAAATGACCAGCCTCTGAGGCCCAATCTCGGCTCCACAACCTGTCCAGTCCTGGAAATGACCATGCTGTCAGGTCCAATCAAGGCTGCACAACCGGACCAGCTCTGGACAGGACAAGTCTGGCGGCTCATTCAGGCCCCACACCTGGGCCAACCTTGCACACAGCAAGTCTGGTGGCCCCAACAGGCCCTACACTTGAGCCAGCCCTGGACATGACCAGCGTGAAGCCCTCTTTCAGGACCAAAAACAGGCCTGACCTGGCCATGACCTCAGAAGACAGCCTTGTTTCAGACCTTGACCGGACCATACATGGACACCAGCAGGCTTGACGGCCCATCCAGGCACACACCCAAGCATGCCCTGGACTTTACCAGGCACTAAGGCTCAATCGAGGCTTCATACCAGGGCAAGCCCTCCACACGACCAGGCTGTAAGGCACAATCAAAGCTCCACACCCAGGCCAGCCCTGGACAAAACCAGGTAGATGTCCCCATCAAGGCCCCAGAGTGGGCCAGTCTTGGACATAACCATGCTACACAGCCTTGGCTAAAACCAGCACGGCATCCTCATTCAGGCCCAAACTCATGCCAAAGGTAGACACGACCAGGATGGATTAACTAGATTGAGACCCACACCCAGACCAACACTGGACATCCACACGCTGGCCAGCCCTTGACCGTGCCACAGGGGACCGCACCTATCCAGGTTGAAAGGCACCATCCAAGCCCTATCTGAGGACAGTTCTGGACAGAAGCAAGCTGGACAGACCACAGCCAGGCCAAAAGCCGAGCCAGTTTTGGACACAACCAGGCTGGACAGACCATTTCAGGCCCACTCCTGGGTCAGCTCTGGCCACGACCTCTGATACTATCCATCCTGGCAGAGACTTGGCCTATCCTAGACACTACCAGGCTGGATTTTCCCATTCAGGACCACACCGGGTCAGCCTTGGACAGTACCCCGCAGAACACCACCCACGTAGGCCAATACTTTGGCAAGACTGGACGAGGACAAGGTTGACCTCAACATCCAGGACAACCCCTAGGACAGCCCTGGACACGACCAGAGTGAAGTCCTCCCCAGGGCAAATACCCGACCCAACAGGAACAAACCCCGGGAAGACGGCCTTCATCCCAGCCCACACGTGGAAAAGCCATGGACACCAGCAGGCTGGACAGCCCCATCCACACCCACACCTGGGCATCCCTGGACACGACCAGGCCATAAGGCCCAACCAAGGATCCACGCCCAGGCCAGCCCTGTACACAACGCCACTGTACGGACCAATCAGGGCTCCACGGGACAGCTCTGGACAAGACCAGGGTAGACGACCCCGTCAAGGCCCCACAGTGGGAACACTCCTGGACACAACCAGGCTACACAGCCCTGCACATAACCACTGTGACCGTCTCATTCAGGCCCAAACCCAGACCTGGCCTGGCCACTGCCAGGGTGGACGGCCTTCATCCAGACCCACACCGAGACCAGCCCTGTCCTCCCGCACTGGGGACTGCCCTGGACATGACCACAGTGGACGGCCCCCATGCAGGTGGGAAGGCACCATCTAATCCCATGCCCGGGATGGTTTTGGAGACGACCAAGTTGGACGGTCCACAGCCAGGCCCACACCCGGGCCAGTTTCGGACACATCCAGGCTGGATGGGCCATATCAGGCCCGCCCTTGGGCCATCCCTGGACACGAGTCTGCCGATAGTTTTCATCTAGGCCCGAACCGGGCCTGCCCTGGACATGACCAGGCTGGACTGTCCCATCCAGGATCATACAGAGCCAGCCCCGGACAGTAGCTCGCTGGACAGCGCCCGTCCAGGCCAACACTCTGGTCAGTCTGGACAAGGACAAGGTTGATGACAACATCCCGACCAACACCTGGAACATCCCTGGACACGGCCAGCTTGAAGTCCTCATCCAGGCTTAAAACATGGACCGACCTGAACAAAACCAGGGTGGACGGCCTTCATCCACACCCACACCTGGGAAAGCCATGGATACCAGCAGGATGGATGGCCCCATCCAGGCCCGAACCCGGACGTGACCAGCCTCTGAGGCTCAGTCTAGGCTCCACACCCTTGCCAGCCCTGGACACGACCACGTGTAAGGCCCAATCAAATTTCCATACCACGGCCAGTCCTGGACAGGACAAGTCTCACAGCCCATACAGGCCCCACACCTGGGCCAGGCCTGGACACGACCTGCATGAAGTCTTCATCCACGTCACACCCAGGCCCGACCCGGAAACGACCCCGGTAGATTGCCTTGTTTCAGACCCCACCCGGAGGAGTTGGGGACACCAGCAGGCTGGGCGTCCTTATCCAGGCCCACACCTGGGCCCGCCCTGAACACAACCAGGCTCTAAGGCCCAGTCAAGGCTCGGCACCTGGGTCAGCCTGGGACACGACCAGGCTGCAAGGCCCAATCAACGCCAGACACCCAAGCCAGCCTGGTATAGGAGGAGGCTCTAAGGCCCCATCATGTCCCCACACCTTGGCCAGCACTGGACACGACCGACCAGGCTGTAAGGCTCCAGCAGGGCTTTACACCCAGGCCATCCCTGGACGTAACCAGGGTGGGCGTCCCCATCAGGGCCTCACAGTGGGGCCATTCCTGGGAAAAACCAGACTACACAGCCCTGAAAATAACCAGTGTGACGTTCTCATCCAGGCCCAAACCCGGGCCTGACCTGTACACACACTAAGGTGGACGGCCTTCATCCAGGTTCATACCCGGGCCATCTCCGGACAGGGCCAAGGTGGACAGCCTTCATCTAGGCTGGAAGGCACCCTCTAAGCCCACTTTCGGGACAGTGCTGGACATGAACATGGTGGACAGCCCCCATCCAGGCTTACAACTGGGCCAGTACTGGACACAACCTGGCTGGACGGGCTGATGCTGGGCCACAATTGGGCCAGACCTGGACAAGACTGGGTGGGTAGTCCACATCTAGTCCCATTCTGGGCCTGCCCTAGACACGACCAGGATGTCGGGGCCAGTCGAGGTTCCACACCCGCCCCAGCCCCGGACACGACAAACCTGGATGGTCCACAGCCAGGCCCATAACCGGGCCAGTGTTGGACACGACCAGGCTAGACATCCCAATGTAGGCTGACACTGGGACCAGGCCTAGATCTGACCAAGCTGGAAGGACCCATCCATGCCAACAACTGGGCCGGCCCTTAACGATGCAAGAGTAGACATCCCCTTCGAGGCCCCACAGCAAGGCCAACCCTTGGACATGACCAGGCTCGACAAACACATTCAGGCCCCCACCCGTGCCGGTCCTGGACAGGACAAGTCTGTCGGCCTATGGGGACCCCACACCTGGGCCAGCCCTGGACACCATAAAGTCTGGCGGCCCCATCAGGCCCTACACCTGGCCGAGCCTTGACATAAGATCATCGTGAAATCCTCATTTGTTACCCAACACAGGCCTGACATAAACACAACCACGGTGGACACCCCCGTGGGGTCCAGACCACACCCGGACCAGCCGTTCTCACCATCGGGCTGGACGGCACCATGCAGGCCCACATCCGGGATGCCCTAGACATGTCCAGCATGAAGTCCTCATGCGAGAAAAAGCCGGCCCGGCCAGAACAAACCCCGGGTGGACGGCCTTCATCCGAGCCCACACATGGAAAAGCCATGGACACCAGCAGGCTGGAGAGCACCATCCACATCCACACCTGTGCATCTCTGGACACTACCAGGCTGGAAGGCCCAATCAAGGCTCCCCACGCAGACCGGCTCTTTTCACGACCTGGCCATAAGGCCCAACCAAGGCTCCACGACCAGGCCAGCCCTCTACACAACACTGCTGTATGGACCAATCAGATCGCCATGGGAAAGCTCTGGCCCACGCCCAAGGTGGTCATGGAAACGACGAGGATGGATGGACCATTAGAGGCCCACTCCTGGGTCAGCCCTGGCCACCACCTCCAATACTATCCATAAGGGCTGCAACTTGGCCTGTCCTGGACACGACCTGGCTACACAGCCTAGGCTATAAGCAGCGTGGCGTCCTCAACCAGGCCCAAACTCATGCCAAAGCCAGACTCAACCAGGATGGATGCACTTCATCGAGACCCACACCCAGACCAACACTGGACACCCACACCCGGGCCAGCCCTTGACCCTGCCACGGTGGACCACCCCCATCCAGGTTGAAAGACACCATCCGAGCCCTCTCTGAGGACAGTTCTGGACACGACCAAGCTGGACGGGCCCCAGCCAGGCCCACGCCCGAGCCGGTCTTGGACACGACCAGGCTGGACGGACCATTTCAGGCCCACTCCTGGGTCAGCCCTGGCCACCACCTCCGATACTATCCATCCTGGCTGCAACTTGGCCTCTCCTGGACACGACCAGGCTGGACTTTCCCATTCAGGACCACACAGGGCCAGCCCTGGACAGTACCGCGCAGGACAGCAGCACCCATCCAGGCCAACCCTTTGGCCAGAGCGGACGAGGGCAAGGTTGACGACAATCTCCAGGCCAAGCCCTGGGACAGCCCTGGACACGGCCAGCGGGACGTCCTCACCCAGGCCGAGTACCCGGCCCGACCTGAACACACCTGGGGCGGACGGCCTTCATCCAAGCCCAGCCGTGGGAAAGCCATGGACACCAGCAGGCTGGACAGCCCCATCCACAACCACACCTGGACATCCCTGGACGCGACCAGGCTGTAAGGCCCAATCTAGACTCCACACGCAGGCCAGCTCTTTTCACGGCCTGGCCATGGACGAGGACAAGGTTGACGACAACATCCGTGCCAACGCCCGGGACGTCCCTGGACACGACCAGCATGAAGTCCTCACCCAGGCCCCAAACCCGGCCCGACCTGAACGAAGCCAGGGTGGACGGACGGCCTTCCTCCACACCCACACCTGGGAAAGCAAGCCATGGACACCAGCAGGATGGATGGCCCCATCCAGGCCCGAACCCGGACGTGACCAGCCTCTGAGGCTCAATCTAGGCTCCACGCCCTGGCCAGCCCTGGAAACGACCAGGCGGTCAGGTCCAATCAAGGCTCCACACCCGGGCCAGCCCTGGATACGGCAGGTCTGGCGGCCCCACCTGGCCCTACACCTGGGCCAGCCCCGGACACGGCCAGCGTGAAGCGCTCCTTCAGGACCAAACACAGGCCTGACCTGGACACGACCACAGTGGGCGACCTTGTTCCAGACCTCAGTGGGACCATACGTGGACACCAGCAGGCTTGGTGGCCCCATCCAGGCCCGCACCCGGCCCGCCCTGGGCTTTACTGGGCCCGCAGGCCCAATCGAGACTTTGTCCCCGGGCAAGCCCTAGACAAGACCAGGCCATAAGGCACAAGCAAGGCTCCACACCCAGGCCGGCCCTGGACGAGACCAGGTGGACGTCCCCGTCTAGGCCCCACATTTGGGCTCCCTTCCCAAGTACATCTCCAGGCCTCAAAGAAAGAAGTCATTCATTCCAGGAGGTAGACCTCCCAACAACCTGGTTTATAGTCACGCCAAGTTCCCCTCTGGCTTTGTGGGTCGCAGGTTGTAAGCTGACCCGAGGGTCTGCCTCCTTTTTCCTGTTCCACCCTTCTATCTGCAGGCCCTACTCTCTGGACACAGCTTCCTTAGCCCTGGACAGAAAACTTGGGAGCATAGGTTGTTCCCCTCACTGCCGTGTCTAAGAGCCCACACCAGAGGTGTAGCCGGGCTGCCACCTTGGCTCTGGCTTTTATTCATCGGTCCTCCACCGAAGAGCCTGGAGGATGGATGAGGAAAGAAGTGATGTGTGTGTGACTCTAGTCTCACTCAAGGGGCAGCCCCACCTCCAGCCCACCTGCCCAGAGGTGCCAGCTGCATAACTCCAACCGACTAACGCAGACAACAGCCATGCTCTCTGGTCTCCAGATGAAGTCAGTGCATATCAAGAGCTGCAATGTAGAGCCTGGCTGACGCTGAGATGCAACGGACAGCTGGACAGCTGGACAACTCTCTGCAGTCCCTCCTGAAACTCATGCCAACCAGCTCGGCCCCTACATGACCACCTGTCTATTCATGCCGGTGAGTCTGCTGCAAGAGGGCCATTTGTTCCCTGAAAAACACATGTCTTTATTATTTCCAGTGAGGGACCTTGACCTCGGCCGGCCTGTGGGCTTGCGGGCCTGTGTTCCACTCACCTCTTACCTCTGTTTCTTAATAGTGCCCACCCCACCCACTGAGCATAGCAGATGCAGAGGTCTCTGTCCCGGCATTCTGCTCTTTATTTTATTTTAGTTTTTACTTTATTTATCTATTTGTTTTAACTTTTGAGAAAGAGAGAGAAATAGAATCATCGATATGAGAGAAACACATGGATTGACTGCCTCCTGCACGCCCTCTGTTGGGGATCAAGCCTGCAACCCAGGCAAGTGTCCTGACTGGGAATCAAACCAGGACCCCTCAGTCCATGAAATAATGCTCCATCCACTGAGCCACACCCGCCAAGCTGTTCTGCCTTTAAAATAAAATAGCACAGCCACTATGAAAAATCGTATGGAGGTTCTTAAAAAAATAAAAGTGGAACAACCATCTCCCTCCGAAATCCCACCTGTGGCCTTCCTCTGAAAGGACTGAAAGCGGGACCCCCAGACACCTGTGCCCCCAGCTCACGGCAGCACTGTTCACGCCAATCACGGCTGGAGCAACCTGACTGTGTACCGAGGATGAATGGGTGAGGAAACCTGCTGAGCACATTTGACGGAATATTATTCATCCTTAAAGAAGAAGGGATTTCTGTCCCATGTAACAAACAGATGAACTTGAGGACGTAATGCTGTGTTAAATAAGCCGAACACAGAGGGACAAGTACTGGAAAGGTCCTCGTACAGGAAGCATCTGGAATAATCAAGTTCATAGAATCAAACAGCAGTGTGGTGTTTGCCAGGGCCAGGGGCAAGAACGGCGGCCCTAGCCAACGGGTCTGCCAGGTGGAGTCATCTCAAAGGGGCTGGGTGCCCCTGGGCATGCCAGTGACGATTCTCATGGTGCACCTGACAGTCTATTCAGAGGACAGGACTCCTGCTCAGGGTTTCTGCCACAACAGAAGACAAATTTAAAGTTTGTCAGCCATCCAGGCAGGACAGAGGAAAGTCAAAATCACACCTGTGTTGTAGGGCCCTGACACCTCAAAAACCTGGAAACCACTGTATGAAAAGGGGAGAAAGAATATCAACCTGTGCATTACAGGTGCATCTTTCTTCATCTGTCCTTGCCACATCTGTACTCACCACATCATGCAACTTTCAAGTGCGGTTTTGTTTCTTCCAGTGGAGCGAGTCCCCAGGAACCTGGCTCACACGCGGCATGCCTGTCTCTCAGAAATATCTGCTCCTCACAGATAACCAGCCATCCTAATGAATGACACAGCATCGCAGGGGGGTGACCTCACCAAGATGCCGTGGGAGCCGACAAGGAGATGTCCTGAAGGTGTGGGTTGTGGGTTTGTTCTGTCGTTTTCCACTAATTTTCAAGTTTTTGCCAGGATGCTACTACATCTTATGAATTCTAAAATAATGAAACATGATATGATATGACCCAGTGAGAGGCATTGGTGTGACATAAGCAAATGCGAGAAGATTCATTATCACCCAGCATGTCAGAAAGGCGGGTGAGCTCTTTCTGGGCCCCTGGGTGGTGGCGTTTGGCGATTTGGACCCGCACGATGGTGATGGCTGGAAACGAGAGGAACCGGCCTGCCTTTCTTGGGGACCTTTCTTTCCAGAAGAGGACGAGACAGTCACATCCTGAATGTGGGGTCGTCTTACCTGCCAGGGACCACAGGCAGACACAGGGCCAATTGTATTTGCCAGCTGCCACCACGCAGGTGGGTTGGCCTCGAGCTAAAATTACAACACGTGGACTTTTTCCAAGAACATTCTTTATGTAAGGTTGCGGGGATGTCCCAGGAAGCACCAGCGTTTTCACAATGAGTGGGTTAGTAGGGGGGATGAGACAAATTGGGGGAAAGCACATGAACACTTGATATGGCTCCGTAGTTATCAAGTGTATTTCTGGCTCATAAATCATCCCTTTTGATCCTCACAAACTCCCTACAGTGTGTGAGGTATGGCCCGTCTTGGAGATGGGGAAACTGAGACCTGGAAGAGGATGCAGCATGGCACGGCCTTGTGTTGTGTGAGCAGCAGAGCCTGGGACAGATGGACATCCTTTCCCTTGTCTGGGGCTCAGCCAGTGGCCCCCAGCCATCCCTCCAAGTTGGCTGTCATTCAGTTTCATGGCTGGACTTCACCCCTCCCCCACCGAGCTGTCACTCAGGCTTCTGAACTATCACGATATTTCTCTTCTTGATGCAGGGAGCTCTGTCACACTGTCCCAAACAGACTCTGGACTGAAAGCACCATCAAAGATCATTCACCATCCACAGCAACACCTTTTCCCACAGCAAGAGACATGCTCATGCCAGAGCCACAACGAGTGGAGAAAGGCTCTTTTCCCACCGAGGACATGTGGGGAGTATCTTTGCACATACTGTTCCCTCCTCCTGGAATGCTTTTCCTCGGCTGGACCCCAGCCAGGCTGCCACTCATCATGAAAGTATTAGTGGCACAGCAGGCTTCTTGGAAAAGATTTCAGGCCTCTCTTAGGATGCCTAAGACCATCTCTCTTATGATGGCCCTCCACAAGGTCCATTTTCTGAGGTCCGGTTTCCATTAAAGCAGAGTCCAGGCATCCCTGGGACAGACAGGCCCTTGGGAAACATCTAACAGAGGGAGGGATGCAAGCAGGAAGGGGCGGAGCTGACAAGCATGCCTCCTCAGCTCCAGTCCTGCCCTGACCTGCTCCATTGGCGGTAGAGCCTGTGGGACATACACACACCCAGATAGTTGCCCCCAATGAGAAACAGGGGGGCTCGCTTTGTTACCCCTGCTCAGCTATCCACTGCCCACTGGCCAAGGTGGTTCTCCAGAAAAGGGGGCAGCTGGGAGCTGTTAGCACCTGGGGACACAGTGAAAGGCTCTCTGTGCAGGGCATCAATTCAACCCTTACAGACCCTCCCCACAGGCGTGTTACATTCGGGGCCACCCATCACTCACTGAGCCCTGCACACCGAATCCTATTTGCTCCCTCACAGCAGTTCCAGTGGAGGGCGACATCCCCAGCAACAGAAAACAACAGCTGAGGCTCAAAGAGCTTCGGGGGCTGGTTCACAGGTGCACAGCTGGTCAATTATTGGCAGGGAGCAGCGTAGTGCACCTTTGAACCCTGGTCCCTAAAACCTTGGAGTCTGGGCTCTATCAGCTGCATCTCCAGCCTCCTTTCATTAGGGCAACTACCACACCCCTCTCCCCACTAATGGTGACCCCATTATGAAAAAGACTTCCTTCCTTCCCCCTCCTCCTTTATTTGACTCTTTTATGCTTATTTCCATTGCTAGCAGTGAAAAAGTGCACCCAGAATCCAGCCCTTCTGGTTGATTACACCAACTGTCCCCCTCTTCCAATAAGGGGGTGGTTTCTAGCCACTCACTGCCATCCGACTCCCTCCCCCATTGGCATCAGGCTTGGCCATACAACTCACTTTGGCCAATGGCACGTGAGTGACGTTCCGGGTGCTCCAGGGCAAAAGGTAAATAATAAGGGCAGCATAGGAAGTCCCTTCAGTCCAGGCATCCAAGGTTCCAGTGAGGCCAAGACCTGAAGACCTTGGATCTAACTAAGAAAAAAGTGAAGGGTGCTGCTCCTGTGCAAAGGCCCTATGCAAATCCCGATGTTGTCAAAGACAGAAACAAGGCCACCATCTGGAGGGCAGAGAACGTGGAGGGAGCTGTGCCCATGGAGGCCGGGCTGGACCAGGGCCTGCTCAGCAGACCCCTGCAGCCTGTCTTAAGGATATGGGTCTGCTTTTAAAGCCATAGGGATGCCCGGCCAGTGTGGCTCAGTGGTTGAGCATCGACCCACGCACCAAGAGGTTGCCATTTCGATTTCCAGTCAGGGCACATGCCCAGGTTGGGGGTGAATTACCCAATGGAAGCATGCAAAAGGCGGCCAATTGATGTTCTGTCTCATCAATGTTTCTATCCCTCTCTCCCTCTTTCTTCCTCAGTAAAAAAAAAAATAATAAAGCCATAGGGACACAGGAAAGGGTTTGCTTCTGGGCTCTTCCCTGAACAGTGCGCGGCTTGGACAGGTCCAGTGATTTCCCCAAGCTCCTCTCTTGTTTGTAAAACAACAATGCAGATGAAGTGACTTTTCTGGTGCTCGAGGTTCCCTTAGTCTGGCTCTGTTGGATTCCAGACCTGGGCAGAGACATTCCGTAGTGAGACACAGGGTTAACCCAGCACAGTGAATCTCCACTTGGATGGGATTTCCATGAAAGGTGGGTGATGTTCCTCTCCCCCATCTGTCACGTCACACCGTGTTTTCCAACCTCAGTCAATAACCAAATAACAAATCAAACTGGTGTATCTTCACACAAAAGAAGAGCCCAGAAATTGCTTACTAAGAAGAAATTGGCCTGTTGGTAATCAGCCAGAGAACACCACACATAATGTGCTCTGCGCCTCAAAACTAATTTCTTTAAAAATTTTAATTTGAAGCACATAAAATAACTATTTTTGAAAACATGAAATTGCACAACTAATTCCATATTAATGAAACCCAACATGTGGTGCTTGTCACATCTGATAGAGTTAAAATATTATCAAATTAAAACATGGAATTTATTTGTTTTGACTTATTAACACTGGTGAGCCATTAAAGTTTACTTTTTTCCGTTCTGTGATTGTTTCGGTCATTAAATTGCTCTGCACTATCCTTCAACGACTGGAAAATGCCTATCATCACCTTTAGCACCTTCCATTTGTGCAGGTGTTGTTTACTCACAAATCCTCACCCTGCTTCTTTGTAGCTGAACAAAGTCAATAGTCATGAAACAGCATTGTCATTTTTTTCATTCGACTCCATTCCCAGCAACTCTGTCCCTGATTTTCCCTTTACTGAGAATATCTGATGACAAAATGTAACTGGAGCCTTCGCCAAAACAAATGTATGCCCCTCTTCATTTCACACGCATCGCTTTTCTTTCTTGAATTTTCTGCATGACCTTCAGGACCTTTCCTGAGTCTTTCTCCCCAACCATCCACGCTTCTGGTCATCATCACCTCCACCACCATGGATTGATTTATGTAACTCTCCACTCAACCAACTTGCTTTCAGCCACTCTTACTTGGAAAGCTCAGTGCTCCATCCTATGAGGGGCAGGGACGGGTGTAGGGGTCCTCACCTCATCCTGTCCTCTTGGTGTTCATGGTCCAGGACAGGACACAGTTGGGACCTATATGATTCTGAATTGAAGCAGAGGGAAGTATATGCCCCCAAAACTTTGTTTTCATTGACTCATTGCTCTTCACAATTGGGGGGCCCCAAAGAGGCAGGGTTAGGTACTTGTCATTCTGCTACTCTCCATCCCTCTGGTTCATTCTCCCCAGTTGTAAAGCCTGGACAATGACAATCTCTACCTCATAGGGTCATTTGGAACAGATACTAAGCATTGGATTGTTGAGTGGCCAAATGAGCATAGTCACTTAAAGTACTAGATGCAATGTAGTAAGTGCTCCATAGGTTTTTCTCGGGTGGGTAAATAAATATTTCCCAGTGATTCCTTGCTTGGAAGAGCTTATAAAGAAAATTTCCAGGTTCAAATATCAGGAAGCTCACATGATGCTGAAATGATTGGCAATTTTATCAAATGATTAGCCTTGAGGTGGAAAGTGGGGAGTCGTCCTGAATTTCAGGTGTGTTGCCATGTGGCTGAAATAGCCACCCACCGCCGGCACATGAACCCTCTCTCTAATGGCATCTATCATGATGTCACAGCAAGACTGACATCTTCGATTGTGGAGTGATTTCCTAGGCTTTGTTGAAAGTGATTAGGTAATCTACGCATGTGGACAAAACGTCTATTGCCTCTTGGACCTTACAACTTTTTGTTCAAAAACATGATTTCTCATGGACACAAAAATTCCCTCCTGATTTCCGTAATAAATCATGTCCAAAAATATTATTTTTTCTCTCTAAAGTTTGTTTCAAATTTAGTTTGCTTGCCTTGCTTTAAAAAAAAAAAACCGAACAAGTTTTGTGAAAAATTCAGTGCTCAGATCATAACCCAGCTGTCTGGCTCTCGAATGGAACCGTAGAGTAAAAAAATAAACTAACAAACACTTAAGTTCTGTAGTATTTACAAAAATAAAAGACAATGCAGACTAGAAACAAACTCTCTCATGATGAGTTTGAAGTGACTTTACCAACTCAAAACCATAGCAAATGAGTGAAGATGCAAGATCTGTCTGGTGCCATTATTTTAGAAAAGTTCTTTTTTTTTTTTTTTTTTGCTGGAATTTAGAAAAGGTCCCATGAATTCGAAATCTTCAGGTTTCTTTCTTTCTTTCTTTCTTTCTTTCTTTCTTTCTTTCTTTCTTTCTTTCTTTCTTTCTTTCTTTCTTTCTTTCTTGACATTCTGAAATGGGCTGCCATGGGCTCAGAGTGAAAAGGGCAATTTACAAGAACAATTAGCAAGAAACAAAAGTGGGGTTCAATTTGCCATTTAATTCTGCATCACTGAAACAAAGAGAAAAGAAGGGTCGTGAAGGTCTGTAGCAGCGACTGCTAATAAATATTGAAAAGCTTGTTTTCCCTTCTCTCCTCACTAACAAAACCCCCATATTTTGGCAGGTAGCAATTTTCCAACTTACAAAAAACTTTTTTCATTTTCCCTTGCAGTGGTTTGGCCCATGACACATTTCTGGAACATTTTCTAAAGGGAGCTTACCCAGCTGGGAAGCATGTCCTTTAACCCTTGCACCTGGTGACACAGACCTAAGAGCTGGAGATGCAACAGCCATCTCACCACCATGAGGAAAACAGCAAAAAATATTTGCAAACACCCTGACTCTGACATCCTTAAGCTGCTGAGCCCATGCTAGCAGCTGCCGTCTTCTAAAATTTCTCACTAAATGACAGAAATAAAAACCTTATTTGTTTAAAACACCACGATCTGACCTCTATTGTTAGGAATTCCTAACAACATAAAGTCCTTAGTTTCTAGGTTTCCTTTTTCCCATGGAAACTGTTGATTTCCAAATAAGGTTAATCCAAAAAATCATAAAACAAAGATCAATAAGTATTTATCTGTAAATTTTTAAAAAACAAGTATGCTTCTTCTAAGTCTCAGATTCACCAAATTTCAGCCAAACTCTTGTTTAGCACCCTTCTACCCCACGAACCCTTCCCCACCTTGAAGGTCTTAGCTTGCACATTACATCCTCTGGGAAGACTTTACTTCACCCCATCCCATGGATGCCAAGCTGTGAGCACCCACAGCACCCCCCTCCCCTGCTCCAGCCACACATCCCACTGAGACCACTTCCTGACAACCAGGTGCCCCTTCTGGACCCTGTCTCCAAGTCAGGACCAAGTAGATGCTCTTCCCAGGGCATAGTCTGCATCACAACTGAATGAATGACCGAAGTACACATGTTTCTTCTTCATTTACTCTGATTTTTGTGGATTTTCTCTTTTTTGGTGCCTCTTGCTGTCCTCTTACATCTGTAACCTATTATACTCACTATTCCAGAGAGAGAATAAGGACAAACATTTAAAAGAGAAATAAACTCCATGGAGGGCTCTGGCTGGTTTTATTCAGTGGTTAGAGCATTGGTCAGTGGTCCAGAGAGTCTCAGGTTTGGTTCCCACTACGGGCACATACCTCGGCTGCAGTTTGTCTCTGGCCCCATGGGGTCGTGTGGGTGGCAGCCAGTCAATGGGTCTCTCTCACATTGATATTTCTCTCTCTATTCCTCCCTCTCTCCTGCTCACTCTGTCTGAAGATAAATGTAAAAATGTCCTCGAGTGAAGATTAAAAAAAAAAACCTCTATGGAAGGCTAAGGAATCTCTAACTATAGCTTTTGGGGGGAAGGGAATTCAGTGATATCTAACTGCACTGTAAATTCAAAACTACATTGACCCCCTATTCCCCTTCTTAAATAATATTCTGCAGAAATAGGATATACATCCCCAGGACCATTTATACAAATATGCACATTGGAATTATTTATAATAGAAGTATTATAAATACTTCACATGTAAGTATCCTTTAATATCAAGTAACTGAGTAATATGAGTTATTTTTATACAATGAAGTTATATGCTGTTATAAAGAATGAGATGGATATATATGTTTTGTTATGGAAAGACTGAACATACTAATGAGAACATTTGGATTGGGTTATGTATGAAGGGTTATGACCGTGTGAAGAACAATGTGGATATGAGTATGTACGTGAATAGAGACTGGTCTGAAAGAGACATGCTGAGCGATAATGGACTCTGAGCTAGGACGAGCATCCAGGGACAGAGAAATTTTAAATTTGTTAATATATAGTTTCCTTATTGTTTAAATCTTAAAGATTCTTGAATATTACCTGCTATTTTACCCCAAAATAATAAAATTTTCATTTAAAAAAGACAGCAAAAGATGCAGGCATCAGGATGCTAGACAGCATGATAACATATTTAAAATAAAAAAGGAGTGAAAGTGACCAGAGTGCTTTTTTCTTTTCCACTTTTGTTCTTACTCCTAAAGATGCCCATATACTCCTATGAGCCCTGGCCTGTTTGGCTCAGTGGTTAGAGCATCAGCCATCGATCCTAAGCAACCCAAGTTCAGTTCCTGCTAAGGGCATGTACCTTGGTTACAGTTTGTCCTCAGCCCTGGTTTGTCATGTGCGTGGCAGCCTCTTGATGTGTCCTTTTCACATCAATGTTTCTCTATCTCTCTCTCTCTCCCTCCCACTCTATCTGAACAAAAAATGGAAAAATGTCCATGAGTAAGGATAGAAAAATAAAATTAAATAATTCTATGAAATAAGAAGGACTGGTTTTATCATTATTATTAAAACTGAGGAAAAACTGGAAGAAGTTCACAGAAGAGAAATAATTACCCTTAGCACCCTAACTGGCTTGCCATACAACCAGGCCTTTATTTAATAAAGATTTATTGAGCCTTAACAGATTACTTACATTTTCTGAGACTCAGTTTTCTCATCTTTAAAATGGAAGAAGCAATACAGGTGGTTCAGAAATAAATGAAATAATAACAAAAATTTTAAAAACCTGAGAATCTCAACACAGAATTTGCCACATAAAAGTACTTGAAACCACCTAAAACAGACAGAACCAACTTGGTCTTCTTGCTTGTTTCTCTTTATTTTCACCATTCTTTAATTTCACATGTTGCTTCATGGTTGCTACCTGGTAGAGTCATTCCTGTCACAGGCAGCAGTTGAACTTGACCTGCACTGGAGACCCTACCAAGATATCTCAGAAACAACATACTTGGTGGCTAAATTCACACCACAAAAAGGTATCACTCAATTGCATCCATACATGGCACCACATAATGGTAGTCTCAGCAGAAAACAGAGCCCACTATAGTGAATCTGTATACATTGGGTTAGCCCCCACAAAGCAGCTTGTACACTGTTGTGGCAAATGCTCACAGCCAGTTATCTTTTGAATCAAGCCCATTCACTGATGTGCAAAGAACAGTCAAGGCTCAACCGAAACAAGAGGACACACAACACAGACAAGAAAAACTGGAATTCAGTATGCCAGTGACAAAAAAAAGACTGCAGCAATGGGCCTCAAAGGACACCTTTAAGACTGGGAGACAGCAGATCTACCTAATACACAGAAAGAAATGCAGAGAGGCAGCCAAAATGGAGAGACAAAGAAATATTCCCCCAATAAAATAACATGAGAAATATCCAGAACAAAAGAACTAAATGTAATGAAGGGAAATAATCTACTAGATATAAAGTTTAAAATAATGGTTATAAGAACACTTAAGGAACTTAATGAGAACTTTAATAGTATAAAAAAGGACATAGAAATCATAAAAAGAACCACTTAGAAATGAAGAACACAATATCTAAAATTAAGAATACACTAGAAAGAATTATAGTGAACTAACTGAAGCAGAGAATCAAATCGGCAATTTGGAATATAAGGTAGAAAAAAAGACCTATCAGAGCAGCATATAAAAAAAATTTTTTAAATAAGGATAGTCTAAAGGACCTTTGTGACAACATGAAGCATAACAGCATTTGATCATAGAAGTATTAGATAAACAAAAGAAGATCAACAGGCAGAAACTATTTGAAGAAATAATGGCTGGAAATTACCCTGACTAAGTGATAAAAGGACACACAACTCCAGGAAGTATGGAATTCCCAAACAAGATGAACCCAAAGAGGCCCACAAGACATTTTATAATTAACATGGCCAAGGTTAAAAACAAAGAGAGAGTCTGAAAAGCAGCAAGAGAAAGACAGTTACTTACAAAGGAGCTTCCATAGGACATTCAGCTGATTGTTCAACAGAAACATTTTGAGCCAGGAGTGCTTGGCATGAAATATTCAAAGTGTTAAAAAGCAAAGACCTAAAACCAAGACTGTTGTACCCAGGAAGGCTTTCATTTACAATTGAAGGTGAGCCCCAGCCAGTTTGGCACAGCAGTTAGAGCATCGTCCTGTGGACCAATTTTTCACAGCTTCAATTCCAGTCAAGGACATGTACCTCAGTGGCAGTTCCTCTCGGCCCTGGTGGCATCATTCCAAAGGCAACCAGTTGATATGTCTCTCTCACATTGATGTTTCTCTCTCTCTCCCTCTCAATCCTTCTCCCTCCTTCCCACTGTATCTGATGATAAATGTAAAAATATCCTCGGGTGAGGATTTAAAAAAATTAAAATTGAAGGTGAGCCTTGCTGATGTGGCTCAGTGAATTAAACATTATCCCATGGACTGAGAGGTCCCAGTTCAATTCCTGGTCAGGGCACAGGCCTGTGTTGACGGCTTGATTACCAGCAGGGGGCATGCAAAAAGCAGCTGATTGATGTTTCTCTCACACATGAATGTTTGTCTCTCTCTCTAAAAAAAGTTCAATAAAAACATATTTTTAAAAGTAATAATAAAATAAAATAAAATTGAAGGTGAAATAAAGAGCTTTCTAAACAATAAAAGGCTAAAGAAGTTAATTACCACCAAACCACTATTACGAGAAATGTTAAAGGGTCTTCTTTTTAAAAAAGAAAGAAAATAAAGGAATATAGTTATAAAAGTTAAAATGGCAATGAATACAAACCCATCAATAATCACATTAAATGCAGATGGACTAAGTGCTCCAATCAAAAAGGATAGAATAGTCATGGCCAGTTTGTCTCAGTGGTTAGAGCTTTGGCCCGCAGACCAGAGAGTCCCGAGTTTGGTTTCTGCTAAGGGCATGTACTTTGGTTGCAGTTCATCTCTGGCCTCTGTTGGGGTTGGGTGAGTGGCAACCCGTCAATATGTCTCTCTCACACTGATGCTTCTCTCTCTCTCTCTCTTCCTCGCTCTCTCCCTCCTGTTCTATCTGAAGATAAATGCAAAAGTGTCTTCAAGTGAAAGATAAAAAAAACAAACAGGATAGCTTAATGGATAACAAAACAAGACTATATATATATATATACACACACACACACACACACACACACACACACACACACACACATACTGTCTACAGGAGACTTATCTCAGAAAAAAAAATACACAGCAACTGAAAGTAAAGTAATGGAAAAAGATATTTCATGCAAATAAAAATGAAAAAAACAAAAACAAATTAGGGTAGCAAACTTAAAATAGACTTAAAAATAAATACTATAAAAGAGACAAAGAATGACACCATGTAATGATAAAAGGAATAATCCAACAAGAGGATGTAACCCTTGTAAATATTTAGGACCTGAGCATAGAAACACCTAAATATAAAGCAATCTTGATAAACATAAAGTGAGAGATTGTCAGTAGTACAGTCACAATAGGAGCTGGTAAAACCCCACTGACATTGATGGATACATAATCCAGACAAAAAATTAACAATGCAACACTGGCCTTAAATGGCATACTAGACAATATGGATTTAGTTGATATTTTTAGAGCATTTCAACCTTAAGCAGAAGAATATACATTCATTTCAATCACATTTGGAACATTTTCTAAGACAGACCAACTGCTAAAACACACAAAAAGTGTCTCAAAAATGTATGAAGATTGAAATTATATCAAGCCCAGCTGGTGTGGCTCAGTGGATTGAGCATCATCCCATGGAATGACAGGTCCAGGTTCAATATTCAGTCAGGGCACATGCCCAGGTTGTGGGTTCAATCCCCAGTGGGGGGCATACAGGAGGCAGCTGATCAATGTATCTCTCTTACATCAATGTTTCTATCAGTTTCTTCCTCTTTCTAAAAAAAATCAATAAAAACATATTTTAAAAAATATATATGTTATTTAAAAAGTTATATTAAGTATCTTCTCTGACCACAATGATACAAAAGTATAAATCAATCATAAGAAAAAAGCTGGGGACCTGACCAGTTTGCTCAGTGGTTAGAGCATTGGCTTGCAGTCCAGAGACACCCGGGTTCGGTTCCCGCTGAGTGCGTGTACCTTGGCTGCAGTTTGTACATGGCCCTGGTTGGGTCATGTGGGTTGAATACAGCCACTCAGTGTGTTTCTTCCATGTTGATGTTTCTCTCTCTTTCTCTCTCTCCCTCCTGCTCTATCTGAACAAAAAAATGGAATAATGCTTTGGATGAGGATAAAAAAAAAGAACAAAATAAAATAAAATAAAAAACTGGAAAAACAGTATGATGTTTCACCAAAAAATTAAAAATTGATCTGCCATTTGACCCAGTGATCATACTTCTAGGAATATATCCTAAGAGCCTGAAACACCAATCAGAAAGAATATATGTACTTCTATGTTCAAAGCGACACTATTTACAATCGCTAAGATCTGGAAACAGCCCAAGTGTCCATTAGTAGATAAGTGGATAAAAAAGTTATGGTACATATACACAATGGAATACTATGCAGCTCTAAGACAGAAAGATCTGTTATCCTTTGAGACAACATGGAAGGACTCAGAGAGTATTATGCTAAGTGAAATAAGCCAATCAGGGAAAGACAAATACCACATGATCTCACTTATTTGTGGAATATAATGAACAAGGTGGGCTGATGAACAAAATAGACTCAGAGACACAGGAAGGAGTATGGATCAGACTGACAAACCTCAGAGGAGGGAGATGGGGGGGATGGATGAGATGAACCAAAGAACTTATATGCATGTGTGCACAACCAATGGACATAGACAACAATCCTGGGAGATGGGGGGGGGCAGAATGAAAAAGGAAGAAATATCTGTAACAAACATAAATTAATAAAAATTGAGGGATTAAAAACCACAGTGTAGTTTAACATAAATCTGCAGTCATCTAAATTCTGAAGCCAGCCTTTAATAGTCACATGGCTGCCCACTATTAGCTTAAGACCAGCATCTGTCACACTGGCTACATAAAAACAGACACTTCCCTGTCATCAAAGTGGCTGTGATTACAGTGATCCACCAATGTCAACATCTCACATCGCCTAAGGTGTAAAGTGTTTTGCCTGGAATCATGAGAGTGTAGGGGAAAAAAAAGTTGCCACAATCACATGGCATCAAAGAGCACACAGCAAACTGCTACAGCCAAGCCCTACAAGAGCCCCAGCCCCTGGATATTATTTTGTTTATGATATATAAACCCAAAACAAATGGAAAAGTCTTCAAAGTGACCAAGATTATGGGAAACAGGGACAGAATGTGGGATAAATTATGTTCACAGAAGAAATAGTTGGAAGGCCAAGTTCTCAAGAGCAATTATGGCGGCAAAGGGCACCAGAATGACATCTTCCATTTGATCAAAGGCAATAGCTACCAGCCTAGAATTCTCTATGTGTTGAAAATATCTTCCTTGAGTAGAAGAAACAAAAACATTTTAAACAGATATATTACCCAACAGTTCTCACTGATAAAAATTCTAAAAATTGTGTACTACCAACAGAAGAAAAAGTATCTCTTATGGATGTATCACAGGAGATATAAGGAAAAAGTAGAGGAAAAAAAAGAGTTAAATATGTAGTAAATTTAAATAAACATCAACTCATCATAAAGAGTTATGAAAATGTCTAGTGTTTTTATTTTGCTTTGTTTTGTTTTTTAATCCTCACCCAAGGATATTTTTTCATTGATCATTAGATATAGTGGGAAGGAGGGAGAGAGAAAGAGAGAAAGAAACATCGATGTGAGAGACACACATGAACTGGTTGCCTCTCGCACAACCTGACCAGGGCTGGGATGAACTTAAACCAAGGTACGTGCCCTTGACCAGATTCAAACCCATGACTCGTTGGTCTGTGGACCAATGCTCTAACTGCTGAGCCAAACCAGCCAGGGCATGTCTAGGGTTTCTTAGAAATACAAGATAAAATTAACCCTGGCTGGTGTGGCTCAGTTGGTCCTGAATACTGAAAGGTCCAAGAAATAGAGGAAACAAAGTAGCGATATATAAAACAAACCAAGAACAACAACAAAAAGTCATAACCTAGTTTATCTGAGAAATGTAAGTTTGGTTTAACAAGTGCAAATAATGGAATTCACATTAACAAATTTTTAAAAATTTATTTTTGAGAGGAAGAAAGAGAGGGAGAGAGAGCACAATCTATCTATTTGTTCCACTTATTTATGCATTTATTGGTTGATTCTTGTGTGTGCTCTGACCAGGAATCAATAATTTGGCATACAGAGATGCTGCTCTAACCAACTGAGCTACCAAGCCAGGGCCCACATTAACAAATTAAAGGTTTTTTAATAGATGCGAAATAAGCTTTCTGTAAAATTCAACATTCACTCATGATAAAACTCAGATAACTAGTATAATAAGGGAACTTCCTTCACATAATTGTAGCAGACAGACCAACATTAACAGACATGAACACCACCAAATCTAAATGTAGGTCACACCACAGGATGCAGTTAGAGGAACAGGACTGCATCTGTCAGGCTCTTGCTAAAAATGTATGAACTGAACCTCATCCTAAGGAAACACCAGAAAAGTCCACACTGAAGGACACTCTACATTACTGGAACTTACTCTTCAAAAGACTTAAAGTCATTGAAGTCAAGAAATGAATAAGGACCTGTTCCAGACTGAAGGAGACAAATAGACATGAGAACTAAATGTAATCCATGGATCTGAACAGAATCTCTTTGCTCTAACAGACACTGTAGACACTTGTTGCAAGGGCAAACAAGAAAAAAGAATACAAGGATGAAGGAACAAAATGTACTAGTGTTAATTTCTGATTGTGAAGGTGGTGTGGTGGGCAAGTGAACATACGGAGTGGGAGGGAATCCACACTAATGGAGTCAGGATGGTGGCACAATGTCAGCAATTTACTCTCAAATGGCTCAGGGGAAAGAGCTCTTTGTACTAAAACTTGGAACTTTCTCTAATTTTAAGACTATTTATAAAAAAATATATGAAACAATAGGAAAGAGGAAAAGCTATAAACAAACTTTATTTTCCCATGAGGAAAGATTTTTTAAATCAGTGTCTACAATTACATGTGATAAGTCTTTGGCACTATACCAATTTTAATACACCCAAACAGTGATGGTAGCCATAGCAGCAGATACAAAATGATGTTTAAATCTTTAGTACCAAATATTCTGATAAAATTGGAATATATTAATTAACACCACTAAAGTATGAATGACAATTTGGCTGTTTGGGGATGGTTTAAATGCGTGGTATTTGGGCACTTTGATCATGTGAAACTCAACAGTGCTGTCTTTCATTTATAAAATCTGCTTATAACTTAGATGTCAAGAAACATAGTTTAAAATACTATATAAATTTTCATCACACACATATGATCCAAAAATATTTTTCTTTAATAAAGATCTCACATGTCATATATAAAATGGAAAACAATTATTAAAATGTTGACAACAGTCCAGTAAATGTTTACTATTTATGTCTGAGATCATATATTTATTCTTCAAAATATGTGCATATTCTTGTGATGTTTTCAAAAGTAGACCTTGATATGAATTTTACTAATCAACTGACCCTACA
Organism: Molossus alvarezi; assembly: GCA_037176705.1. Taxonomy (NCBI): domain Eukaryota; kingdom Metazoa; phylum Chordata; class Mammalia; order Chiroptera; family Molossidae; genus Molossus; species Molossus alvarezi. The sequence continues at coordinate 124,644,782 of CM073885.1, forward strand.
GGATAAGCTCTCTAGGATTCAGATTCAAATTCAGCAGATCTGAAAAGAAAAAGAATTATAGTCTTCATCTAAACTACAACTAAATATAAGTATTAAGAAGAAAACAAAAGCCCTGGTCGGTTTGGCTTAGCATTTGGAGCATCGGCCTGAGGACCAGAAAGTCCTGACTTCAGTTTCCAGTAGGGGCATGCACCAAAAAATAATTTTTTTAAAAAAAGGAGAATAAAAACATCTATGTAAGACCACAACATACAACACAAGACTACTGTGAAGAACAATTAGCCCATGGTGGCTCACTGAATTATTGCTACTGTGGCTAAGTATCAGAGCTTCTGGATTTCTGGAAGTTTATTCATCTGTTCAACAACCATGCACTCAGGAAATATGACACGCCCAAAAGTTACAAGATAAAGATGACACAACCCAGCCCTCAACAACCATACCCTATACACTGAAAAGACATAAATGGGCAGTTTTCACTGAGTCCCGAAGACCAAGACAAAAATAAATCAGGGCACTACTGGAGCACATGGAAGGGACATCATCCCAGGTTTGTGTCAATGTTGTTGGGTTTCGGTGGAGGTGATGTGCATGATGACACCTGATAGACAAGGAAAATGTGTGCCAGAGAGAAATGCAGCAGAGGCCAGGGCTAGAGGTGAGGAAGAACTCTTGTGCAGTGAGAAGCAGTGTAGTTTGCCCAGAGGCCACAGCAAAGGGGCAGAGCAGGAGAAGTGGCACCTAGAGATAAGGCTGAATTATTTGGCAAGAACCAAATGGATTTGGGTATTTTTACTACATGTAAAGAAATCTGGAGTTTTTTCCTGAGGGTAAAAGGTAAACCAGTGATAAAGTCAATGCCTGGACATCTTAATGTCACCCCTGGGTGATAGCTGTATGAGCTGTAACTGCTTCACCAAGTACATCATTAGCAAAAACGTGAGAAATAAATGAAGCCCAGGTATTCACAACACTCAGTGTACCTGTTGACAGTCCCATGGGGGTGGCAGAGGAAAGGAAGGGGATAGCCAGAAGATAAGAGTTACATGAGCACTGGCTGGGTGACTCAGTTGGAGCATCCTCCTGGCAAAAAAAGGTTTTGAGTTTGATTCCTGGTTGAGGCACATAACTGGGTATCTGGTTCTATCCCTGATGGGGACACGAACAGAAAGCAACAAATTGATGTTTCTCTTTCCAATTGATTTCTCTCTCTCTCTCTCTCTCTCTCTCTTTCTCTCTCTCTCTTCTTCCCCATCCACTCTCTAAAATCAGTAAAACATATACTTGGGTGAGAATTAAAAAAAAAAGTCAAAGACATGGACTTTCGAGATTTTGACAAAGTTGTGGAACACGAGGAATAGATGCAGAATAAGTATATGCTTTCTATGTTTAAGCCTTTACATTTTTCATTTGCTATGTATAAGAAAATATATAATGTGGTGTCTGTTATCCAAACATGAAAATGAATGCCAATTACTGTTTACAGTGTATTTAGAAATCAATGCCATCAAAATTTAATTAACACATTTTGGCTACATATCTTTTTTTAGTTCTCCAGAGTTTTTTTTTTTTTTTTTCAAATTCCTACCACATCTGAAATGGCAAGTTATATATATACTATTTCAGTTACACAAGAAAATTATTATGAGAATGATAAATAGTTTATAAAATGTATCCTTTAAATAATAATTTAGAGACTAGACCTAACTTGGGGATTGTGTAAATAGAAAAATAATCACATTAATATTATAAATCAATTTCTACTATTTTAATTTTAGATAATAGAAAACATGTATGTAATGCTATTTAGCTTAATCTGTTGAAAGGTATAATTAATACTGGTGTATTGGATAAACATAACTTCAGAAGTTTGCTGTTTGATCCCTTTGGTTTAACGAAGCTCAAACAAGTCATATTTCACACTGAATGCATTACTTTGCAATCTAGAAAAACTGTTCTTTATAAAAGTTTAGGGTTTCATTCACTTAAATAATTTTTTTTAAATGAGTTTTCTTATACCTTTAGAAAGTTAAAATATCAAGAGATGTTCTATGTTATTGATTTTTTATTTTAAAGTGATGAAAACTACTGTCATAAGGTGCTGTGAAAATTTTGCTGGCAAAAAAAAAAATGTGTAACTATTTTGCTGTCTGTATTATGACTGAAACATTTCTTTCTAGAAGTTGGGGCTAAATTTGAAAACATTTAATTATAATTCTATTCTTCTTTGTGAAATGAGTGGAAATATTTCAAATTGCATTATGTGTCCCGATCTAGAGTGTTTTTACCTAAACCTTTCTCTTCAAAGGTACCCTCTCACTAAATGCTTGAAACAGGGTTTGCCTGGACAGCCGGTGTGGCTCAGTGGTTGAGCATTGACCCGTGAACCAAGAGGTTGCTAGTTCAATGGCAGGTCAGAACACATGCCCAGGGTGTGGGCCTGATATCCCAGTTGGGGGCATGCAGGAGGCAGCCAACAGATGTGCTCTCTAATCAATGTTTCTATCTCTCTCTCCCTCTCTTTTCCTCTCTCTCTCTAAAAAAAAAAAGCTATAAAGAAATAGGGTTTAAAACCCTATGCTGATCTTTATAAAACTCTATACTGATAATGCTAATATAATACCCAATGCCTTTACAAATTTTAGGTCTGAAGACTAATTTGTTGGCTAGCATATTTCCCAGTATTTTCAGAGGCGGTTCTCCATCACACTTTAACAATACCATGATAGGCCTTATGAAATGGAGAATGTGACAAGATTATTACATGGGCCTTGTAAAATCAATAATGATACCAGATAAAGATAGAGGCTTTTACTGAATGAGTCAATTTTATGTTATAATTAACAAACAATATATATATATATAATGTAAAGCACATTTGTACATGATCTGAATTAAGAAACTACCAATGTAACAGTATCTTTTCCCAAAAAAAATCCTCTTTCCTTAAATGTTCACTTCTGTGTTGTTTGTGTTCATTTCTAGGTGAGAATCACATTCAGATGGTGGATGGAGCTTGAAGTCCAACATTAATAAGGAGAATAGATCTGCAGATTTATTTCTATTTCTTTATTTATCAAAAATATAGAAAGATGAGAAAATTCTGCACATAGAAGCAATACATCAGCAACACTAAATTCAAAGGATTTATAATGAGAAGAATTTTTTTTATACCTGGTAGTTCTCAAACTATGTCCCATAGAAATCTGTTTCCCCCGAAGACACCTGTAGGGTTGCAGAGCTAAGGTCTCCATCCCTCCTTCAGCTAGATGACTCTACTTGTCTCTGTTTTATATAATACAATTTCATGCAAAAACGAAAAATTAACTTCTAGTCTTTGAGAAAATTTTGTAACAAAAATCACTGGTTTTGTTCAAGTTCCTAATGTTAAATAAGAGGCAACAAATGTGCAATGAGATTATAGATGTTCTGAGGTCACAAAACCAATGAGCTGCAAGCCAAAAATGGGAATTCAGCCTTCTCACTGAGCCTAGGGTTCTATGCCAGCTACTTCCTCATATTCAGGAAAGATACACAAAATTCTTAACCATTGCTCAGAGAACATGAATATGTAAAACTTTGTCATGTAGCTTAATTATGTTTAGCATAAGATAGAAAATAGTAACTTTATAACTAAATTGTGTTTTAAACTTATGAATAAAAACAAAGGGACAGAAATTAATATTCTATTAGTAGCAGTCAATACACTCAATTTATAAAGTGCAAATTTTTTTTTTAACCACAGGACAAGAAACTTGAAGGAAACCTTTAGTTAAACCAAGCAAGCTAAAATTGAGAAAATTAAAAAAAATTTATTTCCTCCAAATAAAGCTTAATCTAACAAAGCAATCAAGAAATAAATTGTCCATGTTATGAGTTAGCTATACCAATAGTTAAAACACAAAACGGATTTCTCTTTACCACCTAGCATACTTCTAACTTCTTTCATCCTTACTTGAAAACAAGACATGAATTTAATTTTCATTTAAACCTCATCAGAAATTGTAGAAGAGCCTTTATTTCTCTGTCTGCCAGTATTGACCTGGGGACTTAGATTCAATCTTCCTCATGAAAGGAGAGAAGATTTACCTGATGGGTGTATTTGAGAAGGTTCCAGACCTCTTCTTGGAAAAGATGAGTCTGCCCACAGTGACATAAATTTGGGTCTCCTGCATCTCCGCAGGAAGCAGCCTGCCCAGGCACAGTTGTCAAGCATGTGTTTCCTCCACTTATCACCATAGGCGGGAGTGCTAATTTGTGGTAAGTATTCCAAAGGCTAATGTGGCCGGGTATCTAAACCTCATCCTCAGTTCCTTATAATGTGTTAGTAACCAGGCTAGGAACTTTATCTCCATCTGCCTGAACCTGTGTTCCAGTCTCAGACTAGGAGGAGGGTGACATTTGACTCCGACCCCACCACAACTCCAACAAGAAAGATGACCACACAACACTTATGGAAATGTTTTCTTCTTCTTTGACTTTATACTTAAAGAACATTGTCCAAAACAACACCCACTTTGAAGAGGGGAAAGTTACATTTTAAAGAGAATTACAGTGAAGTCAATACCAACAGTAAAGCACAACAAATACAAGTATACATTTATTCATTCAACATTACTGATTGAAAGGGTACCATTAAATTATGTTTGAAATTAAAGGCTGAAAAATAATGTTGCATTCTCTTTTTGATATTCATTGCATAGACACATACAAACTACACACACACACACACACACACACACACCCATATGTTTCAAATTTAATATATTTTCAGTAACTATTGCTACTTTGCAGTTGAAATTTGATGTTCTGATTTTAAATGTTACAGAAATAAATAAAATATCAAATGCAATAAAGTCAAGTACATTTGCCCATTGAAAGCATTGCAATTCATCATTCAGATGTAAATAGGTTAATGTGTGAAGGAAATACACTGGTCAGTTTGTAACTATTAGAAACATGCATTTTGCTGCACAGACATGAGGAAAAAATGTGATCAAGGAGCTGAAATGTTCAGTACAAAGAATATGAATAAAAAAAGAATAGGAAGAAGTTGAGCAATTATCTATATCCTTCAAAAGATAAACTGACTATGGAAAACTGTCTAAGTGGGCACAGTGAAGTGGGGACATGAGCAATTAAAGCACATAACTGATACAATAAACACATTTATTAAACTCACCTCTGCCTTATGAGAAACTAGCATAACCGCTGTGATGGTTTGATCAGAGGTAAAATGCAGAGTAGAAGGCACCTCCTTGGAGATGCAAACACCCTGTTTTCAGTCAGTAGCAATGTGACCACATTCTGCTAAGACATATGCTCTGTCTGCCACATGCAAGGTTAAAGTCATGGGAACATCAACAGTTTTAGCTTTCATGTGTTTGTATACAAAAAAGTGCTAAACTGAATACAACTTTGAGAAACATTTTCTTAAAAAAATTATTAGAATTCTAATATTTTCTGAAAGTGGCAGAAATAGATCAAAAGTCCAAAATCAATCAATATAAAATTGAGCTTTTCTCCCCAACACGAATTTAAGCAACCATGATTGAGGAACTGTCATGCCATGATTTATGTTGGAAACACAAACACTGAAAAAATACTTGAACATAAAAAATTTTGAAACCAGAAAAATGTCATCTGTTATAAAATTATCTGGAATAAATTTTTAAGTTTTCAGTTCTTAGGAAAAAATTATATGTGCAAGAAAATCTAACTAGTCTCTGGCCATATGACTCAGTTGGTTGAAGTGTCATCCTGGAACCAAAAGGGTGATGGTTTTATCCCCAATTAAGAGACAACCAACCAATGTTTCTCTCCCACATCAATGTTCCTCTCTCTCTCCCATTCTCTCTCTCTCTAAAAATTGATTTAAAAAGCACATCCTCAGGTGAGGGATAAAAAAATAAAGAGACAAATGCCCTGGACAGTTTGGCTCAGCAGTTAGATTATGAGCCCACAGAATGATTGTCTCAGGTTTGATTCCTGGTCAAGGGCATGTACCTGGGTTGCAGGTTTGATTTCTGGCCTTGGTCTGCATTATGCCAGGAGAAACCAATTGATGTGTTTTTTCACATTGATGTTTCTTTCCCTCTTCATCCCCCTCCCTCACTTCCACAATATTTAGGAAAAATAATAAAAAATATCCTCAGGTGGGAATTAACAACAACAAATAAAGAAAATCTAACTAGTGATACATCTGTTCAAGTTAATTTTAACTTTTGTATTTTATAATAATATCACATAAATAACACAATTAAATAAAACTGCAAAATTACTTTTTATTATTTTTGTTTTATTATTATTATTTTTAATCCTCATCTGAGGATATTTTTCTATTTATCTTCAGAAACAGTGGGAAGGAGAAAGGGAAAGAGAGACACAGTGGGAGAGAGAGAAACATCAATGTGAGAGGGACACATCAACTGGCTTCCTCCCACATGACCCCAAACAGAGACAGGGACAAACCACAACAGAGGTACATGCCCTTGACTGGAACCGAACATGTGAGTCATTGGTCCATGGGCTGATGCTCTAACCACAATGCCAAACCGGCCAGTGCTGAAATTACTTCTTTGTATAGGATAAGCATCCCAAAATTAAACTAGAATGTGAAAACTAAAGGTAAAACTTAGCAAAGCAGATACGTAGTAACTATGCCACTAAATGGAATCAAGTGGCCAATGCCTGGCCAGTATGTCTCAGTAGTTGAGTTTCAATGTGTGCACCAAGCGGTCGCTAGTTCAATTCCCAGTCAGGGCACATGACCAAATTGTGGGTCGAATCCCCATTGGAGGGCATGTAGGAGGCAACCAATTGATGTTCTTCTCTCATCAATGTTGGTATCTGTCTCTCCTTCTCCCTCTCTCTCTCTCTAAAATCAATAAAGGGGCAAACAGTGGCCAAGGTTAGCCTTTATGTAATGGTGAGAGAAGGAACAAATGTAAATGTTATGAAAACAAAGAAAACTAAAAGCACAGATTAGAGCAATACTCTATTATATTTATTGTCCTTAAAGTTTAAAAAACGATGCTGGGTAAGATAGAACTTCACAGTGGAATAGTCCAAACTGTTAAAACTTTGCAAATAAATAAAACCGGTAAACAAATTCAATATTAATGCTATTTTTAACATTTTACTCTCCAGAATCACACCTTAATCTCTAGAAGTCTGTTGATTTGTAATGCTCCATCCCAAACCCACCCCTTTCTATCATTTTAGATGGCATGTTACCACCTCTCATAAAATGCTTTTATGTGGTCCTAGCAGCAATAATTAAACTCCCGGCAACTCTGGAGGGCATCTTCTTTCCATAAGTCTAAGAATTCTGTAGACAAAAATTGAATAATAAATCATGAAAGGCATTCAGAAGGGATGCTGTGAGCTCTCTCTGTATCTTGACAGAGTGGTGCTTTTTTATTCTCCTACTGAGTCTAGCATAATTTGGTGAACCAGTGCCCCACAAGGGAATTTTGTATACCTTGGAATCAACATTGAGTTTTAAATAAATTATTTTTTTCAATTTATTTAAAATACTGAAAAAATAAATACCTTTCCTTTCAAAATATAATTAGAAGAAAAAATTTCCACAAAATCTTCCCTTGTGTTGCTTCTGCATCTACACACTTTCTTTTTATTTTTATTTATAGAGTGGGAAGGAGAGAAAGGAAGAGAGACAGAAACATCTACATTAAAGAGACATGTCTAGTGGCTACCTTCTGCATGACCCAACCAGAACCAGGGACAAACTTCAACCAATGTACATGCCCTAGCAGGAACCAAACCTGGGTCTCTATGGACCACAGGCCAATGCTCTAACTGCTGGTCCAAACTGACCAGGGCTCTTACACTTTCATCTTCATCTTGTAAAATGGGACAGTATCTGATTTTTCTGGTGAGACCTATCAAGAATATTTTAGGTTTGCATCTTGCTTAACAATTCCCAGAAGTATTTGACATTCATTTTTTTGTACCCAGTAATCTAGATTTACAACTTTGAAGCAATTAGACCTTATTTCACCAAAATGCTGAATAAATATTTTTAGCTATGATGTGTTGTAATGAAGCCAAGTGAAAAAACAAGGTTGAAGCCTCATTAAGCAGAGGCCTATGCTCTTTTTCTCTGCATTAACAAGACCATAAAAGCACCATCAAAATCATCAACCAATGGGCACTGACTGTAATGGGTATTTCAGTGAGTGACATCAGCATCAGGGTGTAGTGAGACACCCCTTTGTATCTGCCCTGAAATCTACAACCTGTCAGACATCCAGAACCCAACAAAGGCTCCTCTGCTTGGCACACTAAGAGGTCCACACCCCAGTGCCCTGGAAGCTGGGCCTACTGGACTGTGCAGGAGAGGCAGGATGGGGGTAGCATAGGAACAGGCCCATCCCTGCAGCAAGGCTGGACTTACAACTCGAGCAAACAGTAGCTATGGAGGAGTTGGGGTGCAGCCCCCATACCATAGACAAGCAGAGGAAGCACCCAGCAGCACTCCCTACATCACATCCAGCCCCCCCCCCCATGTGCAGCAGTGCTCACACCACTACGGACCAGTGGCAGCAGCAGAGACAAGTGTCCAGCTTCCTGAGCGCAGCTCAGTGTTCCCAGTGGCCATGGGGAATAAGGCAGCATCTCAGCAGGTGTACAAACTGGCTCCACCCAATGGCCACATCCCCCTGAAAACATGCCCTGAGACCTATGTGACCTGAATACAGCACCAACACCCAGTCCCATGGGATAACATTATGAGACCACCACTCCAAGGCTAAGCCTTCTACACGTTTAACTCACAGCAGCTCCCTCCCCAAACTCAAGTAGCAGAAGAAAGGGGGAAAAAATTGCACTATTACACCCTCTCCTGAAAAACAAAAGACCTCAAATTATCAACCCGCTGAATTGTGGAAAACAAAATGTTCCCAAATAAAAAAAAAAGTTCACTACTTCAAATCTGCCAGCAGAGAAATGGCCCGTCAAGCAGCATGGACCCCCAAGGTAACACTGATGCAGAAAGAAAGTGACAGTTCTCCAGAAATAAACGCAAATGATGACTGTGATGGATGAGAAGAGAAATCAGAACAGCAGTCATAAACAAACTCAACGAGATTCAAGAAAGCTCAAAAGACAACTCAGTGAGTTCAGAAATAAAGCTTATTATTAAAATCAATACCAGGCATGTCTAGGACTGGCCTCAAGCTTAAGTTTCCTCCTGGAGAATCTGTTTTCTTCTTTTGTTAGGAGAAGTTTTTCCTGGATGTCTCTCTGCTGCTGCCTTATCCTGTGAAGATTTTTTAAATAGCCACAACAGTAAATGGAATTTTCCATTAAACAGCATTTTAGCAATGCAAATGTGTTGGAGCAGACCTACCATATACAACTCTAGGTTCTAAATTGCTCTAAAAAAGTAGGTACGTTTCTAGGAAGTCCTAACAGGTAATACTTGCTGACTTCTGGAAGGGCTGTACTTACAAGATTCTTGAGGTTGTCCTTGGACATATTTAGTGAACCATATTTAGTTCAGAAATTTTAACAAGTCCCTCAAAGACATTGTCAAACATTTGCTTCCACCGCTCTGTACAATACACTCAACACCTTGGAGATTGTAACCATTGTGCACTGAGGCATAATTTAGAGGAACAACCTCTAAGGGAGAAAGATAGCCTAGTTGGTGATTAAAATGAACAAAAACAGCTCCAGAGGCAATCAGCTTATGACACTTACCAAGGCACCCCCTCAGGCAGGTCACCTTGTTATTTTTGGCCACTTTGTCTGTTATACTCTCCTTCACCCTTATGTTAATCTTTCCCTATTTAACATGGTTGTCTCTATGTGGGGTAGAAAAACTGCAAAAGATCATTTTCTCAAGGCGCCCTCTAGTGATAATAACAAAGATCACAATCAAGAAAGTAAATTTACCAAGTGCCAGAATGTGCCCAGTACTTAACCCTTTGGGTTTGTTATCTTCCAAAAAATAAATTCATTAATATTTTTATGTAAAGTAAACACAACAATGAATTTTATAATAATATGGCTGTCTAAATTATAAAGCTTCAAAAACACTTAGCTTAAGAACTAGTAGATCAGGTTAACCATATGAAAATATTCAGGAGGAAAAAACAAAGTCATGTAAAACCAAAAATGGGGGAGAGATGCAATCTGTCCTGAGCAAACATTTGAAACATAACTTCATTTTCTAACATCATTTCCCAAAATTATACTACTTAGTTAACTTCCACTCATACCAATCTCATAAACCTGGATTAATTTAGAAACTAATTACAAAGTAAAGGTATTTTCTCTGATTTTGTGTTTTGACTTACTCCTTTAGTTCTATTTTCAGTGATTTTGTACACTCTACTAATTTTTTGTAATGTTGCTGGCATTTTTCCAGTGCATAATCTCGCGACATTTTCATTCCAAAGAGTTCAAATTCCAGTTCTTTCACTCTGCGTTTCAACAGAGTAGCTGAAGTATTGCGATTTGTTCTTAATGGGTCGAGACATGCTTGAGCTGTTTCTGTCTAAAGCAAATAAGGATAACATTTCAAAATAAGTATAATCAGAACAACTATATTTGTTTTCTTTAGTTTTGAGTCAACAATTCAGAGTGTAGCTTTATACATGAAAATAAGCTGAAGTTTAAAAAAATATTAGTCAACTAAATTAAATCTAAGTGATAAAGTTACATCATTCCCTTTTTAATTTTAATTTTAAATTGTTGACACTATTGTAGATGTCCCCATTTTCCCCCTTTTGCTGCTCTCTACCCAGCTCCCACCACCCACCTTGGCCATACCACACTGTTGTCTGTGTCTGTGGCTATGCATATATGTTATTTACATAATCCATCATCCTTCCTTTCTTTTGTCTCTCCACCCTTTCCCCTCTGACATTATCAGTCTGTTCTGTGTGTTTATGCCTCTGGTGCTATTTGATTTGGCAGTTAATTTTGTTCATTAGATCCCACATATTAGTGAGATTGTATGCTGTTTGTCTTTCTCTGACATGCTTATTTTGCTTCGCAGCCCGAGGGAGCCAAAAATAAAGAGCTTATCTGAAAACAGTTTGTGAGGTTGGTTTTTTGTTCATTGTTTTTTTTATTAATTTGTTTTTGCTACAGATGTTTCTCATTTTTCCCACATTGACGCTCTCCTCCCCTTTCCACCTCATCCCCAGCTTTATTGTCTATGTTCATTGCTCATGCATACATGCATGTAAGTTCTGTGGTTTGTTTCTTTCCTCACAAAACCCGCTCCTCTGAAGCTTGTCAGTCTGTACCCCACCTCTATGTCTCTGGGTTAATTATGTGGAGCAGTTTGTTTCATTCATTATATTCCACCAATAAGTGAGATTATGTGATATTTGTTTCTCTGCTTGGCTTGTTTTGCTAAGGATAATACTTTCCAGGTCCCTCCATGTCATCTCAAAGGATGAGAGATCTTTCTTACAGCTGAATAGTACTCCCTTATGTATATGTACCACTGCCTTTTTATTCATTCGTCTACTGATGGACACTTGGGCTGTTTCCAGATCTTAGCTATTGTTAATAGTGTTGCTATGAACATAGAGGTACATAAATTCTGATTGGTATTTCAGGCTTCTTAGGGTATATTCCTTCAAGTGGAATCACTGGGTGAAATGGCAATTCAATTTTTAATTTTTTGACGTAACATCACAGTGTTTTCCATAGTGGCTACACCAGTCTTCTTTCCCACCAGCAGTGTCCTAGAGTCCCCTTTTCTCCACACCCTTGCAAACACTTGTTGTTTGATGATTTTTTTGATGGCGGCCATTCTGACAGGTGTAAGGTGATACCTCATTGTTGTTTTAATTTGCATCGCTCTGATGATTAGTGATGTTGAGCCTTTTTTCATATGTCTCTAAGCCATTTGTATGTCCTATTTAAAGAGGTGCCTATTTAACTCCACTGCCTATTGTTTTTATGGGACTCTTTGTCTTCCTTTTGTTGAGTTGTATGAGCACTTTATATTTCAAAAATTAACCCTTGATCTGATGTATCATTGGCAATGATGCTCTATTATACAGTGGGTTTTCTTTCTATGTTGATGGTTGTTTCTTCTGCTGTGCAGAAGCTTTATAGTTTGATGTGGTCCCATGTCTTCATTTTTTTCTTGGTTTCTGTTGCCTTAGGTGATGTATCTGTGAAAATATGGCTGCGTATGATGGCCAATTTTTGTTGTTGTTGTTGTTACATGCCCTTAGCTACTAGGGCTTAGCAGAAACCAAACCTGAAACTCTTTTGTCCACTGGCCAATGCTCCAACCGTTGAGCCAAACTGGCCAGGGCTTCTGGCTGAAATATTTTTCCTTACATTATCTTCTAGGATTTTTATGGATTCATGAGTCACATTTAAGTCCTTTATCCAGGGATCCCAAAATGGCAGCAGAGTGAATAGAAGCTACACAGACTGTCTCCCAGAGCCAAACTGGAATTACAACTATAACACAGAATATCGATGGGAAAAAGCAACAGAAAAGCAGCATGCAAGGACTGTATAACCAGGGACACTGACTCAATCCTGGTAGGACTGCGAATGTGTGAGATGAGACAACAGCCCACAGACAGCAGCGGCCTTAGCTGGGAGCAGCGCCCTCTGGTTAAACTCCAAAGTGGCTCCATAGCACAGAGCTGGGACAGAGGCTAAAATAACCACAGCCACTCACCGTGGGGTCCGGCAGAGGGAGGGCAGACTGGACTGGAGCTGTGTCGGGACACTTGGGATCGGGAGAGCACTCAGAGCTTTTACTGAGCTGCTGCCATGCAAGATGGTGGCCATCTTGCTCCTTTCCAGGGTTCTGGGAAGAGGCAGCAGCCCCTCCCTCAGAGATCCAACCCCACTCTGTGGGCCATTGAAATGCTAATTGAGGCTCATTAACAACCAGCATCTGCCCCACCCTCGGGAAATCCCCTTATGCTGAGCACCTGAGGGAGTTTTTCAATCAACTGACAACCCAAAACTCTTCAAGTAACCTCGACTGCTACCCTCCAAGCAAAAAGCTAGAGGATAACAGTACCTTTCCTGGGCTAGCAACTTTATCCAAGAAAGTAATACTTGATAGTGGTGTTTAACGTAGGTCTTCCCTCATTCATCTAAACCTAGAAGAGAGAGCCCCAAACAGCAGAACACCAACACCCACAAGAAAAACTTGACAGACTTCAAAGCCCACTGTGATAGCCAAAATGGCTAAACACAGAAACAGAAGCCAAATGAAAGAACAAGAGACCTCCACCAAAAATGAGATCAATGTGGAGCAGTTAGGCAAGTCAACAGAGCTAGAATTCAGAGCCAGGATCTTGAGGAAGTTCAACAGCATGAGTATGGACATAGAGATGCTGAAAATAAACCAAGTAGAAATTAAAAATCATCAAGAACAAATAAAAAATGACATATCAGAAATAAAAAACACATTGGAAGGTCTAAAAAGCAGAGGAGAGGAAGCTGAGAACCGTATCAGTGAATTAGGAGACAGGGTAAAAAAATCAACTAATCAGAAAACCAAATGGAAAAAATGATTAAAATACAGGAAGACAGCTTAAGAGAACTGTGGGACAACTGGAAACGTAATAACATTCACATCATAGGAGTCCCCGAAGAAGAAGAAAATGATCAAGACTTAGAGAATATATTTGAATAAACAGTGACAGAAAATTTTCCTAATTTGGTGAAAGAAGAAGGCATTTAAGTTCAAGAAGCACAGAGAGTCCAAAGTAAGAAGAACCCAAACAGGCCCACACAGAGACACATAGTAATTAAAATGCCATAAATTTAAGACACAGAATCCTAAAAGCAGCAAGAGATGAGCAACAGGCTTCCTACAAAAAGCAAAACAAAACAAAACAAAAAAACCCATAAGACTCTCAGCTGACTTCTCATAAGAAACACTACAAGCCAGAAGGGAATGGTATGAAGTAATCTAGGTCATGAAAAACAAGAATCTGAATCCAAGATTACTCTACCCAGCAAGGTTATCATTCAAAATACGTCAAATAAAGAGCTTCCCAGACAAAAAATGGCTAAGGGAATATATTAGCACCAAACCAGCACTGCAAGAAATGTTAAAAGGACTGCTGCAATTAGAAGAAGAAATGGGAAGAAAAATAGAACCACACTAAACAAAAATGGCAATAAATAAGTGCATATCAATAATCACCTTAAATGTAAATGATTGAATGCTCCCATAAAAAGACACAGAGTAGCTGATTGGATAAGAAAGCATGACTCATTTATATGTTGTTTACAAGAGACCCACCTCACAACAAAAGACCACCATAGGTTGAAAGTGAAGGGAGGGAAAAAATTTTTCCAAGCAAATGCCAAGCAAAAAAAAAGCTAGGGCAGCAATACAGAGAATTACACCCTGAAACTACAGAATTCACATTCTTCTCAAGTGCACATGGAACATTCTCAAAGATAGACCACATGACAGAAACAAAATAAATCTTTACAATTTCTAGAAGATTGAAATCATATCAAGCATCTTCTCAGATCACAATGGCATGAAATGAGAAATCAATTGCAACAAGAATATGCAAAGACAATTGAACACATGGAGGCTAAATATCATGTTATTAAACAATGAATGGGTTACCGAGGAAATCAAAGAAGAAATATAAAAGTTTCTGGAAACCAATGAAAATGAACACACAACAACATAAAATCTATGGGATGCAGCAAAAGCAATTCTGAAAGGGAAGTTCATAGCACTACAGGCATACCTCAAGAAACAAGAATAATTTCTAATTGACTGTCTAACCTCACAACTTAATGAATTAGAAAGCAAACCAAAAGAAATCCCCAGAGCAAGTAGAAGAAAGAAAATAGTAAAGATCAGAGCAGAAATCAATGGCATAGAGATGAAAAAAAACCAATTCAAAGAATCAATGAAACAAAGAGCTGGTTTTTCAAAAGATAAACAAGATTGATAGACCAGTAGCAAAACTCACCAAGAAACAAAGAGAGAGAACCCAAATACACAAAATCAGAAATGAAAGAGGAGAAGTAACAACTGACACCACAAAAAAAGAAAAGATCGTTAACAACTACTATGAACAATTAATTATATGACAACAAATTCAACAATATAAGTGAAATGGACAAATTTCTAGAAGCACACAGTCTCCAAAACTAGACCTGGAAGAGATAGAAAACTTGAACAGACCAATAACAACTAAGAAAATTGAAGAGGTAATCAAGACTCTTCCAGCAAACAAAAACCCTGGCCCAGATGGCTTTACAGGAAAGTTTTACCAAACATTCAAAAATATAAATATATATAACACCCATTCTCCTCAAACTATTTCAAAAAATTCAACAAGAAGGAAGACTTCCAAACTTCTTCTAAGAGGCCAGCA
This sequence comes from Molossus alvarezi, assembly GCA_037176705.1. NCBI lineage: Eukaryota > Metazoa > Chordata > Mammalia > Chiroptera > Molossidae > Molossus > Molossus alvarezi. The sequence continues at coordinate 124,660,159 of CM073885.1, forward strand.
TAATTCTAATGCCAAAACCAAAAAACAAAACAAAACAAAACAAAACAAAACAAAAACAAAACACTACAAAGAAAGAAAACTAAAGGCCAATATCCTTGATGTTCATAGATGCCAAAATCCTAAACAAAATACTAGCAAATTGGATCCAGCAATACATCAAAAAAATTATCCACCATGACCAAGTGGGATTCATTCCAGGGATGCAAGGCTGGTACAATATTTGAAAATCATAAATGTGATACACCACATAAACAAAATAAAGAATAACATCCACATGATCCTATCAATAGATGCTGAAAAAGCATCTGACACAATCCAGCATCCATTTCTGATAAAAATGTTCAGCAATGTGGGAATAGAAGGATCATATCTTGAATTAATAAAGGCCATATATAAAATACCTACAGCCAACATCATACTCAGTGGGCAGAAACTAAATAATTTCCATTAAGAACAGGAACAAAACAGGGATGTCCACATTTGCCACTCTTATTTAACATAGCACTGGAAGTGTTAGCCACAGCTATAAGACATGAGGAAAAAATAGAAGGGATCCAAATTGGAATGGAGGAAGTGAAACTGTCATTATTTGCAGAAGACATAATATTATACAGGGAAAACCCTAAAGACTCCATCAAAAATCTACTAGACTTAATAAATGAATTTGACAAAGTAGCAGGATACAAAATTATTGTCAAGAAATTGACAGCATTCATATATACCAATGATGAACTCACAGAAAGAGAAACTGAAAAAAACTATCCCATTTACCATCGTGGCAAAAAAATTAAGATACCTAGGAATAAACATAACCAAAAGAGTAAAGGACCTATTTGCAGAAAACTACAGAACATTGAAAAAAGAAATAGAGAAAGATATAAAAAAGTGGAAGCACATACCTTGTTCGTGGATTGGAAGAATTAACATCATTAAAATGTCTATACTACCCAAAGTAATATATAGATTCAATGCAATCCCCATCAAAATACCAATGACATATTTCACAAAACTAGAATAAATATTTCAAAAGTTCATATGAAACCCAAAACTCCCCAAATAGCCCAGAAATGGACCCAAGGCAATATGCTCGATTAATATTTGACAAAAGTGGCAAGAGCATACAGTGGAGTAAAGACAGCCTCTTTAATAAATGGTGTTGGGAAAATTGGACAGCTACATGCAAAAAAATGAAACTAGACCATCAACTTACACAAAACACAAAAATAAACTCAAAATGGATAAAAGACTTAAATGTGACCCGTGAATCCATAAAAATTCTAGAAGAAAATGTAGGCATCAAAATTTGGGACATCATATGCAGCAGAATTTTCACTGATACATGTTCTAAGGCAACAGAAACAAGGGAGAAAATGAACACATGGTACTACATCAAACTCTAAAGCTTCTGCACAGCGAAAGAAACAATCATCAAAATGGAAAGGCAATGCACTGTATGGAAGAACATCATTGCCAATAACATATCAGATAAGGGGTCAATTTCCAATATACAGACAGTGCTCATACAACTCAAAAAAAGGAAGACAAAGAACCCAATTAAAAAATGGGCAGAGAAGCTGAATAGACACCTCTTCAAACAGGACATACAAATGGCCAAGAGACATATGAAGAAATGCTCAACATCATTAATCATCAGAGAGATGCAAATTAAAACAACAATGAGGTATCACCTCACACGTGTCAGAATGGTCGCCATCAACAAATCACCAAACAACAAGTGTTGGCAAGGGGGTGGAGAAAAGGGGACTCTAGTATACTGCTGGTGGGAATTCAGACTGGTGCAGCCACTATGGAAAACAATATGGTGTTACCTCAAAAAATTAAACTTCCGTTTGACCCAGTGATCTCGCTTCTAGGAATATACCCTAAGATGCCTGAAACACCAATCTGAAGAATCTATGTACCCCCATGTTCATAGCAGCACTATTTGCAATAGCTAAGTTTTGGAAACAGCCCAAGTGTCCATTAGTAGACAAATGGATAAAAAAGCTGTGGTATATACACACAATGGAGTACTATGCAGCTGTAAGAAAGAAAGATATCTTATACTTTGAGACAACATGGAGGGACCTGAAAAGTATTATCCTAAGTGAAATAAGCCAAGCAGGAAAAGACAAATACCACATGATGCCACTTATATACGAAACATAATAAACGTAACTGTCTGAGGAATACGGTAGACCCAGAAACATTGAAGTAGGGCACAGACTGACATCCCTCAGAAGAGGGGTTGGGAACAGAGAAACCACAGAACTTATATGCATGTATGCATGACCAATGGACATGGGCAACAAAGCCGGGGACGGGGCAGGGAGGGATGGGGTGGGGGTGCCAATGGGTTAAAATAAAAGAAACATCTGTAACAAAAAAATCAAAATCAAAATCAAAATCACAGAGCTGCCCCCCAAAAAAATAAAAAATAAGTTTTTTATCCATTTTGAGTTTATTCTTGTGTATGGTATGAGTTGATGGTCTTGCTTAATTTTTTTGCTTGTAGCTGTCCAATTTTCTGAACACCATTTATTAAAGAAAATGTGTTCACTTCAGTGTATGCTTTTGCCACTTTTGTCAAATATTAATTGAGCAAAATATCTTGGTCAATTTTTGGGTTCTCTGTTCTGTTTTACTGGTCTATATGTCTTTTCCTCTGCCAGTACCAGGATATTTGGATTACAGTAGCTTTGGAATATAACCTGATACCGGGTACTGTGATTCCACTCACTTTGTCTTTTTCTTTTTTTTTAAGATTACTGTGATTATTCAGAGTTATTTTTGGTTCCATATAAACTTTTGATGTAATTGTTCTAGTTCTGTAAAATATATCATTGGTATTTTGATGGAAATTGCATTGAATTTATAGATCGCTTTGGGAACAATGGACATTTTAATGATGTTTATTCTTCCAATCCATGAACAAGGTATGTGCTTCCACTTTTTTATATCTTCCTGTATTTCTTTTTTCAATGTTCTGTAGTTTTCTGAAAATAGGTCCTTTACTCCTTTGGCTAAGTTTATTCCTAAGTATCTTAATTTTTTGCTGCAATGGTAAATGGGATTGTTTTTTAATTTTATTTTTCTGTGAGTTCATCATTGGTGTATAAAAATGCCATTGATTTTTTTATATTAATTTTGTATCCTGCTACATTGCCAAATGCATTCATTAAGTCTAGTAGATTTTCTATGGAGTCTTTAGGGTTTCCTATGTATAATATTATGTCATCTGCAAATAATGACAGTTTCACTTTCTCCTTTCCAATTTAAATCCCTTTTACTTTTTTTCTTCATGTCTCATTGCTGTGATTAAGACTTCCAGTATTATGTTAAATAAGAGTGGCAAAAGTGGGCATCCCTGTCTTGTTTCTGTTCTTAAGGAAAATGCTTTCAGTTTTTGCTCACTGAGTATGATATTGGCTGTAGGTTTTTTATATATGGCCTTTATTAGGTCAAGATATATTCCCTTTATTCCCACATTGCTGAGTTTTTTTTTTTTTTTTTAGAAATGAAAGCTGGATTTTGCCTAATGCTTTTTCAGCCTCTATTGATATGATCCTGTGGTTTTAATCTATCATTTTGTTTATGTGGTGTATCACAGGTATTGACTTGTGAATATTGTACAAACCTTACATTTCTGGGATGAATCCCACTTAGTCATGGTAAATAACTTTTTTAATATAGTGCTGGATCTGATTTGCTAGGATTTTGTTGAAAATTTTGACCTCTGTGTTCATTAGAAATATTGGCCTGCAGTTTTCTATCTTTGTAGTGTCTTCTTCTGGTTTAGGAATTAAAATTATGCTGGCCTCATAAAAGGAGTGTGGAAATCTTCCTACTTTTTGAAATAGTTTGAGGAGAATGGTTTTAGTTGTTTTTTGAATGTTTGATAAAACTTATCCATGAAGCTCTTTAGGCCTGGGCTTTTGTTTGCCTGGAGAATCTTTATTACCACTTCAATTTTCTTAGTTGTCATTGGCCTGTTCAAGGTTTTATCTCGCCCAGTCCAGTTTTGGGAGACTATGTGTTTCTAGAAATTTGTCCATTTCACTTAGATTGTCGAATTTGTGGCCACATAATTGTTCATAGTATTTGTTAACGATCCTTTGTATTTCTGTGATGTCAGTTGTTACTTCTTTTCTTTCATTTCTGATTTTGTGTATTTGGGTTCTCTCTCTTTGTTTCCTGGTGAGTCTAGCTAAGGGTACATCAGCCTTTTTTATTTATTTTTTGTAAAATCAGCTCTGTTTTTATTGATCTTTGGATTTTTTAAAGTTTTTAATTTCTTTCTTCATCTCCTCAGTAACCCATTTGTTGTTTAATAACATGTTTCAATGTCTTTGCATGTTCTTGTTGCAATTGATTTCTAGTTTCATGCCATTGTGATCTAAGAAGATGCATGATATGATTCAATCTTCTTGAACATGTAGAGACTTAGTTTGTGTCCTAACATGGGGTCTGTCTTTGAGAATGTCCCATGTACACTTGAGAAGAATGTGAATTCTGTAGTCTTGGGGTGTAATTCTCTGTAGATATTTATTAAATTTATTTGGTCTAGTGCATCATTTAGAGCCTCTGTTTTGTGGAATTTTGTCTGGAGCCTCTATCCAGTGATGTCAGCAGGGTGTTGAAGCCCCCTGCTACGATTGTATTGCTGTTGATTTCTTCTTTGAACTTCTCCAGAAGATTTTGAATCTATTTTGGTGCTCCTATATTGGATGCATATATGTTTACAAAGGTTATATCTTTTTGTTGGATATATCCTTTTAATACTATGTAGTGACCTTAGTCTCTATTATGGCCTTCATTTTGAAACCTATTTTATCAGATATAAGTATTGCTACCCCAGCTTTTTTTTTTCTCCTGTTTGCATGGAAGATTTTGTTTCATCCTTTCACTTTCAACCTATGTTAGGCTTTTGTTGTCCTGTGGGTCTCCTGTGAGATTATATATATATACATATATATATATATATATATATATATATATATATATATATATATATCATGCTTTCTTATCCAATCAGCTACTCTGTGTGTTTGATCAGAGTATTCAATTCATTTACATTTAAGCAGATTATTGATATGTACTTATTTATTGCCATTTTTGTTTAGTGTGGTTATATTTTTTTCTACTTCTATGAATTACAGCAGTACTTTTAACATTTCTTGCAATGCTGATTTAGTTATAATGTATTTTCTTAGCTTTTTTTTTTTGCCTTGGAAGCTCTTTATTTGACCTTCTATTTTGAATGATTACCTTGATGGATAGAGTAGTCTTGGATTCAAATCCTTATTTTTCATGACCTTGATTACTCTATGCCATTCCCTTCTGGCCTGTAATGTTTTTTTTTTGAGAAGTCAGCCCAGAACCTTATGGTGGCTTTTTTTGTAGGTAACTCTTGCTTATCTCTTGCTGCCTTTAGAATTATCTGTCTTTAATTGTTGGCATTTTAATTACTGTGTGTCTTGGTGTGGGCCTGTTTGGGTTTTTCTTACTTGGGGCTCTTTGTGCTTTTTGAACTTCAATGCCTTCTTCCTTCACAAAATTAGGAAAATCTTTTGTCAGTATTTTTTCAAATATATTTTCTAACCATTGCTCAGTTTTTTTCTTATTCAAGAATTCCTATGATGCAAATGTTATTACGTTTCCAGTTGTCCCACAGTTCTCTTAAGGTGTCTTTTAATTGTCTCTTAAGGTGTCGTTCAGTTTTCTAATTGTTTTCTTTTTGTTTTTTTTTTGTTTTTGATTGATTGATTTTTTTTTTTTTTTTACCATGTCTTTTAATTCACTGATTCAGTCCTCAGCTTATTCTAGTCTGCTGTTTGGTCCTTCCAATGTGTTCTTTATATTTACTATGTCATTCTTTATTTTTTTCTTGGTGGCTTTTTATTTTTAATTGGATAATTTTCAATGTTTCTATGTCTTTACTCATGGTGCTGATTTCTTTACTCATGCTGTTGACATTCCTCCAGATCATGGCTCTGAATTCTACCTCTGATTACTTGCTTAAGTGCATTTTATTTATCTCATTTTCAGTAGAGGTTTTTTGTTCTTCTATTTGGGATTTGTTTCTCTGTTTCATTATTTTTGGTATCTCAGTGGGTTTTGAAGCTTTCCAAATTTTTTCTGTGAGTGTTGGTGTTCTGCTGTTTGTGGCTCCTTCTACTAGGTTTGGGTGAATGGGGGAGGGCCCAAATTAAACACTACTGTGAAGTCTTAGTCTCTTGGGTAGATTTTCAATCCCAGGAATGGTTCAGTTATTCTCTAGCTTATTTGCTGGAGGCTATTGGTCATGGTTACTTGAAGAGCCTTGGGTTCTCAGTTGAATTAAGAACTCCGTTAGGTGTTCAGTGCAAGAGAATTTTCCAAAGTTGGGCAAATGCTGGTTGTTAATGAGCCTCAATTTTCATTTCAATGGCCTGCCTAGTTAGGGTTGAATGTTTGAGGGAGGGGCCAATGGCCACCTTCCTATGTGGCCAAAACTCAGCAAAAGCATTCAGCACCCTCCAAATTCCATGTGTCCCTACAAAGCTCAAGTCCAGTCCACCCTTTCTCTGCTGAAGCCCAAGGTGGGTGGCTGTGGTTATCTTAGTGCTCTGTACCAGCCCTTTGTGCTGTGGAGTGGGCTTGGGATTTCAATCTTGAGGGCTCTGCTCACAGCTAAAACCACTGTTATTAGTGGTCTCCCAGCCCCCCTTCATGCCTCCACAATTTTACCAGAATTAATTCAGTGTCTCTGCTTATATGGTCTTTGCAAGCTGCTTATCTGTTCTTGTTTTCCGATGATTTGTCTTTATTTTAGTTGTAATTTAATTCGGTCCTGGGCGATGTTCTCTGCAGCTTCCATTCACTCTGCCACCATTTTGCAATCTTTTTTGGCACACTTTTTAAACACAATGTTTCCTCTACTTACTTCAAACTTGTAGGTATGGGGAAAAAAGACCATCTCATCTTTGTTATACCACAGTGTTTCTCCATAGCACAGATATTGGCTCTAAAATTCTGAGATTTCAAACTGAGAGATTTCCAAAGAGAAAAGGTGACAGTGGAATTTACTGGCAAGTGTGTGGACAATGAGCTAAGCACAATGAAGTAAATGACTGAGTCAGCAGATCCTCTCACCAGGATTTAATGGAAATGGGAGTGAAGTGGTAGGCCCTGGGTTAGACCCTAGACAGAAATCATTGAATGAAGAAGAAAGAAATGGACATTATTTCTGTCAGTCTACTTTTCCATTATGTCACAGAGTCAGCAAAACCTAAGCTGGCCACAGGCTTTATCAACAAGCAAAAATCTCCACAAAAGTAGAGTTAAAAAGATTTTACTACACTGAAATTTTATTATTACATAAAACAATTGGTGACATGCAAGATGACTGGGAAAGACTTTGTTTTTTTTTTATCCTCACCTGAGGACATTTTTCCATTTTTTGTTCAGATAGAGTGGAGGGAGAAAGAGAGAAACATCGACGTGAAAGGGACACATCGAGTGGCTGCCACCCGCACAATCCAACCAGGGCCGGGGACAAACTGCAATTGAGGTACGTGCCCTTAGCGGGAACTGAACCCAGGTCTCCCTGGACCACAGGCCAATGCTCTAACCGCTGAGCAAAACCGGCCAGGGCTGGGAAAGAGTTCTTATAAAACCCTCACCTATATTGTCAAGTGCTTTCTGACAAGGGTGCCAAACAATTAAACCAGACATGAATAGTCTGTTTAACAAATGGTACAGGGACAACTGAATCCATGTGCAAATAAATACAATTAGACCTCTATGTCATATCACACATAAAAATCAACTCAAAGTGTAAAAACCAAACCTATAAAGACTCTTAGAAGAAAACATAGATGTATGTGATGTGGACATTTTTCTTAGATGTGAAACCAAAGTTCAAAAATACATTAACTGACTTCAACAAAATAAAAAACTTCTGTGCTTTACAAGGCATCAATCATTAAGAAAGTAAAACGGTGAGCTACTGACAGGAAGAAATTATTGAAATTTCTTTATGTAGTAAGGGATTTGTCTCTAGGATATATAGAGAACTCTTACAATTCAAAATAAAAGCACAATCCAATTAAAATGGGCAAAGGCATGGAATAAACAGTTTTCAAAGAATAGATACATATGGATAATAAGCATGTCAAAAGATGGTCAGCATCACTAGTCATTAGAAAATGGCAAATCACAATAAGATGCTACTTTATACCCAGTAGGAGGGCTACAATCAAAAGACAGGTAATGACAAGTAGTGGCAAGAATGTGGAAAAATTGGAACCTTCATCCACTGTGAAAATGCAAAATGGTGCAGCCACTTTGGAAAACAGTCTGGCAGTTTCTCAAAGGGTTAAAGATAAGACCCAGCAATTCCATTTATAAATGTATTCCCAAGAGAATAAAAACATGTTCACGTGAAAACTTGGACATGACTGTTCATACCAACGACTCTCTCTGCTCCTCTAACCACAATTCATTTTTTAAATAAACATATCTTTATTGCTGAATGTACTACAGATGTCCCCCTCTCTTTTCCCCCACTGACTGCCTCCTCCCCAATTCTGCCCCCCCTTCTGCCTTCCCAACACTATTTTCAGTGTCCACTGGTTATGCATATATGCATAAAGGTTCCATGCTTTATATTTTTTTGCCTTCACTCCCCCTTTCCTTTTGAGGTTCATTAGTCTAACAACAAATTTGTACTTCTTAATTTTTTCATCTTTTTCACCCAGTCCTCCAGCCCATATTCATCTGGCAAACAACTAGAAATTCTCTGTATCTATGAGTCTGTTTCTGCCCTGCTTGATCATTTTGTTTATATATTCAATTGTTGATAGATGTGTATTAATTGCCGTTTTTTTGTTTTGTTTTGTTTTGTTTTTTTCAAGAAGACCCTTCAATATTTCATATAATACAGGGTTGGTGGTAGTGAAGTCTTTTAGCTTTTTCTGGATTGGGAAACTCTTTATATGGCCATTGATTCTAAATGATAGCTTTGTAGAATATAGTAATATTGCTTGTAGGTCCTTGCTTTTCATCGCTTTGAATGTCTCTTCTCTTTTCTGGCCTGAAAAGTTTTTTGAGAAATCAGTTAATAGTCCGGCTGGTGTGGTTCAGTGGTTGAGTATTGACCCATGAACCAAGAGTTTGTGGGTTGGATTTCCAGTCAGGGCACCTGCCCAGGTTGTGAGCCAATTTTCCATTGGGGGGCATTCAGGAGGCATCCAATCAATGTTCTCACTTATCGATGTTTCTATCTCTCTCTCCCTCTCCCTCTCTCTCTAAAATCAATAAACAAAAATTTAAAGAGTCATTGGCTAATAGCCTTATGGGAGCTTCATTGTACGTAACTAACTGCTTTACCTTGCTGCTTTTAGGATTCATTTTAGTATGTAACTTTTTTAATTTTGATAATGATGTGTCTTGGTGTGCACCTTTTTGGGTTCATCTTGTTTGGGATTCTCTGTGCTACTTGGACTTGTATGTATGTCTGTCTCCTTCACCAAGTTAGGGAAGTTTTCTATCATCATTTTTTCAAATCATATTTTAATTTCTTGCTCTTTTTCTTCTCCTCCTGGCACCCCCATGATGCAAATGCTGGCATGATTGAAGTTGTCCCAGAGGCTCCTTACAATATCCTCATTTTTTTGGATCCTTTTTTCTTTTTGCTGTTCTGATTGGGTTTTTTGCTTCCTTTTATTCCAAATTGATGATTTGCTTCTTGGCTTTACCTACTCTACTATTGATTCTCTGTAAATTATTCTTTGCTTCAGTTAGTTCATCCTTCATTTCTGACTGACCCTGTTTTATATTGTTGCTGTTCTCACTAAGTTTCTTGGAGTTCTTAAGTTCCTTGAAGTTCTCATTAACTTTCTTGAGCATAATTATAACCAATGATTTAAACTCTGCATCTGATTGATTGTATTTATCTCCATTTTGTTTAATTCTTTTCCTAGAGTTTTGTTTTTTCTTTTATTTAGGACATTTTTTTTGTTTGTTTCATCATTTTAACTGCTTCCCTGTGATTATTTCTATGTATGATGTAGAGTTGCTATGTCTACTAGGCTTCATAGGATAGCCTATTGTTGTAGGTGTCCTATAGATCCAGTCTGCATGCTTCCCTGATCACCCCAGCTAGACCCTCAAAATGCATCTTTTATGTGGACTCAATTCTGTTGTAATTGAGTCTTGCTTGCTGTTGGCATGTCAATGGGAGGGATATACTCAGGCTAATAAGCTACAAGAAATGGCTGGGCCCACTATCCACTGGCCTCTGACTACTTTTGGTGTATCAACTGTGTAGGAGCCAACCACACAGAGCAAGATTTACCTCATCAGGGCTCTAGTATACACTGAGTTCACTCATTGAAAATGTCACTTGTGGACATGGTTGGGTGGTGGTGTTTCAATGTGATCTGAAGCTGTTCACTGGGTGTGCTGGATTTGGGGCAAGGTCAGTCAATGTCTGTGTTGTATCTGAGGCCACTTGGCATAAGCTACAAAGTAATCTGCCAATGGCTGCTTCTTGTGCTGGACTTGAAGTGGCCCAGAAAAAGCCAGGCTGTGAACCAAGGCTGACTGCTTCTAGTGCCAGGCCTGGGGCCACTTAATGAGAGGCGTGGTGCTTGTTGAGACCAGATGCTGCTTGTTTGAAAGATTTCAGGAAACTCTGAAGCAGGATCCAAAGCAAGCCAATCCTATGGTAAAGCCTTTGGGGACAGCTTGGGTAGGCCCAAAATTTGGGTGGGATAGTTCCTCAGGGAATCACCAAGGCAGGGCAAGCAGTGTGAGCCTGGTTTCTGGAGTCCCAGATATGGTGGCCATTTGCCACCCCAGGGAAGGGCTCACCAAAGGATCAACAACCTCTGACAGCAAGTCTGTCCAGGAGAAAGTTGCCCCTCCAGCTCTCGTTCCAATGCCAAACAACTCAGTTTTTCCCTTAAAGTCTCTGTTGCCTTTTAAACTGCCTCCCTCAAGCTGGAGCCTGGAACGTGTGTGTCCAAATAAGTCTGTGCAAAGGTCCTTTAAGAGGAACTGCCTGAGGCTCCAGCAGCCTCAGCCTCCCTCAGTCTCAGTTCCTGCTGGTTTTTCTAGCCAGAAGTTATGAGGACTTCTCTTCCTGGCCTTGGAACCCTGAGCTGGCAGCTTGGTGTGGGGACCCCTCAGTTCTCAGGAAAAACTTTCACAGCCAAGGTGTCCCTCCAGATTTTTATCTACCACATGTGGGTGTAAAACCAGCCTGTTTGAAACTCTGCCTCTCCTAACAGTCTCAATGTGGTTGCTTCTTTAATTTTGTAGTTGTAGGAGTTCCCTTCAGCCCAATTTTAGGTGGTTCTGAAGGATGGTTGTTCCGTAGAATACTTGTAATTTTGATGTGGGTGTGGCAAGAGGTGAGTACCACATTTACTTGTGCTGCCATTTGACCAGAAGTCCCACTATTCATTTCTAAACGTAACCCTGATGTACAATCCTTGACTCTTTATTTTCCTTTTTTAGTTATTTTTTTTTTGCTTTGAAGAAAGAATGTGGTAGCATGTTTAATTTTTTCTCTTTGTTGAATGCCATAGGCTAGAACTACACTGAAGTTGAGGAGAGACATAACAAGTTTATGAAACTCAATACCTGGTTTGTAATTTGATAGTCTTTGTTTTAAATACTTAAGCTAAAGATATGGGTGAGAAATTGTATACTTAGCACATGAAAATAAGTATATAATCAGTACAAGAGAAGTTATGAGAAATTTCTAAAAGACAGAACTAAGATAGAATCAAACTAAGAAATTCTCTAAAAGAAAGAAAGCTGATAAGATCAAAGCTGATAGGATCAAGTCCCAAACATGTGCAAAGGATAGATACTCTAAAGAAGGAACTGGGGAGCTGCAGTCAAGCAGTGGGTAGAGACATTGGTCACCTAAACAATCTTTTTTTTTTTTTTTTTTACCTTTTATTATAGTAAATTTCTAACACAAAAAAGATAGAATATTATACTGACCCCACTCCCACAGGTTCATCACCCAGGCTTATAATGTTTTTTTTTTGTTTGTTTGTTTGTTTTTTACAATTTTCTACTAAAGTTTTTTTTTTTTTAATCACTATTGATCTCCTTTATGCCGTCTTTCACCTCCTCATGTCCTACACAAGCACCACACTGTTGACCATGTTCATGAGTTCTCTTGTTTTGCTCAATCCCCACATACCCCCATCACCCCACCACCACCACCAATAGAGAAGTACTGTATGATTTCACTCATATGTGGAATATAATAAACAAATGTAACTACAATACAAAAAAGAGACAGACTCCTAGATAGAAAGCAGTCTATTCCTTTTTCTAAATTCTCCAAGAGTCCTGAAATCTCAACACTTCAAACCATATTCCCTAATCAACATTTCCATCCTTGACTCTTTGTTGAGGTCAACTGTACTTTTCTTTCTGTCTTCTAGTTCCTCATAGACATTATCCTCAACCACACACTCATAAATCATGACTTGGTATGGATTACCTTTGAAGAGAGTAACTCTTGTATATTTCATGTTGATTCTTATTGTGTTACTTTAATTGTACTAGTGTAATTTTTTGATCTTGGGGATACCTCCACCCTTAGGATGTTGACCAGCATTTGCTGTCTTGTTTTTCTCTTACAATGCAAAAGTTTTATTTACATGTTGGATTACCAATTATCTGCCTTTTAAAAATAAAATATAGAAAACTTCCAATCATGATGGCAGTGTAGGTAAACATGGTATCACCCCCTCCCACAACCACATCAATATTACAACTAAACTACAACACAACCATCTTTCAGAACCATCTGAAATGAAGCTGAATGGAAGTGCTACAACTATGAATTTTAAAAAGCAGCCATGCATAACCAATGGACACAGACCGTAGTGTGGGAAAATTAGGAAAGCCGTGGGATTAGGGAAGAGGGAGTCAAGGGGGAAAGAGGACATCTGTAATACCTACAACAATAAAGACAATTAAAAAAAGAAAGAAAAGTAAGTCTCTGTACTGCTATGAAGAATGATGCATAATTCTCAACTTCCTGTAAGGTAAACATTATAAGAGAAAACATAAAATACCAAGAACAAAATAAAGCCAGGGTTTAAGAAACAAGTGCATGATAAAGTTAACAAAATAATAGATAATCACAATAAATATACAAAAGAAAGCTTCCCATAAAAATTACTAACCTAAAACACTTTATATTTAACCAGCTACAGATTAACTGATGACATGTTAAATTTCATACATACTTGACTTCTGTTTTCATCTAATTTCCTCTTTAAATCCTGTGTCTCATCTTCTTAATTCATGCAGTCATGTGATGTAATATCCAGTGAAGTCTCTAACATAGATTCTTTCTTCAGAGTATCAGCCAGTTCTTGTTGAAGTTGTGCTACATCAGCCTATTAAGATATTTTTGTTACCCGTTTTATAATTCATGTTATTATTAAATTATACTAATACAATATAACTTCACATACAAGATCGGGCAAAAGAAGGTTTAGACTTGTGAGTACATGAAACAGAATTTATTCTTATATTATGATTTATTAATTATTGTGTTATTCTTTATGTGAACAACTATAAACAAGCTTTTGCCCCACCCTGTTTGTACTTCAATAGAGTCATATATTCTTAACATATTATATAACTGAAAAAAATATTACCACATATATCAATTCACCTTCTTTTCCTCACATGGACAAGTTTCTGATTACTTACTCAGGTTAAAAACACAGAAAATGTAACCCTCCTGCCTAATCAGTATTAGGTGTCTTAGACAACTCATCCAGCCCCACTCTAATTAAACACCTCGTGAATTTCAAAGCTTATCAATCTACTGACACCTCAAAAAATAATGGGTTTGTAGGTGAATTAAATGGTAATAAATTCAACACTGTAAAACATTTTCTTTCTCTCTCCCTCTTTTTTGATTTCAGAGAGAGAAAGAGAGAGGAAGAGAGATTTACTGCCTCCTGCATGCCACCCACTGGGGATGTGGCCCACGACCTGGGCATGTGCCCTGACTGGGAATCAAACTGGTGACCTCTTTGTGCATGGGTCAATGCTAAACCACTGAGCCACACCAGTTAGGTTCTCTCTCTCTCTTCCTCTCTCTCTCTTTTAGAAATCAGAGGCTTAAATTAACTTCAGAGTTCCTCACATATTCAATACCCTCTCAAATGCTTCCAATAGATTTCTATCTTAGAAGAAAAGTGAAGTCATTCCAATGGCTGTCAGGACCCTAGGTATCCTGGCCTTTACCTCCCTTTCTGCTACACATAAATCTTGCAACCCCTCACTAGTCTGAAATGGAGATCCAATGCCAAATTAGTAAACCACAGAGAGCTCCAATTCCCTCTGTATTGGCCAAACATATCTGCAAATGATAGTAATTGGCTTTAAAATGATGAATAAGAGCAAATTATTTGTAAAAATTTTGATAGAGAACTGTAACTAGTGAAAAGATGAAATCAAGTACAGTTTTGCTAAAATTTACTATGTGTGTCCCAAATGATAATTTAATGAAAAGTAGATGCCTTTAAAAGAGTTGAGGGGTCATATAAATATTTTACTTGAGATTAAAATATTTCCAAATTTAATTCAAATCGACATGAATAAAATAACATTATACCACCTAAAATGTATCAGAAGCCAGTGAAGAAAAGGTACTATGAGATACAGCATCTACACTTCAGTTTATCTGGGAAATCTGACATTAACTGATAGAGTAAACACATTTATAATCTATATATTTTTAAGACTCAATCAGGTTTAACATTTAGCCATCTTCATATATTACATTGAATTTTCTTTTAGGAAATTTGAAATCTATTCATCACTTTGGATACTTACATCTCCTTCTGCTTTATCATTTTTATATTGATATATCCTCTCATTTAAATGACTACATTCATTATTTCTTTTATTCAGCATAAGACCTGGTTTTCCATATTTGGTTTGTAGTATTTTTATGATATCTTGAAGCAGATCTTGGATTTCAATTACTGCCTTTGGTTTATCATCAGCTTTGTTGTCAGCAGCATCCAGTTGCTGTTGAAGCAACATATTTTTCCTTTGTAAGTGAGATAACTTCTCCTCTAAGGATCCCTGCTTTTTAATGTATTCATGCAGTTTATCTTGTTCAGTTTGATGTGTGTGTTCCATTTGCTTCTTCTGACACTGTGTTTGGCTTAGGTCTCTTTGTGCACCTTCTAAAACCAATATCTTTTCTCTGAGAGCTTCTCTTGTATGACTAAGCTCAATTTTTAGGC
The DNA here is from genome assembly GCA_037176705.1 of Molossus alvarezi. Lineage (NCBI taxonomy): Eukaryota > Metazoa > Chordata > Mammalia > Chiroptera > Molossidae > Molossus > Molossus alvarezi. The sequence goes on from CM073885.1 coordinate 124,675,449, forward strand.
TATTGAATTTACTTTCCACTTTAGAACGTTCTTGACAAAGCTGTTCACTGTTATCTGTTAGGTTAGATGTATCAAATTTTCTTTTGTCTCCTAAACAAAACCATTCATCTTTTTCTGTCTGGAAACCAAGTTGCAGGTCTCTTTGTGATGCCTGACAATGCTCATGATCTTGTGTAGCAGTAGCCAGCCTAGACTTGGATGACTCAGCTTCTGTTTCCAGTCTTTGTCTGTTTTGTTTTTTGTTCTCCAGGTCAGATTTTAGCATTGTATTCTGAGCTGTGTTTTTCAATATTTCCCCAGCCAGTTGTATTGTCATGTTAAGATGGTCATTCTTTTCTAAGATAATTTTCATGTCTTCCAAATGCTTTTTTTCCATTTCCTGGGTCTGATTTTTTACTGTGTCTATTTCCAGTCTTAGCTTGGCATTTTCATCCTGTAACATGTGATTTTCGTGCAGCAGATATTCTTTTTCATAATTATCAGAAATCTAAGTAAAACAAAGAAGATTTTTTTACCTAATATTCATTGAAATGATGTATTTTGATATCCTCTGAAATTAAAAAATAACATATATGTTTATAATTTTAGAAAGGTTGCAATAATTGTATATCTATCTGGAATAAAACAGAGTTGAGTCCCAACCTGTAACTTTATACAAGCATAAATTCCAAAATTTAGTATAAAATGAATTATTTTTCAAAGTGAAAAAAAAATCACAAGAAAAAGTTGAGGAGTCTCAGAATTGGAAAGGGCTTTTTCTGAATCACTACAAACACAGAACACATTACATAAAAAAGATTAATAACTCTACCCATAGCAATTGAATTTACTGTCCGAAAGTACAGAAAACTCACAGTAAGAGTATTAACCCTGCACATATTAGGATAGACTAAATTTCCTAAAATTCTCTTCCCCCGCAAAATATCCCATAAACATTCTACTTCTCTAATACTTTCCTATTCAGTTATAAAAACTAACTCTACTAATAACTGATGATCTGGGCATTGTCCTAAGCATTTCTATATACTGTACTTCAATGAACTCATTCAGTTATCACAATCTGGAACTAAGAAATTAAGAAGATACACAAGTTCAAGATTTTCCCCAGGTCTTCTGACCACAATCTATGCTCTTGTACCAATCCACAGCTCTACTCTAGTGTGAATACAGAACACAGCCGAAGCTGTGTATTTCAAAACACCACTGGGAAAGAAGATACAGTTTGTAGAGCTCTTCTTAGAGAATCATGAGATTATGATTGTTGCTACTATAACTTTTGTTTCTTTTTCATGATGTTAAAAGTAGTGATAAATGTGAAATGGGGGAAAATACACTTTACTAGGAATAAAATCAATAAATTATTACTAAGGATACATTATGGCAAATTCTCTTCAAACGTTCCTTGCATTAAAATGAAATACTACTTAGAACAAATTGTTACTTTTCTCAAAGTAGAAGAATGACATCTAAAATATAATCTCTGAACTAGCTTTTCTTTCTCTTTTTACCATCAGTGGAAGTGAACACTAACCTCTCAATTCATATATCAAGAATATGAAATCCCTGCCAAAAGTCAAAACATCTGTTAGTAGCAGTGCCTATGAGATGACAGGAAACTCATCAATTTCTATGGAAAATATTAAAAGCCTCCCCTTAGGATGAAGCCATTGTGAATATCACTACTTGACTGTTGGAGACAAAAGATTTGAATTAAGAAAACCATTTTATTCAATGGGCCCAAAATGACACCCTTATGCACTCAGAGAGAAAGACACATAGATCTGCTTTTGAAATACTTTTCACATGTACAGTAATGCTTTACTAAATGTATATACATGAATACATACTCAATGCATTTGGAAATAACTAAATAAAACACCTCAGAGTTTGTTTTTTTATAAGATATTTTTGTAAGTTCAGAAAACAGGTCTCTCATTTTTTTTGTGGTGGCCTTTCCACAATTTATGAGAAGCCCCTGGTAATTAAACCCAGAGACTGTTGGCGCCTTTGATTCAAATAGCTCCTCTGTTCAAAAGTGGGATAAGATAAGGCTACACTCAAGGTTGCCTTCTCCCACCCCTCTCCTTCCTCCTTGCTGTTTTAATAGCTTCAATATAATTCACTCCTCCCTTTGTCTCCCTTTCCTTCCCCCCACCTTTTCAGACAGGCCTGGCCCTTTTGAACTATGTATAACTTTTTTTCTAAGGTTGTGTCAAAGGCTTGGGAAAAGTGCAGATAAGACAGGTCCTCAGCACCCCTGACTGTCTCCTGGAAAGCAAACAAACTTTTTCAAGACAACTCTCAGAATCTGGCTAACTTAACAAAGTTCCTCCCTTCCTTGTTGCTTAGCAACAGCAGCTGCTTGCTCTTTGAAAGTGCAAGCCACTCTTTCTTCCCTGCCCTGTATTGCCTCTGAATACATGGCCCTTTCTTCCTTTGGAAAGTAAAATACATCTCACGGCATCTCTCCTCTATGAATTCTTCCACAGATGGCATCACTGGCCAAACCCTAACAATTTTTCTCTCTTTTTGTTTGCAAAGATTTTTGATCAGAATTGCATCTTGTAATATTCTGCCTGGCATTCTGTTCTGGAGGAAGTTGCCTCTGAGTGTCATTTTGCTCTTCTATAACACATTTCACTTAGTTTGGTCTCACACCATTTTAAAAAGTCCAAAGCTTAAGAGCAGGACCTTAAAACTGTTAAAAAGAAGTACCCTTTTAAAGCACAAAGTTACATATTCTGCAGAAAAGATTCAAATATTAATTTAAGTGACGGGTAAGTTTCTCATAAAACAAAAATACAATATTATAAAATAAAATTTCTTTATGGACATTTGACTACTACCATAAATCTCAAGGCAATTTAGTATGTTAACATTTTAAAAAGCCAAAAGTATCATGTGAATCATTAAGCTCAATTTACTTTCCATTTCCTCATTTAGAAAACATATGCAGAGTATCTATATCAGATGCCAGGGATAGTAATAAATTAGTAATTTTAGTCATAAATGTCACAGTTCCCATTTTGAGTTAGATAATATTTTTTGGTATGCTTTTAAATGTAATAATACACTGTAAGTTGAAGGGATATTATGACTATAGATACAATACTGATAGAAGGAAGATAATTTTACCAAAGATAATTTTATCTGATTGAAATTTTCTCTTACAATAATCATTTCCATCTCTTGTATTCTATCAGTGGTTTTCAGTTGTGGGTTTATTTCAACTTCTTTAGTATCTTGTTGTTCTTCATTTATTAACTGTTCTGTCTCTTCTTCAAATAACAAATCAGATTTTTGTTTCTTCTCTTTATCTTCTTTCAAAATAAATCTGCAATTAAATATAACCAAAGTTGTGATCCACCTAAAATAGACTGTTATATTTATATGATGTTTTATGTAACCCTCAAGGTTATGGCAAAGCAAAAACCTCCAGCAGATTTACAAAAGATAAGGAGAAGAAATCAAAGTATGTTATCAAAAATTCTCAATCCACAAAGGAAGGTAGCAGAGGGGAAGAAACAATGAGAGTAACTACAAAACAGCCAGAAACAATGATAGCAGTAGTAAGTCAATCATTACTTTGTAAATGAATAAATTCTCCAATAAAATGATATAGAATGACTAGGGCTGGTGAACACAATGTACAGATGCTGTGTTGTACACTGTGTACCTGGAACCTATATAATTTTGTTAACCAGTGTCACACCAATAAATTTAATAAAAAGGGAAAAAAAGGCAAAAAACGTCTTCAAAGATTAAATAACAAGACCCACCCAATTATATGCTGCCTACAAGAGACACAATTCATTTATTTTCTTTAATTTTTAAAAATCTTCACCTGAGGGTTTGCTCATTGATTTTGGGAGGGGGGGGCACAGAGAGTGAGGGAGAAATATTGATGTGAGCAAGACCATCCATTGGTTGCCTTCACTCTGTCCCCAAACCAGCTATCAAACCCACAACCTAGGCATATGCCTTGACCAGGAATTGAACCCACAACCTTTCAGTATATGGGGTGGCACTCCAACCAACTAAGCCACATCAGACAGGGCTGTATTCCTTCTTAAAGAAACTGATAATCTCAGTGATAAGAGATGGACAACATATTCCTGCAAGTGGAAACCAAAAGAGAACAGTTGTAGCTGTATTCATGTCAGACAAAACAGACATTGGGACAAAAACTGTAACAAAAGATGAGAAAGGTCTTTATATAATGGTAAGGGGATCACTTCATAAAAAAGATATAACCGTTATAATCATTATAAATATGTATGCACCAAACGTTGGTTCCCCTGAAAATATTAAGCAAATACTAACAGAACTAAAGGTAGAAATAAACAGTAATACAAAAATAGCAGGGAACATTGATACTCCACTTTCAGGAATGAATAAATCTAGACACAAAATCCACAAGAAAATGTTAAACTTGAATGAAACATTAGATCAGAGGGACCTAACAAACATTTATGGAATAGTCATACATTTTTTTTTCATTTTTTTTTTCTTTTTATCCTCACCCTAGGACATTTTTTTTCTATTCTTTTCTTTCTTTTTTTTTTGGTTTAGATAGAGTGGGAGGGAGCAATAGAAAGAGAGAGAGAAACATTGATGTGAAAGGAACACATTGAGTGGCTTCCACCCACATGACCCAACTAGGGCTGGGTCAAACTGCAACGGAGGTATGTGCCCTTAGCGGGAACCAGACCCAGGTCTCTCTGGACCACAGGCTGATGCTCTAACCACTGAGCCAAACCAGTCAGGGCAGTCATACATTTTTTTTTACCATATCAGAGAGATAGTTGTACCCCCCTGTTCACTGCAGCATTATTCACAGTAGCCAAGATGTATAACTAAGTGTTCTTCAATAGATGAACAGATAAAGAAAATGTGGTATTTATATGTATGTATGTGTGTATGAATATATATATATATATATATATATATATATAGAGAGAGAGAGAGAGAGAGAGAGAATTTGTCTATATATACACATATTTATGTACACACACACAAATATATACAATAAAGTTTTCTCAGGCATAAGAAAAAAAAAATTCTACCACACATGCCCACATGGATGAATCTTGAGGGCATTATAGTAGGTAAAATTAAGTCACACTGAGAAAGACAAATATTTTATAATCTTACTTATATGTGGAATCTAAAATGAGCAAAGCTGCAAAATCAGAGAGTACAGTGGTGGTAGCCAGCAGCTGAGGGCATGCACAAATGGGCAGATGTTGATCAAAGGGTACAAACTTCCAGTTATAAAATGATGAGTCCTGGGGATCTAACGTACAGCATGGCAAATATAGTTAGTAATACTGTATTGTATACTTGAAAGTTTCTAAGGAAACAGATCAAAATGTTCTCACCACAAAAAAAAAGAATGGGTAATTATGTGAGGTAATGAAAATGTGAACATATGCTCTTGTGGTAATCAGATACCAACATGAAAGTGTTTCATATGTACATACTGTATACCTTCAACATATAAAATGTTGTATGTAAATTATATCTAAATAAAGCTGGATAAAATTTACAAATTCAAAAAATAAAATAACCACGTCATTATTTGTGTGTGTGTGTGTGTGTGTGTGTGTGTGTGTTCCAATAGTTGTGCTTTTTGTAAAAATAAAATTACTTGGTAATTTCTGTATACTTTTAGCCTAATATCTAATCTTAGCATAAAAAGCTAGATATACCAACACAAAATTATAATTTTTAATGAAGTAAATGCATGTATAAGAATATCATTATTATATACCTTCATAAATGTACAAAAATACCCTGGCTGTGTGGCTTAATTGGCTGGAGCATCATCCTGTGGGACTAAAGGTTGTAGGTTTGATTCCTCACCAGGGCACATACCTGGGTTGTGGGTTCATTCTCACATGGGTTGCATGCCAAGAGGCAACTGATGGATGTTTCTTTTACATCTATATCTATCTATCATCTATCTATCTATCTATCTATCTATCTATCTATCTATCTATCTATCTATCATCTATCTATCATCTATCTATCTATCTATCTATCTATCTATCTATCATCTATCTTCTTTCTTTCTTTTTCTCTTTCTCTAAAATCAATAAGAACATATCCCTTTGTGAAGACTATAAATATATAGGTTATGCAAATAACTGACCTCATTAACTCTAATAATTAAAAAGAAAAAAAAGGGGGAACTTTTCAAGAACAATTATTAAACAATTTCTCTTGACCAAAACTTAAAACATTAGTCTGTAATTAAAGAATAAGAAATAGTTTTAATTTAAACTATAGCTAATGGCAAGTTTTACACAGAAAATATTTTCTTAGTCCTGGCCAGGTGGCTCTGGTGGCTGGAGCATCATACCATACAACAAATGTGGCCAATTTGATTCCTGGTCTATTTGCTATGTCTTTCTTTCTTTTCAACTGGTTGTTTTTCATAGTTTCTATATTTGTTCATGCTGTTGAGCATTCTTATATTTATTACTCCAAACTCTATATCTGATCAAATGCTTATATCTCTTTTGTTTAGCTCATATTCTGAAAAAATGTGTTGTTCTTTTATTTGGAGATTTGTTTTTTGTTTTCTCTTCCCATTTGGTGCCTGTTTGAGTTTCTCTGTGTTAGGTAGATCTGCTATGACTCCCAGTCTTGGTAGGGCAACATTTTTGTAGCAGGTGACCTGTGAATGCCAGAGGCACAGTCTTTCTGATCACCAGACCTGAGTACTCTAATAATGTTCCTGGTACATGTGTATGCCCTATTCTTATACCTGAGCATTGATTGCTCTTGGATTATCTGTGCATAAGCTTGGCCCTCAGCCTGGCTGACTCTGAAGCCTAAACCCCTAACAAAGCATGCAGCACAATTCACCTTGGCGGATTTTGAAGGCTGCCTCAAATTGGCATTTGTTTTATGGGGAAATAACAATTACCTAACAGTAAGTATTGCTAGAGGCTTACCTATCAGAATATTCATTCTCCATGGGATATTGCTGGTTATCTGTTTGTGTACTCTTTGTTTGTTGAATAATTCCATTACTGTCAGCAGCAGCTACATAATATATGATTTCTTCTACTTCATTTTTATGATTTTTTTCCTTCTTATTTTCTTCTTCAACCTTTGATGAGAATTTTATATTTAGGATATGATTATTACTTAATTAATTAGAAAAATCTTTTGGGTTTTTATTAATTTTATAATTTAGCTCTTCTTTGATAAAGAGGTGGAAGTATGCTGAAAACACTGAACGCCTCTTCGAGAGCCAGCATACAAGTATCATTCCCACCACTATCCCTGAGCCTATGAAGGGTGGCTCAAAGTGGACTGGAATCATGTGAGAACAAACTGCCTTGTGTGGCTCTGGAGAGAAAGCTGAAAGAATGGCCTCTTGGTTCCACCATTTGCTGAGCCCTCTCATATAATGCTCACAAAAGCCATGATTCCTAGGTCAAGCACTTTTTTCATTATGGCATTAGCTTGGTGGATGCATTAGCTACCCCTTCCTGACTCCATGTCATCCACTTTGTGGAGCTACACACAACAAAAATATCAGCTGTCTGAACTCACAGTGCAGACTTTCATAGAAGTTTTTTGAGGAGGTCTGGAGAGACTCAGGAGGTGTCAGAGACTGAATTGTGTGGCTTTGGGGTGGAGGCAATTATTCACTTGCAGGTCTAACTGAGGCCAACATTCAAGTGCAAAGCCCTTCATTCACACAGCCAAATCTTGGTGTTTTGGGGCCTGATTATTTCTGCTGGCCTTACCTTAATGACTCCCTGCAGCCCCACCTAACCACAGAGGTCCATGAGAACACAGTGGGTGGTGGGTGACATTGGTATACTCTGGGACTTCTCTTGAGTGGCCTCACACCCAGCAATAAAGCTGACTTTGAATCTGTATCAATCTGGTGAATACCACTCTACCTACCTGATGACTCACTTACCTTATGCAACTCACATACCAATGAAAGCTCATTCAGTAACTGACCTCAACAGGAAGCTTGTAAACAGAGGTGGATCTCGGAGTCACTTGGGCTTTTGGCTCACCTGATGTGCAGCTTGGCCCCTCCTAGGTGCACCCAGGCCAAGCAGAGGCAGTCAGAAACACTGGATGGCTTTGCAGCTCCACATATATATCCCAAGGGAAGTCAAAGGCAGAGCCTCACATTGACTTGCACCAGAGTCCCTCCCCAAAATACCTAAAACTAACACAGTGAAGGGCTTCAGAGCATGACCCAATTAGCTCCACAAACAAAATACCCAAAGATCTTGGAAGGCACCAGACCATGCTGGCCTGAATTACTTGACGTGGGTCAGCCTTTGAACAGCAGCTTGTATACTGTGGTCAGCCAGCCTGAGGATCAACACCATCCACAGACAGGCCAACAGTAATCAAGACTCTATATAAAAAGGGCTCACATAACACACTCAAGTAACATTCCTGCAGCACCTAGCTCATGTAATCAGAAAGATTGTGCCACCAAGCTTCACAAGACACCTAATACATAAGGTCATTGTACCAAGACAGGGAGGCATAGCAGATCTACCCCAATACACAGAAACAAATGTAGAGAGGCAGCCAAAATGAAGAGACAAAGAAACATGTCCCAAATAACAGAACAGAAGAAATCTACAAAAATAAAATAAAATAAAATAAAATGGAGGCACGATATATACTACATACAAATTTTAAGACAATGGTTATAAGGATGCTCAAGGAACATAGTAAGAACTTCCACAGAGATTGCAAGTATAACAAAGGACAAAGAAATGATTAACAAAAACCAGTCAGAAATGAAGAATACAATACCTGAAATAAAGAATACACTAAAATAAATCAAGAGCAGATTTGATGAAGCAGAAAATAAAGTCATTGATTCAAAAGATGAGGTAGCAGAAAACAACCAATTAGAGCAGCAAATAAAATTTTTTAATATGTCTAGTTTAAGGGAATTCAGGGACAACACAAAGCACAGCAACATCCATTTTAGAGGGTTAGCAGAAGGAGAAGAGAGAACAAAAATTTGAGAATATATTTGAAGAAATAATGACTGAAAACATCCTTGACCTGGTAAAAAATAATAATAAACACACAAGCACAGAATGAAAAGAGAGTCTCAAACAAGATGAACCCAGAGAGGCCCATACCAAGAGACTTCATAATTAAAATGACAAAGGTTAAAGACAAAGAGAAAATCTTTTTATTTTATTTTATTTATTTTATTTTTATTTTTTATCCTCACCCGAGGACATTTTTCCATTTTTTGCACAGATAGAGTGGGAGGGAGAGAGAGGAAGAGAGAGAGAAAGGGAAACATCGATGTGAAAGGGACACATCGAGTGGCTGCCACCTGCACGACCAACCAGGGCTGGGGACAAACTGCAACAGAGGTACGTGCCCTTAGCGGGAACCGAACCCGGGTCTCTCCGGACCGCAGGTGGATGCTCTAACCACTGAGCAAAACTGGCCAGGGCGACAAGAGAAAATCTTAAAAGCAGGAGAAGAAAAACAGATAGTTACCTATAGGGAACTATTAAAAGACTGGCAGATACTTTCTCAACAGAAACATTTCATGTTGGTAGGAATTGGCACAACATATTTAAACTGATGAAAAATAAAGAACATACAACCAACACTACTCTACCCAGCAAGGCTATCACTTAAAATTGAAGAAGAAATAAAGAGCTTCCCAGGTAAGCTAAAAAAGGCCATGAACAACAAGCCAGCATTAGAGGAAATGTTACAGAGACTTCTATACAAAGAAAAAGGCAAAAGGCAAAGCACATAATTATAAACAATGAAATAGCAATAAGTACATTTCTATCAATAATCAATATAATTATTTCTGTTAATCTTCACCTGAGGATACTTTCCCATTGATATTTAGATAGAGTTGAAGTAGAAAGGGAGAGATAGAGAGAGACAGAGAGTGAGAAGCCAGGGTTTGAACCTGCAACCCAGGCATGTACCCTTGATTAGAATCCAACCTGCAGCCCTGCTGTCCACAAGCCAATATTTCCAATCACCAAACCAAACTGGCCAGACTGACATTTGTCTGTCTGTTCCATGTATCCATGCCTCTGGTGCTATTTTGTTTATCAGTTTATTTGTTCATTAGATTCCACACATTAGTGAGATTATATGGTATTTCTCTTTCTCTCATTTTATTTTGCCTAACATGAAATCTTTTATTTATTTATTTATTTTATTTTATTTTATTATATTTTATTTGTGGTACATGCCCCTAGCAGAAACCAAACCTGGGACTTTCTGGCCCCTAGGCTAATGCTCAACTGCTGATCCAAACTGGCCAGGGCCATAAAATCTTTCTTTTATTAGTACTCATGCATTCTGATCATTCAAAGAATAATAGAATCAACTTAAAATTTTAAAAACTGGACAATGGAACTTGATAATGTTATAATTTTGAAACCACAATTTTTATATTTCATTATCATAGTTTTGTTTTACATCAACTGCTCTTAAAAATAAAGTAATCCTTTTGTAAGAATCATTCTAAAAAATCAATTTAGTAATAATGATGAAAATTAAAATATTGAAAGGAGAAACAAATACCACCCTCCTTCCTGAAGTCTACAAGCTGCTATTAAGGACAGTAGGGGAAACACATACAATGAATATTGCCAAACTGTAATTTGAAGTAAAACAAAACAAAGCATATTAAAGATCAATAAATTGACTCATAAAAACAGATCAAATTAAAAATATTTTTTTATATACCATCTCGGTCTTTCTTCACTCTCCCATTAATTCTATTCTACTTTGCTAAAGTTCTCTGTACATGCATACTCAATACTCTTTGAATGCTTGAGAAGGTTAGAGCTATCTTATTCTACTCCATTTAGACTCTTCACCTCAACATTGTGTTGATCACTATCTGGGTTTGAATTCCAAGTCGACCGGTGATATAAAGTATTTAATTTCATACTAATAATAGAGAATCTCAAATATTTTCAATTTATACAAAGATAGGTACCATCATATCAAATAACATGCCCCACAGACAAATTGTACTTAGAAAGACAAGAGTATCTCTGGTGAAAAAATTAAAACAATGTAAAATTAAGGGCTAACTTGTCCTGCACAGATGAGATGACAAGTGCTGAGAAGAACAAGGTCAATGAGAGTTAGAACACTCAGAGAATGCTTCATTGAGAAGAAGAAGTTGGGATCCAGTTCTGAATAGATGGAGGATCAAGAAAGAGAAATAGAAACTGAAAAGACAGCATGGACAGCATGAGCAAAGGCTGAGAGATGCTGGAAATCAGCCCCGTTATCTCGGAGGATATAATCCAATGACAAAAAAATTAAAACATATGTTCACACAATGACTTGTAAACTAATGTTCATAGTAGAATTATTAACAGCCCTAAAGTGAAAAGAACACAAAGTTCCATCAACTAATAACTGGATACATGGTTGAGCCACACAACAAAGTATTGTTCAGCAATAGAAATAAATAAATAAAATATTGATATGTGCTTTAATATAGATAAAGCTTTAAAATGTGACATTCAGCACTGACCAGTTTGCTCAGCAGTTAGTGTCAGCCCGTGGACCAGAGAGACCCAGGTTTGGTTCCTGGTAAAGGCACATAACTCGGTTACATTTTGTCCCTGGCCCTGGTTGGGGTCGTGTGTGGGTGGCAACCAGTCGATGTCTCTCTCTCACACTGATGTTTTTCTCTCTCTCTGCCTCCCACACAATTTAAGATACATGCAATAATGTCCTTGGGTGAAGATAAAAAATAAATAAATAAAATGTGACATGAAATGAAAAGCCAGTCACACAAAGGACTGTACGTTGTATGATTGTGTAAATATATAATATCCAGAATAGGCAAGTCTATAATGTCGGGAAATAGACTGGTTGTTGCCTGGTGCAGGGTGAGATGAGAAGCTGGTAGGAACAGGTAAGAGACATGGAGTTTGTTTTTGGAGTGATAAAAATTCTCTATACTTGATTAAGGAGAGAGTTAAATGCACAACTTTGGATATTTTTTTTTTTTATCCTCACCCGAGGACATTCTTCCATTTTTTGTACTGATAGAGTGGGAGGGAGAGAGAGGAAGAGAGAGAGAGAGGGAAACATCGATGTGAAAGGGACACATCGAGTGGCCTCCACCCGCACGACCAACCAGGGCCGGGGACAAACTGCAACCGAGGTACATGCCCTTAGCGGGAACCGAACCCGGGTCTCTCCAGACCGCAGGTGGACGCTCTAACCGCTGAGCCAAACCGGCCAGGGAAACTTTGGATATGTTTTAAAATACTAATTAAACACTTTGTAATTATCCATCTATAGAGTAACTGATGACATGTTAAATTTCATACATACTTGACTTCTGTTTTTATCTAGTTTCTTTTCTAAATCCTGTGCCTCATCTTCTAAATTCATATGATAACATGATATTACCTGCAGTAAAGCTTCTAACACAGACTGTTTTCTTACAGTATCAGCCAGTTGTTGTAGAAGTTGATTCTCAAATGCCTAGTAAAATATTTTTGTTACTAATTTTAAAAATCACATTATTAAATTATGTTAACAAAATATAACTTCAAATATGCGATAAGGTAAAAAAGGTTTACAATTGTGAGTACATGAAACAGAGTTTATTCTTGCATTGTTATTTATTATTATATTATTCTTTATATGAACAACTGTTAACATGTTTTTGCCCCACCCTGTTTGTACTTTAATAGAGTCATATATTATTAACATAATATATAACTGGAAAAATATCAGCACATACATAAATTCACCTTCTTTTTCTCACATGGACAAATTCCTGATTGCTTATTTAGAATAAAGGCACAGAAAATGTAACCCTCCTGCCTAATCAGTAGTAGGGTTATTTTTTTTTTTTTTTTTTTTTTTTTTTTTTTTTTTTTTTTTTTTTTTTTTTTCCCACATCTTTATTGTTGGATGTAAAATGTATTACAGATGTTCCACATTTTTCCCCCATTGACCCCCTCCTCCCCACTTCCGCCCCCCCTCCCACCTTTTCCCAAACTATTGTCCGTGTCCATTGGTTATGCATATAAGTTCTTTGGTTTATTTCTTCCCACCCCCCCAACCCCTTTCCCTTTGAGGTTTGTCAGTCTAGCAATGAATTTGTGCTTCTTAATCCCTTCACCTTTTTTATCCATTCCCCCAACCCCTTTCCCAACTGGCAACCAACAAAATGTTCTCTGTATCTATGAGAATGTTCCTGTTCTTCCTGTTCATTTTGTTTGTAGATTCCATTGTTGATAGATATGTATTCATTGCCATTTTGTTTGTTCATACATTTTATCTTTTTCTTCAAAAAGACCCTTCATCATTTCATATAATAACGGTTTGGTAGTGATGAACTCCTTTAACTTTTTCTTGTCTGGGAAAGTTTTTATATGTCCATCGATTCTAAATGACAGCTTTGCAGGATAGAGTAATTTTGGTTGTAGGTTCTTGGTTTTCATCACTCTGAATATTTCTTGCCACTCCCTTCTGGCCTGCAAAGTTTCTTTTGAGAAATCAGCTGACAGCCTAATGGGAACTCCCTTGTAGGTAACTAGCTGCCTTTCTCTTGCTGCTTTTAGGATTCTCTCTTTGTCTTGAACCTTTTGCATTTTGATGATGATGTGTCTTGGTGTGGGCCTCTTGGGGTTCATCTTGTTTGGGACTCTCTGTGCTTCCTGGACTTGTATGTCTGTTTCCTTCACCAAGTTAGGAAAGTTTTCTGCCATTATTGTTTCAAACAGGTTTTCGATTTCTTGTTCTCTCTCTTCTCCTTCCGGCACCCCCAAGATGCGAATGTTGGCACGCTTGAAGTTGTCCCAGAGGCTCCTTACACTATCCTCATTTTTTTGGATTCTTTTTTCTTTTTGCTGTTCTGGTTGGGCGTTTTTTGCTTCCTTATATTCCAAATCGATGGTTTGCTCCTTGGATTTATGTACTCTATTATTGAAGCTATGTAAATTATTCTTTATTTCAGTTAAAGCCACCTTCGTTTCTAACTGTGCAGCGATCATTTCTGACTGGTACTTTTTTATGCTCTTGAGGCCCTCACTGAGTTCATTGAGCATCCTTATAAGCAGTATTTTGAACTCAGCATCTGTTAGGTTGCTTATCTCCATTTCACTTAGTTCTTTTCTTGGGGTTTTGTTCTGTTCTTTCATTTGGGACCTGTTTCTTTGTATCCTCATTTTGGCTGCCTCCCTGTGTTTGTTTCTGTGTATTACTTAATGAGAGGTATGGGGCTCGCTGAGACCAGATGCTGCTCGTTTGAAAGAATTTAGGAAAAACCTGAAGCAGGATCCAAGACAGGCCAATCCTATGGTTAAGCAAGTAGCAACAGCTTGGGTGTGCTTGAAAGTTGTGTGGGGCGGGGCAGGTCGGGGCCTCAGGGAGTCACCAGGGCGGGGCTACCAGTGTGAACCAGGTGGCTGGAGTCCCAGATATGGCGACTGTCTGCCGCCCCAGGGAAGGGCTCACCAAAGGAACAAAGGTCTCTTACAGCACGATTGTCCCCGAGAAAGCCCCCTCTCCAGCCCTCGCTCCAGTGCCAAACAGCTCAGTTCTTCCCTGTATGACTCTGGTGCCCCTCGAGCTGCCTCCCCTCCGAGCTTAGAGGGAGAGAGTCCGATAAGTCCGTGCGCGGGCCCTTTAAGGAGCTGCCTGGGGCTCCAGCCGCGTCAGCCTCCCTGAGCCTCAGTTCCTGCTGGTTTTTCCAGCCAGAAGTTATGGGGACTTCTCTTCCTGGCACTGGAACCCTGAGCTGGGCACCTGGTGTGGGACGGGGACCCCTCAGTCCTCAGGAAGGACCTTCCCAGCCGCGGGAGCCTCCTGATTTTTATCCGCCACACTTGGGTGTGGGACCAGCCCTTTGCGCCGCCGCGCCGCTGCCGCCACCCCTCGCGCCGCCGCCCCTCCTACCGGTCTGGATGTAGCTGCTTTTTTTTTTTTTAATTCCGTAGTTGTAGGACTTCCATTCAGTTTGATTTCAGGCGGTTTTGGATGATGGTTGTTCTGTAGTTTTGTTGTAACTTGGATGTGGTTGTGGGAGGACGCGATACTGCGTTTCCCTAGGCCGCCATCTTGACCGGAAGTAGTAGTAGGGTTATTAAGACAACTGCTTCAGCTGAACTTTAATTACCCTCCTCATGAATCTCAAAGCTTATAAATCTACTGACATCTCAAAGAGAAATGGGATTGTAGGTGGATCAAGTGGTAGTAAATTCACTACTATGGAAGATTTTATCTCTCTTTTCTTTCATCAGAGGCTTCAATTAACTTCATATTACCTCGCATATTTAATAGTCTTCTCAAATTCTTCTAATAGATTCCTATCTATTGAAGAAAAGTGAAGTCAATCCATTGACATTCAGGACCCTAGGTAACCTGGCCTTGACCTCCCTCCCTGCTCTACATCAATCTTGCCACCCCCCTCACTAGTCAGAAATGGAGATCCAATGCCAAGTCAGTAAGTCACAGAGAGCTACCGTTCTCTCTATGTTGGACAAACTTATCTCCAAATGATAGGAATTGGCTTTGAAATAATAAATATAAACAAATTAATTTGTAAAAATATTCAAAGGAAACTAAATAGTAGAAAGATTAAATCAAGTACAGTTTTGCTAAAATTCATCACGTTTCTCCCAAATGATGATTTAATAAAAAGTAGATGCCTTTAAAAGAGTCGAGAGGTCATATGAAGATATCACTTGAGACTAAGATATTCCCACATTTAATTCAAATTAACATGAATAAAAATAACATTAAACCAACTAAAATGTATCAGAAGCCCCTGAAGGAAAGATACTGTGAGATACAGCATCTACACTTCAGTTCATCTGGGAAATCTGACATTAACTGTCAAGACAACCACTTACTTAAACCTTAATGTCAAAATACCCGCTTTATATATGAACATTTTCATTTACCTGCTTCCTAACGGTATTAACACGTGGTGACAGAAAGACTAAAATTACTATTGTATCATATAAGACTAAATTACTAATTGAAATCTATATCTGTTAACTATCTATAATTTAACCTCTTAAAATTTCACAGGCAACACAATGTCTTTACTCAAAGCACCTCTCAGGTCTAATGTTTATTTGCTAGATACAATGTCTGCTTTTAAGCTGAGACAGCAAACACATTTATAATCTATATATTTTTAATATTCAACCAGATTCAACATTTTGCCAGCATCATATATTACGTTGAATTTTCTTTTAGGAAATTTGAAATCTATTTATCAGTATAAATACTTACATCTCTTTCTACTTTATCATTTTCATATTCATGTATTATTGTTTTTAAATGAATGCATTCATTTGTTAACTCTTTATTTCTTTCACTCAGTATAAGACATTGGTTTTCATTTTCGGTTTCTAGTGCTTTTGTGGCATCCTGAAGCTGATCTTGGGTATTAATTACCATCTTTGCGTTATTGTCAGCTTTGTTGGGGGCAGCATCCAGTTGCTGTTGAAGCAACTTATTTTGACTTTGTAGGTGAGATAAATTATCCTCTAAGGCTCTCTGCTTCATGATATGTTTATGCAAATTTTTTTGTTTCTTTTTACACAAGTGTCCCATTTCCTTTAGAGTATACTGTGATTCAGTTCTGGCTCTTTGTACATGTTCTAAAACCAATGTCTTTTCTCTGAGATCATCTCTTGTGTGCTTAAGCTCACTTTCTAGGCTACTGAATTTACTCTCAGCCTTAGAAAGTTCTTCGCAAAGACTCTTATGGTTATCTTTTAGGTTAGACACCTCTAAATACATTTTGTCCTGTAAACAAAACCATTCATCTTTTTCTCTTTGGAAAGAGAGCTGTAGGTCTCTTTCTGATGTCTGACATTGCTCATGATCCTGTAGAGCAGTAGCCAATTCACACTTGTAAGACTCAAGTTCTCGTTCCAGTCTTTCTCGGTTTTGTTTTTCATTCTCCAGTTTCGAATTTAGCATTGTAATCTCAGTGGTTGAAATATTAAGATGTGCATTATGTTGTAATATTGTTTCTGTTAATATTTTGTCATTACGTTTTATTGTATTGTGAAGATGGTCATTCTTTTTTATCCTCACCCGAGGATATTTTTCCATTTTTTGTACAGAAAGAGTGGGAGGGAGAGAGAGGAAGGGAGAGAGAGAGAGAAACATCGATGTGAAGGGACACATTGAGTGGCTGCCACCCGCACGACCAACCAGGGCCGGGGACAAACTGCAACCGAAGTACATGCCCTTAGCGGGAACCGAACCTGGGTCTCTCCAGACCGCAGGCCGACGCTCTGACCACTGAGCCAAACTGGCCTGGGCAAGATGATCATTCTTTTCTTTGATAATTTTAATGTTTTCAAAGTCTTTTTCTCCCATTTCCGGGTTCTGATATTTTACTGTGCCTTTTCCCGGTCTTAGCTTGGCATTTTCATCTTTTAACATGTGATTTTCATGCAACAGATATTCTTTTTTGTCGTAATGCTCAGAAACCTAAGAAAAACAAAAAAGACTTTTACCCAGCCCTCATCAAAATGACATTTTATGATATCCTTTGGAATAATAGAATAATCTGTATGTTTATATGATTTTTTAAAAGGTTGCAAAAAGTGCATATCTCTCTGGAAAAAAACTTAGTTGGATCCAAACCAAAAACTTCATATAAGCTTAAATTCCAAAGGTCAAAAATTTAATACAAGATAAAATTATTTTAAGTAAAAAGAATCACAAGAGAATTTTTAAAGGTTTCAAAATTAAAGAGTGCTTTTTCCTGAATCACCACAAACCCAGAATAAGTTAAATAAGAAATTAATCACTCTAACTACACTTAACAAATGAGTTGAAGAAAGGTTGGGGGTGGGGGAGAGAGACACATTGATGTGAGAAAAACACATCAATTGGTTGGCTGCAACACAACACCGACCTGGGCCAGGGATTAAACCTGCAAGGCAGTTATGCACGCTTGATTGAAAATCGAACCTGTGACCCTTCGGTCTGAGTGCCAACACTCTAACCTTTTAGCCAATTTTGGCCAGAGCTATTAAGTATCACTTTCAATGTAATAACTTAAATGCTTTGATCAAAAGAGTAAATTAATGGATAAGAAAAGAAGATATTTCCCTGGCTGGTTTGGCTCAGCAGTGAAAGCATCAGCCCATGAACCAGAGAGTCACATGTTCAGTTCCCGCTAAGGGCATGTACTTTGGTTGCAGTTGGTCCACAGCCTCGATTGGAGTTGTGTGGGTGGCAACCAGTTGATGTGTCTCTCTCACATCAATATTTCTTTCTCTCTCTTCCTCCCTCTCTCCCTCCCTTCAGGTATGTCATATCTGAAGACAAAATGCAACAATGTCCTTGGGTGAGAATAAAAAAAAGAATAAAAAACAAGACATCTAAATCTGCTGTCTACAGTAGACCCACATCAGCAAGAGATACATGCAAACTGAAAGTAAAAAGATGAAAAAAATATTTTCTGAAAATGCAAAAAAAAAAAAAAAAAAAAGTTTCTGGCTAGTAGCTCAATTGGTTAGAGTGTCATCCCAGTACACCAAATCTGCAGGTCAAATATCTAATCAGGGCACATACAAAATGCAACTAAAAAGTACACAAATTAGTGAACAATAAATTGATGTTTCTCTTTTTCTCTGCTTCTCCTTTTGCCTCTTGGTAAAGTTAATTGAAAAAAAATATATATATATATATATTTCTCCTCAGTTGAGATTAAAAAACAAATGGACTTATTTTCCAATACAAATATAACAAAATGATAGGAAGGCCATTATAATATTTTAAAAGTGCTACACAACATTAAATTCAGAGTAGGAAAATTAATTATACAAGAGAGCACTTTACCGTGTAGTCTTCATCATCTGATAGATCCCAAAAACGATCAAGGCCAGGGTTGCTGAAAAGTCATTAGAGTAAAACATACAACAAACACGAGTGAGATCATTTCTTTAAAAAAATTAAGTGAAAGATCAGCTATCTGTACGTGAAATGAAGGTTCTTGTTAGAATTCAAATTGGGCATCTGTTTAAATAACAGTGTCAGTTATCTAGAGCTGCCACCATCTCCCCCACCTATGAACTATTTAATGAAGACACCCTCTGCCTCAGATTAATTTGTTTTCAGAAACTAATGGCTGGCATAACTTTTGTTACCTGAACTTGAACAAATCTGATGACTGCAATCAAGGTAGAAAGATACACTGTCCCCTCCCCATTGTCTGTCCCTGGTTCAAAGACTGACCTATGTCAAAAGTGGCAGTCTTGGTTTTTAGCATAAAAACCACTTATTAAAAAGAACCCATTCATTTTTTTACCCTAAAATTATACATAAAGTTCCCTGAAATAATTAACAGTTAAGTGTCCAAATGTCAAAAACAAATTTTTGTTATTAGCCCTCCCACACCCAGATCAGCCTTCTGCAGGCTTTGTGAAAGGCTCCAACCCTGAAATCTCCAGCCTATAAAGACACAGACTCCTGAAACAAGAATGATCTCAAATGACCAAGACTAGGACCTCTCTATTTCCCCACTCCTGTAAAACAAACTAAATGGAGTCTCAGTGATCCACTCATAACATAGGTGTGCTACCAATTACCCAACTCCATCACGGATTTGATAGCCAGTCCTACCACTGCACACCCTCCATGCACATGGGAAGGACATCAGCCAATGGGGAAAAGAGGCAGAGGTGAGAAGACACCTGCCTTGGGCCCTAGATCTCTGTAGTTCAGCAATCTCCAGTCCCCTAGGACTCAAATATATTAAATATATTAAATTCTAAAAATATATCAGATACTATTAGAGCTAACATTAAAACTTTAATTATACCATACATTTCAAATTCTAAGTTCTACAAACTTTTCATTAAGCAAGTAATTTAAAATCAAGTAATGTGAAATAGTCATAAATTGAGGGCAGTATAGTTCAGTGAATTAATTGGAGTTAGGTTGCCATAATAGCAGTGTCTTGAACAGAGACATCCTAGTTCTATAATCAACAGCTAATTCTCCTCCAACAAGTAAGTCACTGTTGTTTGGCTCAACGTCTGTATCTAAAAAATAAGAATCTTGTGCTGGCTTGTTTAGCTCTGGGGTTAGAGCCTCAGCTTTCAGACAAAAGGGTCTCAACTTTTTTACATCTCTCTTTCTCTCTCTCTCTCTCTCTTTCTCTCTCTCTCTCTCTCCCTCCCTCTCTCCCTCCCTCCCTTCCACTCTATATCAAAAATCACTGAAAAAATCTAGTTTGATGAGGATTAACAACAACAACAAAAAGATTTCTACTACCTAATTTGAAAAGGTTGTTAGGACAAGTAATTGAGATAATACAGCAATAAGAGATGCTAAGAGAAACAGTAAGACAGAGGAAATTTTTTTTTATAAACTTTATCTGTTGAAATTATTTTGGAACCCCAAATAAACCCCAATGTGGGTTTCTCACAGGTCCTAATGTTCAAATGTTGCAGGTTTCAGAAAATGTTATTGATTTTGGTTGGAAGCTCTTCTTTGTGATTTGTAACTCAATGTATCTTAGCTATTATATAACTTGCAACTAAATGTATTTATAAATATATTACCACATGAAGTTAGATAACAAAATGCTCCCAGATTTTTGAAGCTAATCATACAAATGACAGAAAACTAACATGTCAGAACCTGGCCTGGACCACTGCTATCCCTTCCTACCTACTCAGACTGTGAACCTGTGGATCTTTATGAGGATGATGCTTAATCTCCCTGTCCACTCCTAACAGGCTTGAAGATGTACTTGTCACATGTGCATCTTGATGAGCCATAGGTGGGTCTTAGCAAGCCTAATGCCCAATAACCTACTTTTGATTCTGAGCTTTCCTTTCACTGGCTTCCATGGGAGCAATAATTTAAAATATTTTGAAACCTGAGGTAAATTCAAGTCATTTGGGAAAGTTTCATTACTATGGCAAAGAGATTACTTAGGCCAACCTTAATTATGGAATCTCAGGCAAGTTGGTGCTTTCGACACTGGGAAAGGAAATAGGAGATGTTCCACTACCTAAACCAAGATGCTCTACAGAATATAAAATGACCTTGGGGTGCAGATCTGGTAACAAAAGAGAAAGAAAAGTCTTATCTTTCCCTACAGCATTATTTCAAGCCCTTCGTCAGCTTAGAATGGTTCCAACTGACACCCGCTTGCAGAGTGAAACAAACAGATGCTCAAATGGTAACTTATCCTTGAAGGTCTGGGCTCAGATGCCAATGAGGGAAGAAGGCTGCGGGTGGCTAAAGCTAGGAGGCCCCGCTGCCAGAACAGGGTGCTGGATCATTGGATGAGCTTACAAGCATAGGTATATAAACTAAAAAAAGCTTTAACTTTCAAGTCCAAATGTGAATCAACATAAAGACTCAAGAACCTGGATCAGCACAGGCAACCTGAGAGCAAAGATCAATTATGACTATAGCAGCAGTTTCAATAGCAACTATGGAGCAATAGATTCAATGGAAACAACAGAAAGATTAGAATGCCCTTTTTTACCTCTCCATCTGACTTATGAAAGAAGATTGTCTCCTTGGCCTTAGGGAATCCTTCAGGTTCTTGAAAAATTTAAGGTGGGGAGTATAGGAGATAGCCCTCAGAAAATACAGACTTTCCTGCTAAAGTGAACACTTAAAGAACTGAAATAACTAGTTAGAAAAATCAAAGATGTGGCTTGATTTATAACTCCATGCATAGGGGTTCTACTTGGAATGAAATGGATAGCGTTATGATCACTAATGATAAAGATCTTAAAAGTTTAGAGACTAAGAATCTGGCACATTGCCACTTCTAACAAGTTTAGCCTTTGGCTTGGTTTCTGGCTGATGACATAGACTAACTCACTGCCATTCACAAACTGCCTGACCCAAACTACAAAATTTCACCTGTTACATATCAATAACAGTGTAAGTATTTTCAACCTATTTAGTGATAACTAGCATTTTGTTAAAACTAACAAAAGCATATTCTGCTGCAGTCCAGCCATAGTTATCTTGAGAAAAGACATCAGTACCTTGCTGATGAAGTAGCCTGAAGGTATTTGTGGACTCATCATTCACAGAAAGCAAGAGGGCTGCATATATAACACAGACAGAACTTCACCCTCAAGAACTTTAGTTATATTTGTATGTAAAGCTAATTTGATCTTTTTACCAAGTTAATTCCCTGTTTGTGTAGAACTGACAAATGTACACGCTGAAGTGTTTGTATTTGTAAATTAACTTCAAGGTTTAAATGAAGAGACAAAAGGGAAGCCTCATGTCCCACTTGGGTATTGCATGGAAGTTGCTAATTGAAAGTCTTCTAACGGATAAGAAACTATGCTGAGGTCACCAATCTGAAAAAGGTGAAGATTTAAAAGCAGAATTTTCTATTTAATCCTTAGTCTGATATATTGTATTTCAAAGTCAGCTAGAAATCAGATAGGTAAAAGGTATGTGGCAGCTTAAAACAACAATAATAATTATGATAATAGTGATAGTGTTATTGATGCTGATAAGCATGTGCTAAGCACAAAATTAAAGGCTAGATAATTTTACAACCACACTTGAAGGATATATTATTATCTTCCTTTTCATATCAGGAAACATTTGAAAATGGTAAGTAATGTTCCCAAGGTCACACACCGGGCAAGCAGGAAAGCTAGGCATTAACCCCAGTCTCATGGAATTAAAAGCCCATCTCTTTTTTTTTTTTAATCACTCACCTGTGATTTGTCTTCATTAAAGGAAATGTTTATTCAATGAAAGTTTTCTTTCTTTTTTCTACCCATACCAATAAAAAATAAAAACACCAAAATATACTAGAAATTAGAAATAAGAACTGACAAGCCCACTCTATCTTGTGACAGGGATAACCTAACAACATGGATAATCATCAAAGAAGCCATTTAAAGCAGAATGATATCCAAAAGACAAAATCAAGTTCTGTTTAGTTTTAACATGCATATTTTAAGAAAAACTATATACAAAGTAAAGTTTAAAAAAAAAACTGGGAGATGAAGTCCACTACTGTATCATAAACTAAATTAACAGAGTCCATATAATATAAAACTACTATGAAAACCCTCTAGATAATATAAAATCATATGATGAAAAATATATTGCAAATGACATCAGCCTATATTATAAATATAAATCCTACAGAATACCGTTCTTCCAGTTGCCCTGTCAGAATAATTGCTTTTTAACTAACTAATGATGTGTTGATATTTTTACAAGTCAGTTTTCTTCTTAGTAATCTAATCCTCCTGACTTGAGGGATTGTTTCCACTCTTGAACAGTACTAAGGTCTACAAAATAATGAACCGCACCTCTCCGTCTCATCCACGGCAGGTGTACTTGCTCTTCTCTTTACTGGAAACTCCATCGTTTGCTTTTTGTTTTCACTTTGAGCAAGTGACAGTGGTGTGAGCTTGTCCTGTAAAGCAGCAAAAACAATTTTTGATTTATAAAATTACATATATCCAAAGTGAATTTTAAACTTATAAAAGATCCTCTGGACTTAAACATATAAAATAGAAAATAAATAAAAAGTAGCCCCTTTCTTCTTAGCCCTGTGCAGTCACTGGGTGGGTGCTCCTTCCCTTTAAATTGCCCTCCTCTCCCTCTTTAACAGATGAACTGCAACATCATTCTCCAAACAAACATTTACAGTACTGGCTCTAAGAACTATCATTATTTTATTGCCTGTGGACTGCTGCTTCCCCTTCCCACTTGCCCTCACCCAACTTCCTCTGCCAGCCCCCAGCAGCACCCAGTTCCTAAGCCCCACCCCTGCACAGCAACCAGGCCCCATCATCGCTTCACTCCCACAGGCTTTCCCTATTTTGTGGGCTCTGAGCCTATCACCCACTCCAGGCACCAAGAGGAAGTTCTTCCACCCAGGTCAGTTTGGCTTAGTGATTAGAGCAATGCCCCAAGAACCAGAGTCTTGGGTTCAATTTTCCTCAAGGACACCTACCTAGTGTTCATTCCCAGCCCTGGTTGGGGTTGTCCTGGTCTGGGTTGTGTGGGAGGCAACTAGTTGATGTGTCCCACTCACATCAATGTTTCTCTATATCACCCCCACCCTCTGCTCCTCCTCCTACTCCATCTGAAGATAAATAGAAAAATATCCTCAGGTAAGGATTAGAAAAAAAAGAGAAAGTTCTTCCTTCTGGTGGGGAAAGGTAGCTTGGAGACATGGCTTTGCCCTTTCTGTAAACACCACATTTCTCACCACACCCCCTTTCTCTAGCACAGACAGAGAAAAACCCACTTGGGTTTTGCATTACACAGAGAGTAAGAGGACATGACCTTGTGCTTCAGGAACAAATGGGAAGCATTCCTCTTTCTGCACAAAACAGTTCTTTACCCCCAGTACCTTTAAAAATTCTTTTTTTCTCAATACCTTTAAGGATATCAAAAAAGTGTTGGCTTTCATAAAATATACAAACCTAATTTTACCACAACACTAAAGCAGAGTGAAACCAATGAATTATCAGTTAATGTACAATTCTGGAAAATGAGTAATGCTTTCCAAATTTCACATACAATAACTATAAAATTGCAGACTAAGAGGATATCAAAAAAATTATCTACTAATCCTAGCCCCATATTTACTGATAACAAAAATAAAACCTATGTTAAATGATCTGTCCAAAGATCCTAAAGATGCATTACCTAGCATTTTATGAAGAAAAATAATGATACAATTCTATAAGGCTGACTCAGATAAATAAACAGAAAATTTCATCCAATTAATCTGATAAATTAAGTATGACTTTCGAAAAGTAATTCAGTGCCTTAGTGTAATGGGAGGACTCATCTGCATTTTCTTTTGAAGGAGAATAATATTTCAAATTTTTTTTATGTTTACACTCAATGCACCTACCTCAAAACTCTGTTTTCTGTTTTAGAAATAAATATTGATTTTATTACAAATAATTTATTTGACCTATATAATAAAATCATATATGTCAAAATGATAATTACCATGCTTTTATTTTTGGAAGTAGTCTATCTTTTTTAATATTAGTTTAAACTTTCAGTTACACTTTACATTCAATATTATTTGTATTAGTTACAGTTGTGCAGTCGGGGTTAGATAACAAGATACTTCAAAAAGTTAATTCCTTTGATATTTCAAGTACCCACCTGGCACCATACATAGTTATTGCATTATTATTAACCATGTTCGCTATGTTGTACTTTACATCTCGTAACTATTCTGTAACTAAGTATTTGTACTTCTTAATATTTCTCCTTTTTACCAAGTGCCCCAAACCTACCCCTATGGCACCAATCAGTCAGATCTCTGTTATCTACAAGTCTGTTTTAGGTTTCTTAGTTTTTCTATTTTCCTCTTTACATTCCACATATTTATGTATTTATGTATTTATTTTTATCCTCACCCAAGGACATTTCTTGCATTTACCTTTAGATACAGCAGGAGTGAGAAAGAGGGGAAGAGAGAGAGAAACATTGATGTGAGAAAGACACATCAACTGGTTGGCACACATACAACCCCAACCAGGGCCAGGGACAAACTGCAACCGAGGTACATGCCCTTAGAGGGAACCAAACTCGAGACTCTCCGGTCTGCAGGCTGACACTCTAACCACTGAGCCAAACTGGTCAGGGCTACATTCCACATATAAGTGAAATCAAATGGTATTTATCTTTCTCTGTCTGACTTATTTCACTTAGCATAATACCCTCTAGGTCCATCCAGGCTGTCGCAAATAGAAAGATTTTAGGGTTTTTTTGTTTTTTTTTTCATCTTAATACTGTTCCACAGATTTTTTTAGATAGAGTGGGAGGAGGGAGAGAGAGAATGAGAGAGAGAGAGATAGAGGGGAAAAATATCAATGTGAGAAAACATCAGTTGGCTGCCTCCCACATGACCCAACCAGATCCAGGGACCCAAATGCAATGGAGGTACGTGCCCTTGACCAAAATCAAACCTGATTTTGGTCCATGGACTGATGCTCTAACCACTGGGAAAACTGGCCACAGCAGTTTCAGTTTTTTTGTTTTGTTTTGTTTTTAATATGTTTTTATTGATTGGAGAGAAAGGAAGAGAGAAAGTGATAAAAACAAAAATGTGAAAAACATTCATCAGCTGTCTCCTGTATGCCCCCTATTGGAAATCGGGCCCACAACTTGGGCATGTGCCCTGACTAGGAATCGTACCAGAACCTCTCAGCCCATGGGAGTGATGCTCAATCCACTGAGCTACACCAGCCTGGCACTCTGTCAGCTTTTTATGGCAGAACCATACTTTATTGAGCAACATAATGTAAAGATGTGACTGAACAAAAACATCTGAGGGTGGTGCTAACGGAATACATACATGTGTTAGAATATATGTTATTAAAATATTTCAATAATATTGCAATGATTATGTACAGCTCAGGTGGTATGGCTAATGTCAGCAGGACCTCTTTGTACAGTATATGATTATCTAACCACGTGAAACTGATCCAAAATAATATTGAGTGTAAATTGTAACTAAAGAGTAAAATAAAATAAATAAAAATATCTCAATGTGATCATGTTGGAATTCTAAGTTCCAAGGTTTTTTGTAAACCATAGAAGATTACCCACACTATAGCTCAAAAATAGATGAGTTTTGCTGGGTATAATTGTTTATATTTCTTCTCTCAGTCATGGCTCCTTTCCATTTTATTGTTCATAGAAGGCAATTTATATTTAATCCAATGGATTTAAAAAAATTCTTGTGATTATTACATTTTCAAGCAATTTTCTATATACTTTTCACTGATTCAGAAGCTCATAGGGTACAAAGCTAAATTAGTTTCCCAGTTCACAGGTAAGCCTGACAGAGAGGCTTAAGTTCATTAAAGAACAAACATAAGAATTTTTTTTCAACTCCTATTATTTAGTTAACAGAACCCATTTATATACACAATTACATATTTAGACAATCTCATTTTACACACAAACTTTTCTCAGAAGTGGAAAATCAGAATGGATCAAATAATTGATCAAGAGAAAAAAAAAGTGTAGCAGCAAAAGAACTTCTACCTCTTTTTGAAGTTGCACTCTCTCTTTGCCCAAAGCCAGGAGCTCTGCTCTGGCCATGTCTGCATCATTTTGAACCCTTTGCATATCTTGCTGTAATTTTGTATTTATGTGTCCTTCAGGTATTCTGTCACTACATGGTGCAGAGGAATTCCAATCTTCTAAGTTAGATTCCACACTTTTACAGTTACTAGCATTGTAATGCTGTACATTTAATGGCTTCTGGAATGAGTCCTGGTTTGGCTTTGTTTCCTTACAAGTACTTGTAACAGCAGAAGCATCCTGGCATTTTATTGGAATCACATGCTTTGTTTCATTGTCGTGGGCAAGCTGAAAATCAAGATGGCTTTTCAGATCACTGGACCAAGGTGCATGTTCGATGCCTAATTTCCAGTTGGTGGTATTTGGGTTCATATCTTTTGTCATCTGCATATCAAATTCTTGGTCCTCTTTCACTTCAAATGGAACCACTGGGTTGCTTACTTTTATATTTTCTGTTTCATCACAAAAACTTTTCTCCTTTTTGTTTAAAACATGTTCAGTGTCTTGTTTGTGATGATTTTCAGAGTGTAATGTCTTTTCACCTAAAGAAACCTTAGAATTAGAGTCTTCTGAGGATGAGGACCAAGTGTGTGAATAAAGAGGAACATTTGGAAGTTGGGGTTTTTCATCAGGAACATACTTGAATTTTATACAAAATTTATGACACGTCTGCTTTAACTCTTCCCTGGCAAGTTTTAACTTCTTGGTCTCTTCTAATCTCTCTTGATTGCTCCTGTTTTTATCATAATTTTGCACAGAAAAATGTCCTGATCGTTCAGATGTATCTACTCTGTCACATGCCCTATTTATTTCTGATTCTTGAAATTCTTTTTCCAGATGCAAAGGTGGAAGATGAATTTGCTTGCTTTGATTTTCAGATGTCTTTACTGTTGGCATAGATGTTTTTGAAATAACTTCATCCATAAATAATCAAGTATGAGCAGAGAAAATTTAGAATATAGTTAAATTTTAACCATTAGAATTCTAAATCTATACTTAGCAAGTCCCAAATCACTGCATTGGAAGTAAACAGTAAAAAAGAATTTGCATCAGTCTAAACTAAAACAAAAGCATGAAACCTCAAACCTAACTTTGTCACTATAAGAACAAAACAATTTATTAGATGTTAAATCTATTAAAAATAAATTAATAGAATTTTAATGTTACAAAGGCATCCTCACTTGAAATATTACACCTCACCATATCTACACACTGAGTCCCTAATCTCCATTTTACCTCACCGTATTCTAAACAGTGAGCCTCTGCAATGCATTTTAGAGATTTTTTAAAGGGTGATTCAAGATGGAGATAAAGGAGGTGCAAGTCACACCTCCTCCATGGACTAATTGGAATTACAACTAAATTATACAGCTACCAACCAAAAGAAGACTAGCTGAACAGTAGTCTTCAAAGCAAGGATCTACAGAAGAAGCCTCAGCTAGACTGGTGGGAAGGATAGAGATTCAAAAGGGGCTGGCCCTGCACACACTTGTGGTGGTTGAGAATGCTGAGGAATATCTCAGCTGCAAAGGTCCCTCTGGAGGAGTGTGGGGACTCAGCCTCAAACATAATTCCCCAGCCTTGAGTGCCAGAGCCAGGAAGAGGAGCCCACATAACATGTGGCTGTGAAAATCAGCCAGGATTTAATCCTCCAGGAAGAGAGGAGAATTTGCTAGAAACACAAGAGTTTTCTTAAAAAGCCAGCACACAAATATCATTCTCACCACTCATCCCAAGCCTGGGAAGAAAGGGTGGCTCCAAGTGGAGTGAAGTCATGTGAGGAGAGACTGCTTTGTGTGGCTTCAGAGACAGAGCTGAAGGAAAGGCCTCTTCACCCCCCTCCCCCCCCGTGCTGAACCCATCTACCACAATGCCCATAGAAGCCATGATTCTTGGGTCAAGCACTCCCCTCATATGGCATCAGCCTGGGGAATACATTAGCTTCATTGCCCTGACTCCATGTCACCCATTCTGTGTAGCTACACACTACAAAGGAGTCAGCTATTTGAGCTTATGGTGCTTGTGAAGGTCTCTTGAGGATGTCTGGAGAAATTCAGGGGGTTTCAGAGACTGAATTGTGTGGATTTGGGGTGGAAGCTATTTTTCCCTTGCAGGTCTAACTAAGGTCAACATTCAGGTGCAGAGCCCTTCCTTCTCACAGCCAAACCTTGGTGTTTTGGGGCCTGATTAATTCTGCTGGCTTTAATTTACTGTCTCCCTGCAGCCTCACCGAATCAAAAAGGTCTACGGGTTTGTGGTGGGTGGTGGCTCACATTGGTATAACCTGGGACTTTTGCTGAGTGACTTCACACCCTGCAATAAAGCTGAGTTTGAATCTGTATCAATCTGGTGAATACCACTCTACCTACCTGTTGACTCACTTACCTCATGTAACTCACATACCAATAGAAACTCTTTCAGTGACTGACCCCAACAGAAATCTGCTAGGTGAAAGTGCATCTCAGAGTGACTTGAGCTTTTTGCTCACCTGTTTCACAGACCTGGTGCTGGTGGACAGAGGCATTGGTGTACAGCTTGGCCCCTCCCAGATGCACCCAGGACCAGCAGAGGCAGTCAGAAACACTAAATGGCTTTGCAGCTCCACACAGATAGCTCAAGGGAAGTGTAAGGCAGAGCCTCACATTGACTTGCACCAGAGTCCCTCCCAATAAGCCCCCAAACCAACATGTCCAATGGTGTGTGTGTGGGGGGGGATTCAGAGCATGACCCAATTAGCTCCACAAGAAAAACACCCAAAAATCTTGGCAGGCACCAGACCATGCTGGCATGAATTACTTGACATGGGTTAACTTTTGAACAGCAGCTCATATACTGTGGTCAGCCAACCTAAGGATCAACCCCATCCATAGACGGGCCAATAGTTATCAAGATTCTAGATAAAGAGGGCTTACATAACACACTCAAGTGATAAACCTAGAGCACTTAGCTCAGGAGATCACAAAGATTATGCCACTAAGCCCCACAAGACACCTAGTATATAAGGCTATTGTACCAAGACAGGGAGGCATAGCAGATCTACCCAATACATAAAAACACATACAAAGAGGTGGCCAAAATGGGGATACAAAGAAACAAGCCCTAAATTAAAGAACAGGAGAAATCTCCAGAAACAGAAATAAATGAAATTGAGGCAACATATGTATCAGATACATAGTTCAAGAGAATGATTACAAGGGTGCTCAGAGTACATAGTGAGAACTTCAACAAAGAGATAGCAAGTATAGAAAACAAACAAACAAATAACATTAAAAAGAACCAGTCATGAATAAAAATTAAAATATCTGAAATAAAAAATACACTAAAAGGAATCAAAAGCAGATTTGATGAAACAGAGAAAAGAATAATTGATTTAGAAGAAAACAGAGCAGGAAACATCCATTTGGAGAAATAATAAAAGTAAAATTTTTTTTAATGTGTTTACTTTGGAATTCTGGGACAACCAAAGCATAGCAATACCCACATTATAGGATTATCAGAAGGAGAAAAGATAGCAACAAAAATAAAAACCTATTTGAAAAAATAATGACTGAAAACTGTTCTAACCTGGTGAAGAAAATAGACATAAAAGTGCAGGATGAAAGAGAGTTCCAAACAAGATGAACCTAAAGAGTTGCACACCAAGACCCTTTATAAATTAAATGGCCAAGGATAAAAACAAAATAGAAATCTTAAAAGCAGCAGAAGAAAAACAAAGTTACTTAAAAGAGAACTCTAAGTAGACCACCAGATGCTTTCTCAAGAGAAATATTTCAAGCTGGTGAAGACTGGCAAAAATATTCCAAGTGATGAAAATAAGGGCCTACAACCAAGAACACTCTACTCAGCAAGAATGTCATTTAACACTGAAGAAGAAATAAAAGAGCTTCCCAAGTATGTTAAAGGAGTTCATCACCAATAAGCCAGTATTAGATAAAATGTTACAGAATCTTCTATAGAAAGAAAAATAAAAAGAGCAGAGGACATAATTATAAACAAAAAAATATCAATACATGCATTCCTAACAATAATCCCTTGAATTTTTTTGTTTTTGTTAATTCTCTCTTTAGGATAAATTTCCATTAATTTTTAGATAAATCAGAAAGAAGGAGAGGGGAGAGGGAGAAAGAGAGAGACATAGAGAGAGAAAAATATCAATCAGAGAAACACATTGATTGATTGCCTCCCACATGATGCCAACAAGAACGGGATGAAACCTGCAACCCAGGTACAGGACCTTGACTGAGAATCAAACCAACAACTCTTTGACCTTCATCTGCAGGCTGACGCTCTAACATTTTAGGCCCCAATCTAGACATGGCTGTCAATAATCACTTTAAATGTAAATGATCCAAAGACATACAGTAGATGAGTGGATAAGAAAACAAGATTCCTACATGTGCTGTCTACAAGAGACCCATCTCAGCAAAAGATACACACAGACTGAAAGTAAAGAGATAAAAAATAAATAAATTCCTGAAAATGCAAACAAAAACAACCCTGTTTGGGTAGCTCATTTGATTAGTTTCATCACCATACATCAAGTTTGTGGGTTCAATGTCTTGTCAAGGCACATACAAGAAGCAACCAATGAATGCATAGTGTGACAACAAATCTATGCTTCTTTCTCGCTCCTTCTCTCTCTATCTCACTCTCACTCCAGAAGAAAACCCCTTTCTCATGAAATAGTAACTCCCATTCCCCCTATCACAGTCCTTAGCAAACACTTGTCTGATTTCTGTCTCTATGGATTCACTTATTGTGAAACTTGAATGTAAAAGCAATCACAGAATAAAATAGAAAATCTTTCTGTCCTGGCTCAGTTAATGGAGCATGATCCAGTGTACCGAAGAGTCATGGGTGTAGATTGTATGTCAGTTTATTCCGCACTCAGATGGACTCACGCAAAGGTTAACAAGGTTATTCTGCACACAGATGCCTTGGAGTGCTGCTCAACTCTGAAGAACAATTCAGAGCATGTCCCGCACACAGGCTCGCTGCTCCTCCTTGCCTGCCAACAGGAAGGACCAGTTGTTCTTAAGAACAGCACTAACCTTTGAATGGGGGTCGATAAGAACCAGCAGGGGTGATAATTAGATTATTTATCTTAAAAAAAACTGGGACCACTGCAGCCTATCTCCTTGGCTATAAAAGTAAACTCCTGAAGGACCTTGAGTCTGCAGTCTTGTCTGTCTTTGTGTGTGTTTGTGTTTTTTGTTAATTTTGCAGACCCTCACCACAACACATGGGTCTTAATCCCAATCAGGATACATAAACAAGTTGCCAGGTTGATCCAGGTTTGGGTGAATCTGGAGGCGACCTATCACTGTTTTTCTTGCGCAATGTTTCTATTCCTCTCTCTCTCCCTTTCCCTTTCTCTCTCTATAAAATCAATTAAAAATGAAAAACATATCTTTGGTTGAGGATTAAAAACAAAGACTAATTTCTTGATTACAAAATTAGAACAATGATAAGTAGGACACTATGAAATTTTTAAAGTGCTGTACAAAAATAAATTCAGAGAAGAAAAATTAATTTCACAAGAGAGCACTTTACCTTGCAGTTTTCATCATCTGATAGATCCCATGAATTATCAAGGCCAGGGTTGCTGGAAAGTCATTAGAGTAAAATATACAACAAACTGAGTGAGATCATTTCTTTAAAAAAACAATTAAATTTCAGTAAAAATCAACAATCTGTATATGAAATGAAGATTCTTGATATAATTCAAATTGGGTGTATGTTTAAATAACAGTTTCAGTTATCTATTTCTGCCACCACCTCTCCCTGCCTATGAACTATTTAATGAAAACACCTTCGCCTGATTAATTTGTTTTCACCAACTAATGGCTGGCATAACTTTTGTTACCTGAACTTGAACAAATCTAATGACCGCAATCAAGGTAGAAAGATACACTGTCCCTTCCCCATTGTCTGTCCCTGATTCAAAGACAAATCTATGTCAAAAGTGGAAGTCTTGTTTTTTAGCATGAAAGCCACTTATTAAGGAGAACCCATTCCTTTCTTTTACCCTAAAGCCATAAAGAAAGTTCTCTGAAATGATTCACAGTTAAGTGTTCACATGTCAAAAAACAAATTTATGTTGTTAGGGTTCCCAAACCCAGATCACCCTTCTGCAGGCTCCATGACGTACCATCCCTGAAATCTCCAGCCTATGAAGACACAGACTCCTATAAACAAAAATGGACTCTATTTCCCTGCTCCTGAAAAACAAATTAAATGGAGTCTCGGTGATGCACCCATAACATAGGCGTGCTACCAACTACCCAACTCCATCACTGATTTGACTTCCAGTCCTGCCCCTGCACACCCTCCATGCACATGGGAAGGACATCAGCCAATGGAGAAAAGAGGTAGAGGTGAGAAGACACCTGTCTTGGGCCCTAGATCTATGTAGTTCAGCAATCTCCTGTCCCCTAGGACTCAAGGGGACCTAAACCCCACTCTGTAAATCAGAGATCAAATAGATGATACCACAGTCCTCTCTGAGATTGAAAAAATAAATCTTTCCAGTGGCTCAAATTATTTTAACATCTTTTTATAGAAACCTTGAATTTTGCTAGTTCTTCCAATTAAACAAACAAAAGGTCAACCTCTTCAGGACTCCCTTGAGGCCCTTATTTTAATCTGCCTTTCTAGACAATTCCGAACATCCTGTGGCCTTCTTTATTATAACTTATCTTTAACTTGTCATAAACCCCAATAATATCTCTGTTCTAAAACTCTAATTCCTGCCTCAAAACCCATTGTTAAGATTTGAGTTCTCCTGCTAATTTCACTCTTATCCTCTTTCCACTGTGTACATACACCCACTCCCCATATTTCTATTATGAAAAGACTCAGCTACAGGATGGTAATGAAAGGAGAGTATCACACTTAGAAAACTGAATTTACATCTCCTCTCCACCACTTATATCCCAATGAGTCACTTTTGTTTCTTTGAGTTTCAGATTCTCCAGGAGAACAACCACTTGGCCAGCATGTGAAACAGCTTGAAGTACTGAAGGGTATTTTGATTGATTAATTGCTAGGATTCTTTAAACTCCTAAAATTCTATGTGCCTTTGATACTGTCTATAGAAAAATGGAGAACAAGTAGCTGGCAGAAGTGAAATAAAATAAAACAGTGGAAGAAACACCAAAAAATGCAGAGAAAAACATTTTTAAAAATCAATAAAAAGTCATGGAAGAAAAAAAAGAACAAAATCTGATACAACCAGGCAAAGGAGCTTGCCTGAAGGGAAAACCAGACTGAAAAGTCAGTAAATAGAGAAAATGATTAAAATATCCTCTAAATAGATGCTGAATTTAATTAAAATAATAGGGTCTGTACATAGATATTCTTTACTTACAAATACATAATTCATTTCAGAAAGAATTTATATCATTACTTAAAAACACATGCTTGATTAGATTTTGCTTATGTAAAAACTGGGTTCTGTGGCCCTAGCTAAAAACAAGGTACTATTTACCACTGCAATTGTCAAGTATAAGAGACATGTGCTTACACTAACTGGGCTTCTCAGAAAAACTCTAAGACTGAGTTAACACACTCTTAGACATTCTGAGTTGGTCTGACTTGCATCTGTATCTCAATGCCAGTGCTACATGGGAACTTTATCTGTGTATGTTGAGGGCAACAGAATAGATATGGGAGCCAAGCAGGTAGATAGTCTAATTAAAGGTCAGATGGAATCATGGTTCAATCTACCTTCCTGAACCACAGTTGCCTATTTAATAAAATGTAGGCTACAATAGCACAGCTACTTTGCAAAACTATCATGATGACTACATAACACATGTTAACTACATAAAATAGGGTCTGGCACACAGAAGAACACTAAAAATGCTAGTTTCTTTTCTCTGCATTTTCTTAGTTAACATAATTTTTAAACATCCATAAAATCCTACCTCCTTAAAGTATCTTCTTCAAAGCTCTCAACCACTATGAAAGAAAAAAGTAAAATACATTTAAATCAACAATGGAACTATACAGAACTTAAAAAGTGCCAGACTAAAGATTTGTTAGAAAGTATTCCTTTGGACCACACCTGAAGACTATACTACAGTGAATATTAATGATATTATTGGTAGGCCATTAATACCTTACGAACATTTACTTTCTCATTTTAAATATATCAAATGTCAAGACAAAAGAAGAATGGGATTTATCAAAATTTGATGCCTACAAGAAAACTGCTATTTACGATGATCATAACCCTAACTGAACACCATCAGACAGACAGAAAATGGTATCATTAGTAGAAGCAGTATGGTAAACTAACAATGCCAAACTTAAATAGCATGAGTGTTTTGGACTCCTTCCATTAACAGCAGTTAGAACAGTATGTTTCTTTTGCTGTAACACAACACAACTTCTCCAGCTCTTCAGTAAAGAACAGCCAGGTTAGGAGATGCTCTATCACAAGGAAGGTTGTTTGATAGGCACAGCAAAACTTAGGAAACAGACTCTTTCTGGCCCTATTTCCAAGATAAGTATAAAAGATGTTGTGACTCCAGTTGTATCAAGTGTAACCCTTGAGACTGTTTCCTTCCATTGCTGGACCTTTCTGGACCCACCACATAGAGCAGGATGATCCAAGCAGTTAGTGCTCTGCAGAGTGAATGAGGTCATTTTCCTCAACCCACCCCATCATATGGCAAATGCCTATGAAAATCACCCTTTGTAAGCTTGTAGAGCCTATGAAATCAGATCTATGCTGATGTCAGACAGCAACTTATTGGATGACTACATTTAATCACCTTGGAATTTTAATTTTTTTCAACATTCAAGAAGATACCCACTGCATGATTGCAACTAAACAACATTCAGGAAAAGGTGAAACTATGAAAAAGGTAAACAGATCAGTGGTTTCCAGGGGTTAGGGAGAGGAACAGATGAATGAACAGAGCACAGAGGAATTTTAGGGCAGTGAAATGATTTTATATGGTACTGTAATGGTGATACATGTCATCGCACATTTGTCAACACCCATTGAAGGTACAACATCAAGAGTGAACCTTGCCCTGGCTGGTTTTGCTCAAGGTTGGAGTGTTAGCCTGTGGACCAGAGTCCCAGGTTTGGTTCCCAGTAGGGGATGTACCAAAAAAAAACAAAACAAAAAAACAGAGTGAAACAATGTAAACTGTGGACTCCAGGTGATAAGAATAAGTCAATGTATCCAATGGACATAGACAACAAAGTCGGGGATGGGGCGGGGGGGATGGGGAGGGGGGTGCCAATGGGGTAAAAAAGGAGAAACATCTGTAACAAAAATATATATATAAATAAATAAATGAAGAATAAGTCAATGCAGGTCCATCCACTGTAATAGATGTACCTCTCTGGTGCAGGATGAGACAAACGAAGACAGTGGTGTGTGTATGGGATGTGAAGTTGAAGAGAACTCTCTGTAATTTCACTCAGTTTTGCCTGGAAACAAAAACTGCTATAAAAAAAATAAGGCTTATTAATTTTTAAAAATGGTATCCATTGAACCTGCTATTATCACATATCAACATATTAATGCCATTTTCAAGACATAGTCACCTTGAAAATTAAGATAAAGATCCAAGTATCAGAATATGGATATTATCTCTGTAATTGAATACAACATGTGAAAATACATAATAGAGCAAATAATTTTTATTGTTTACCAGGGCAAGAAAATAACTGATAGATATGATTAAACATCCTGCTTTATAATTATAAATGGTTTTAGTGCAATGTAAATCAAAACTGAATAATCCATATAATTAAAGAAACATTTTTATTTTAATTTTGAAACAAATTATGCTCTGATGTTTATCTAAAAATTATCTTCAAACATTCATCAGATAAAAAGGAAAGATCATAATTACCTAATTTTGCCCTAGTAATTTATGTATAAATACCTGTTAAATACTAACAGTCACAAAGGGTAACCGGCACTGCAGTTAATTAAGGATGATGCAACTGAAATCAGTACCATATTCTATTATCATATTACTTGCTTTTAAAATAAATTTTTAAGTCAATGCCAAATATTTACTTAGGGCACTAACTGTTGTGTAGAAAAATTTCATACAGCAGGCCTAAGACTGCTCTCTTTAGAAACACCTGCTTTGAATGGCTAGCCCTTAGTTGGTGTCTGAAAACCCGAATCAGGAGAGGATATCCACAATGTCCTGACTGATAAGAGTGGCTCACTGTACCTAAGCAGTTTGTACAGCCAATGGGGTTCATGCTGAACACTTCTCTCCTTCTGGGAGTCTAGAATTTTGGTGCATGCTGTGGGGAAGGTGCCTATGGGACTAGCATCCCATAAAATTCTTGGCACTCAGTCTAAGGAGACTCTCATACTGGTAGATGACATTTCAGGTGTGTTGTCAGAATCTCACACTAATAATTAAGCACATCTTGGTAACTGCAAAGGGAGAAGACATGTGGAAGCTTGAGCCTGCTTTCCTCCACACTTTGTCACACACACCTCTTCACTGCCGATTGTGCTTTGGTCCTTTCACTGTAATAAATCACAGCTGTGAGTAAAACTATATGCTGTGTCCTGTACATTCTTCTAGTGAACAAGGAAACCTAGGAGTGGGTTTAGGAACCTCTAACAAAATTGCATCATGGGAAATTTTTATTATTTTGGTTATTGTGCTATACATGATTAGTCAGAAAGTAATTTCATAGAATACCTGTTCTGGAATTTGCTTTTCCTGATGCTGTTTTTGGAGATTCCTGTAGATCTTTATCTAATTGAACAAAGGCCAAGGAGTAAATGATGTCAGAAAATAATGTAAAACAAGCAACAATGCCAATTACTCAGAGTATAAAATACAGAATTCTAATGATTGACAACATGTACTAGAGTATGGAAGTTCCTATAAAGAAAATGAAGACATCACACTGACAATTTTCTTCAACTAAGCAGGGTTTATTGCCTCTTCACAATATTCAAGAGTCAACCAAGTAACTGGAATAACTACTGAAGAATAGTGATTACCATATAAAGTTTAAGTCTCCTAGTGACTACAGAGTTCTTTTAATTGGTTCCTAATTTTTTTCTTAATTACTTATTAAGCTAACACCATGACTCACCTATTAAAAGCAGCTGTTGATAGGACAAGTCAAAGAAATTGTATGTAAAATGTAGATTAATTATCCATGGATATTCCACCAATCTCAACATGCACAGAAGAAAACATGTTTTCTTCAACATGTATGGAAGAAAACAGTCAACTGTGGCTCTTCCCTGTTCATCTGATGAAGTCCTATTCTTCATGTCCAGTTTAAATGCCATTGCACAACCTGGCAACCTGTGTGCCATCTTCGATTCCTCTCTCCCTGCTAACTTTTCACATTCAATCATTACTAAACCATATCACCTAGACCTCTGCTCTGTCTCTGCTTTATTTTGCTACTGTCAATTGCCCTCAGCAAACATGGCTCTTCACAGATGTCATTCACAAGGGGGGAAAACCACCATCTATTACTGTTCCCTCTTAAATCAGTAAGACTTTAAAGCAAAACAAATGAGAAACATATGCCTAGAAAAACACCAACATGTAAATTGAATGAATTCAGCTTTTGGGTGAAAACTTTATAATGAACTGATAGCATAACATCCTCCTAGTCCAAGGAGGAAAGGCTTCCTTTGTCTCCCAGTCTTTTTATGTGGTTTCCTTCTATCTGTCCTCTACACGAGGGGGCGGCAAACTAGGGCCCACAGGCCAAGCCAACCTGCCATCTGTTTGTGTAAATCAAGTCTCATAGGCACTCAGTCAAGCCTGGTCACTTCCATGTTGTCTGTGACTGCTTTCACACTACAAGGCAGGCTTGAGTAGACACAACAGACCACATGGCCTAAAATCAGGCCCTTTGCAGAAAATGTGTCCTGATCCCTGCTTCATAAATATTGCTGGCTCCCTACCTTAGTCTTTATTTCTGCAAGAGAACCACAACTGTATTTGGACATGTTCTGTCCTTATGTACAAAAATGTGGTATCTTCCCAGCTTCAAAAAGTGAAATGAGTATACTAAGCTAAACACAGAATCTAGTTTACTCATAACTAATTTAGGATTGAGCATGTAATATAACCCAAGCCTATGAAATATCAGGAGAAGTCTACTGCAACCCTCACAGTTTTCCTCCGATTGCAGCATTATTTACACTGGCCAGGATGCGGAAGCAACATAGGTGTTTTTCAATAGATAAATAAATAAATAAGATGTCCCCAAAACATGTATATACACTTTGAATAATTAATTATAAATCCCAATGGGTTACATCTAAAAAGAAAGAAACATCAATTGAGCTATCAGCTGTTAAAATGTGTACACAATTTTTTAGGAAACCTTGTATATACAGAATAAAATATTACTCAGACATAAAAGAGAATGAAATCTTGACATTTATAATAACATAGGTGGACCAAGAGGGTGTTATGCTATGTGAAATGAGACAGAGAAAGACAAATATCATATTACCTCACTTATATATGGAATCCAAAACAACAACACCAAAAAACAGAAACTGATCCCATAATTCAGACAATAAACTGTTGTTTGCCAGAAATAGTGAGTTGAGATTGATGAGATAGGATGTGAATAAGAAGTGCCAACTTCCAGGTATAAAATGAACCACAAGAATGTAGTGTACAGCACGGGGAGTGTGTCAATATTGTAACAATTTTGCACAGTGATAAATGGTTACTAGACATCATGGTGATCACATCATAAGGTATATAAATGTCAAATCACTACATTGTACACTTGAAAACAATATATTGTGTGCCAACTATACTTTTAAAAACAGTTTTTTAAAGAAACCCACAAGAAAAAGCAGTCCTTTCTTCCTTTATATATTGTCAGCTGAGAATATGATGCTTTGGAGCTATCAATAATCAGCTGACCAAGAAAAGAGACATAAGCACTGACAACCTCCTACTGAAAACGAGACACCTGGGATCCTGATGACATCACTGAAATATCAAAACAATCTTGGTTCTTATGTTTCAATAGGTTCCTATTAAATCCTGTTAATTCACATATTATCTGCAGCTAAAAGCATTTGATCTGATAAATTTCCCAAGGCCTAAAGAATATCTATTTGTCTGTAGTCCTAAAGACTGTCATAAGCTTGCCTTAGCTAGGTTTTGACCTCATCATCAACCATTCCCATAGGACACATTTTGCACCATCTAAACTGAACTTCTCATGGATCCCGCAAAGTTTATGTCAATCTTAGCCCTTGTACTGCTACCCCTGCTGCCAAATGTGTAATTTCCATAGATGTTCCTCCTGCCAAACATCACCCTTCTACCCTTTTACCTGGAAAACTGCTTCATGGTCTGCATGCTTACTTTACATCTGACTCATACTTTTATTTTTTTAAATCTTTAAAAAATGCATTTGAGAAAGAGACAGAGAAAGAAACAAGCAGAGGGAAGAGAGAAACACTGATTTATTGCTCCACCTGTTTACACATTCATTGGTTGATTCTGGAATGTGCCTTGACCTGAATCAAACCCACTACCTGGGCAATACTGGAACAAGGCTTTAATAACTGTGCTACCTAGTCAAGGCCTCACCCACATTTTAAAACTCTAATTTTCATCATGGGCCTAAAGTGTCTAGCACATACTGCATACCAATAAAACTAAATAAATAATGATAATGTTAAGCATCGAGGTTGTTCTGGCACTTAGTATGCACTGAGTAAAGTACAGTAAATACTAAAAATGACAATGATAATAACAAGGTCTTGGAGAACAGAGACAGTGTTTTTAAAATGTTTGAATTTTGCAACATCAGAATAACACTTAGAACCTAAAAGACAGTTGAGAGTTCAATAGCAAACCATTAAGTGTACAAATGAATGACTGGATTTTAAAATTTTCCATCAAAAATTCTGTTAAAAAACAACAACAACAACACAGAAGTAAATCAGGGATAGCTTGATATTATTATAAGCACCTTCAATGTCAAAACCCTACTTCATCTTTGTGTTTCCTAAAACTTGCAAAACCAACTACACAAGTTCTTCAATAAAAGTATACTAAGTCTAAGGTGTCCTCACACAGTTCAGGTTTCACAATGAACTAGGTGCCACATTTGGGTAGCACTGTAGCATTTTTTGTTACTGTGAAGCATTTTTGTACTTTTGTAATTATTTGTTGAGTCCTGAGTTGGGCTTTATTAATATTTATTATGATTATCTTTTGACAAATGAAAACAGAGCATCTTTGTCTAAAGCAATTACAGTGTCATGACAATTATCCAACAAGGAGAAGAAACTATCTTGTTCTAATGAAGTCAACATATCTCATTCTGTTTTGACTTCTGAGGAATGAGGTTGATACTAGTGAGACCTTGTTGGTATAACAATATGTCAAATAACCTATACTTCTCAACAGGCATTGCCTTTCTGACTTCTATACTTCTGGTAGATATCTTTAAAAATCAATGTCATTGTGATTGCTGCACACTGGCTAAGTTTTTAGCACTTACTGTTTACCATTTACTTATGGTACCAGAAACATACTATTGAATTCCTTGTTTAGGTTACTTTTCCAGTGAGACCAATCACTGTGTCATAACAAGTACTCATTTACTAAATGTACTACATTTGTTGTAAAAACTAAACAACAGTTTCATTTTTATAATAAGTCCTATTTTTGTAATGTAATTATAGATAAAACATACAACATCCTAACTGAAAATCATTTTTCTTTTTACATAAAGGTATCATACAGGATTGTAGGGGTCATGACTAAATAAACAAACTTTTTCTCAGCAATATTGCCCCAGATTTTAAATAAACTACTATTAACTATTTAAATAATACTGACTACTATTCTATCAAGTAAGAAATTTAAAAAACTATACATACAACTTACACATTGTTTGTTTATTTGTTTTCACTGTTCTATTATTACCAGGACTTTCTTCCTCTGACTTTATCTACAGTAGAGCCACCTAGAGTAATTCACTATCAGAACTCTTACCAAGATTGCTCTTCTCAGAAGTTGTTTTAGGTTTTGTTCCATCCTCATTTTCAGAAGTTTGTGGTTGGTTGCTGTATACCAAAAAAAAAAAAAAAAAAAAAAAATAAGTTGATACAAAATATTACTATTTCAATATTAATTTAAAAATATTTTCAAATACATTAAATTCTTAGAACATTTCAAATACTATTAAAGCTAATATTAAAACTATAATTATACAATACACTTCAAATTCATAAGTTCTACAGACTTCTCATTAAGCATGAAAATTAAAATCAAGTAACATACCCTGGATGGTTTGGGTTAGCAGTTAGAGCATTGGCCCACAAACCAACAAATCTCCAGTTTTATTCTGGTCAAGGACACATACCTTGGTTGCGATGTGCCCCGTCCCTACTCGGGTCATGCAGGAGGCAACCAGTCCATGTGGCTCTATCACATTGATGTTCCTCTTTGTATCTCTATTCCTCCCTCCCACTTTATCTAATAATAAATAGAAAAATATCCTGTGTAATTCTAAAATGGCAGCAAAGTGAATGAAAGATACACAGACCATCTCCCAGGACCAAACTGGAATTACAACCAAAATAAAGACAGATCATTGTGAAAAGCTACAGAAAAGCAGCTTGCAAGGATCATATAACCAGGGACACTGAACCAATCCTGGTAAGATTGTGGAGGCATGAGAGGGAGGCCTGGGGCCCACAAACAGCAGTGGTCTTAGCTGTGAGCAGGACCCTTGGGGTTATACTCCCAAGCTTGCACCACAGGCAGAGGCAATACAGACACCAAAATAGCCACAGTCACTCACCTTGGGCTCTAGCAAAGGCAGAGAGGACTGGACTGGAACTGAGTGGGAACAATCTGGATTTTGAGGGCACTCAGAGCTTTTGTTGAGTTGTGGCCATGAAAACCTGTTGTCATCTTACTACTTTGTAGAGCTCTGGGGAGAGGTGGTGGCCCCTCCCTTAGAGATTCAACCCAAACCAGTGGACCATTGAAAAAGAAATTGAGGCCCATTAACAACCAGCATCTGCCCCACCTTCAAAAATCCCTTTATACTGAACACCTGAGGGAGTTTTTCATTCAACTAAGAACCCAAAGCTCTTCAAGTAACCACAACTAATAGCTTCCAGGCAAAAAGCTAGAGGATAACTGAACCATTCCTGGGCTCACAACTCTACCCTGGAAAGTAAAACTTGAGAGTGGAGTTTAACGTGGGTCCTTCCTTGCTCATCTAAACCTAGTAGAGGGAGCCACAAACAGCAAAACACCAACACACATAGGAAAATTTGGCAGGCTCCCAAACACACTGAGATAGCAAAAATGCTGAAACAAAGAAACAAATCCCAAATGACAGAAAAAGAGACCTCTACCAAAGATGAGATAAATAAAATGCAGTTTAGTAAGTTAACGGAGCTAAAATTCAGAGCTATGATTTTCAGGAAGCTTAAAGGCAGAAAGAGAAAAGCAACAGGTTATTTACAAAGGAACCCCCATTAAGTTATCAGCTGACTTCTCAACAAAAACACTATAGGCCAGAAGGGAATACCATGAGGTAATCAAGGTCATGAAAAACAAGGATCTGAATCCAAGACTAGTTTACACAGCAAGGCTATCATTCAAAATAGTAGGTCAAATAAAGAGCTTCTCAGACAAAAAAAAAATGACTAAGGGAATACATTT
Source organism: Molossus alvarezi (assembly GCA_037176705.1). NCBI lineage: Eukaryota > Metazoa > Chordata > Mammalia > Chiroptera > Molossidae > Molossus > Molossus alvarezi. The sequence continues at coordinate 124,719,233 of CM073885.1, forward strand.
ACATCAAACCAGGACTGCAAGAAATGTAAAAAGGACTACAGGAAAAATAGGAAGAAAAATATAACCATACTAAACAAAAAATGGCAATAAATTAGTACATATCAATAATCACCAAGAATGTAGATGGACTGAATGCTTCGATAAAAAGACACAAAATAGCTGATTGGATAAGAACACTAGACTCATATACATGTTATTTACAAGAGACCCACCTCACAACAAAAGACACACATAGGTTTAAAGTGAATGGATGGAACAAAATCTTTCAAGCAAATAAACGGGAAAAATAAACTGGGGTAGCAAAACTCATATCTGATAAAATAGCTTTCAAAATGAAGGCCATAACTAAAGACAAAGAAGGCCACTAAATAATATTAAAATAATCTATTCAACAGGAAGATATATCCTTGGTAAACATATATGCACCCAATACAGAGCACCAAAATATATTAAAAATCTTCTGGAGAACTTCAAAGGAAAAATTTACAGCAATACAATCTAGCAGGGAACTTAAACACCCTGCTGACATCACTGGATAGAGCCTCTAGACAAAAAAATTAGAAAGGAAACAAAGACTCTAAATGAAGCACTAGACCAAATGGATTTAATAGATATCTACAAAGAATTACACCCTAAAAATACAGAATTCAAATTCTTCTCAAGTTCACATGGGACGTTCTCAAAAATATACCACACGTTAGGACACAAACTAAGTCTCTACCAGTTCAAAAAGATAGAAATCATATCAAGTATCTTCTCAGATCACAATGGCATAAAACTAGAAATCAGTTGCAATAAGAACATGCAAAGATATTGGAACACATGGAGACTAAATAGCATGTTATTGAACATGAATGTGTTACCATGGAGATCAAGACAGAAATTGAAAACTTCCTGGAAACCAATGAAAATGAACACACAACAACACAAAATCTATGGCATGAAGCAAAAGCAGTTCTGAGAGGAAAGTTCATAGAACTACAAGCCTACCTCAAGAAACAAGAAAAATTTTTAAGTGACTGTCTAACCTCACAACTTAAAGAATTAGAAAGTAAACAAACAAACTAACAAACCCAGGGCAAGTAGAAGGAAGGATAAAGTAAAGATCAGAGTAGAAATAAAGGACATAGAAATAAAAAAAAAAAAACAATTTAAAGGATCAATGAAACAAAGAGCTTGTTTTTCAAAAAGTTAAACAAGAAATCGATGCCATTGTTATACACCAATGGTGAAGTTATAAAAAGAGAAACTAAAAAAATCTTATTTACTACTGTGGCAGAAAAATTAAGATACCTAGGAATAAACTTAACCAAAGAAATAAAGGTCATTTGCACAAAACTACAGGTCATTGAAAATAGAAATAGAGGAAGATATAAAAAAGTGGAAGCACATACCTTGTTCATGGATCGGAAAAATTAACATCATTAAAATGTCCATACTACCCAAAGCAATCTATAAGTTCAATGCAATTTCCACCATCATATTTCACAGAAGTAGAACAAATACTTCAAAAGTACATATGGAGCAAAAACAGGCCCTGAATAGTTACAGAAATATTGAAAAAAAAAATAACAAAGTTAGAGGGATCACATTACCAGATTTCAGGTTATACTACAAGGCCACTGTAATCAAAACAGCCTGGTACTGTCACAAGAACAGGCATATAGGCCAGTGAAACAGAAAAGAGAACCGAGAAATGGATCCAAGGAAATATGCTCAATTAATATTTGACAAAAGAGGCAAGAGCATACAGTGGAGTAAAGACAGCCTTTTAAAATATAGTGTTGGGAAAATTGTACAGCTACATGCAAAAAAATAAAAATAAAACTGGATCATCAAATTACTCCATACCCAAGAACAAAGTTAAAATGAATACAAGACTTAAATGTGACTCATGAATCTATAAAAATCCTGGAAGAAAATGGAGTCCACCAAATTTCAGACATCATACACAGAAGAATTTTCACTGATACATAACCTAAGGCAACAGAAACAGGAGAAAATAAACACATGGAACAACATCAAACTCAAAAGCTTATGAGCAGCAAAAGATACAATCATCAAAATAGAAAGGCAACACACTGTATGGGAGAGCATCATTGCCAATGATATATCAGATCAGGGGTTAATTTACAATATATAGAGAGTGCTCATACAACTCAACAAAAGAAAGACAAAAAACTCAATTACAAAATGGGCAGAGGAACTAAATAGAAACCTCTCCAGACGGGACATACAAATGGTCAAGAGACATATGAACAAATGCTCAACATCACTAATCATCAGAGAAATTCAAATTAAAACAACAATGAGGTATCAACTCACAACTGTCAGAATGGCCGCCATCAACAAATCCTCAAACAACAAGGGTTAGCGAGGGTGTGGAGAAAAGGGGACTCTAGTACACTGCTGGTGGGAAAGCAGACTGGTGCAGCCACTATGGAAAACAATATGGTGTTACCTCAAAAAATTAAAAATTGAACTGCCATTCGACCCAGTGATCCCGCTTCCAAAAACATACCCTAAGAAGCCTGAAACAGCCATCAGAAAGAATGTATGTACCCCCATGTTTATAGCAGCACTATTTACAATAGCTAAGATCTGGAAACAACCCAAATGTCCATCTGGAGATGAATAAATCAAAAAGCAGTGGTACATATACACAATGGAGTACTATGCAGCTGTAAAAAAAACTCACATTTTTTGAGACTATATAGAGGGACCTGGAAGGTATTATCTAAGCAAAACAAGCCAAACAGAGAAAGACAAGTATCATGTGATCACACTTATTTGTGGAATATAATGAACATAACAGTCTGAGAAATGGGGTAGGTTCAGAGACATTGAAGTCGGGTACAGACTGCTAATTCCCAGAAGAGAAGGTGGAGGGAGAGATATACTACAGAACTTATATGCATGTATGCATGAACAATGGACATGGACAACAAAGCTAGGAACAAAGCAAGGGGGAGGAGCAGGGGGGAATAAGTGGGGAGAAAAGGAGAAAAATCTGTAACAAAAATAAATTAATTAATTTTAAAAAATGGGCAGAGAAGCTATATAAACACCTCTCCAAACAGAACATACAAATGGCTAAGAAACATAGAAAGAAATGCTCAAAATCACTAATCATCAGAGAGATGCAAATTAAAACAACAATGAGGTATCACCTCACACCTGTCAGAATGGCCGCCATCAACAAATCATCAAACAACAAGTGTTAGCAAGGTGTGGAGAAAAGAGGACTCTACTACACTGCTGGTGGGAATGCAGACTGGTGCAGCCACTATGGAAAACAATATGGTGTTACCTCAAAAAATTAAAAATTGAATTGCCATTTGGTCCAGTAATCCCACTTCTAGGAATATACCCTAAGAAGCCTGAAACACCAATCAGAAAGAATATGCATGCCCCCATGTTCATAGCAGCTCTATTTTCAATAGCTAAGACCTGGAAACAGCTCAAGCGTCCATCAGTAGACAAATAAATAAAAAAAGGGTGGTACATATACATAATGGAGTACTATGCAGCTGTGAGAAAGAAAGATCTCTTATCCTTTGAGACATCATGGAATGAAATGGAAAGTATTAACCTAAGCAAAACAAGCCAAGCAGAGAAAGACAAATATCACATGATTTCACTTATTTGTGAAATATAATGAACATAACAGTCTGAGGAATAGAGTAGACTCAGAGACATAGAATTAGAGTAAAGACTGACAACCCTCAGAAGAGGGGGTGTTGAGGGGAGGGAAGAGATAAACTGCAGAACTTATATGCATGAACACATAACTGATGGACATGAACAACAAAGCTGGGTATGGGGTGGGGAGGATGGGGAGAAGGGTGTCAATGAAGAAAAAAAAGGAAAAACATCTGTAACAAAAATAAATTAACAGAAAAATTTTTAAAAATAAAATAAAATAAAAAGAATAAAAATATCCTCAAATGAGGAATTTAAAAAATAAATAAAATCAAGAAACAGTCATGAATTGAAGGCAGTATCGTTCAGTGAAATAATTGGAATTAGGTTGACATAATGGCAGTGTCTTGAACTCAGACATCCTAGTTCTATAACCAACAGCTATTTCTTCTCCAACAAGTCATTTGTCTTTGGTTTAAAGTCCACCACTACAAAATAAAACCCTTGTGCTGGTCAGTTTTTCTCAGAGTTAGAGCATTGGCTACAAACAAAACGGTTGGGAGTAGGTTACTAACCAAGAAAATGTACCTGGGTTAGGGATTCAACCCCTGGTCTAGGTCAGGATCATGCTATAGGCAACCAATCCATTTGTTTCTCTCAAATCCCTCCTTCCCTCCCTATCTTTCTCTCTCTCTCTCTCTCGTTCTCTCTCTCTCTCTCCGTCCCACTTTTTCTAAAAAATCAATTGAAAAATACTTTTGGGTGAAGATTGACAACAAACAAATACAAAATAAGAATCATACTGCCTTATTTGAAAATGTTGTTAGGACAATTAAATGAAATAATACAGCAAAAAGAGGTACTCAGAGAAACAGTAAGGAAAAGAAAAATTCTGTTCATGAACTTTGTTTGTTGAAACTATTTTGGAACCCCAAACAAACCCCAATGTGGGTTTCTAACAGATAGTAATGTTCAAATGTTGCAATTTTCAGAAAATGTCATTGATTTTGGTTACTATCTCAGCTATTATATAACTTGCAACTAAATTTGTTTATAAATATGTTACCTCATGAAGTTAGATAACAAAATGCTCCCAGATTTTTGAAGCTAATTATATGAATGAAAAAAAACTAACATGTCAGGACCTGGCCTGGACTACTGCTATCCCTTCTCTACCTACTCACACTGTGAACCTACAGATCTTTATGAGGATGATGCTTCATCTGTCTGTCCACTCCCAACACGCTTGAAGATAATCTTGTCACACATGGATACTGATGAGTCATGGATGAACCTTAACAAGTCTAATGTCCAAAAACCTACTTTTGATTCAGAACTTTCTGTTGACTGACCTCCTTGTGAGCCATAATTTTAAATATTTTGAAACCTGAGGTAAATTTAAGTCACTTGGGAAAGTTTCATTATTATGGCAAAGAGATCACTTGGGCCAACCTTAATTATGGAAACTCTGACAAGTTGGTGCCTTCTCTTCTGGGAAAGGCAATATGGGACCTTCTTGTGCCCAAACCAAGATGCTGTACAGAATATAAAGAGACCTTGGAGTACAGATATGGTAAGAAAAAAGGAAAGTCTGATCTTTTCCTACAGCATTATTTGAACCCCTCCATCAACTTAGAATGGTTCCAACTGACACCTGCTAGCAGAGTCAAACAAAGATGCTCAAATGGTAACTCATCCTTGAAGGTCTGGGCTCAGATGCCAGTGAGGGGAGAAGGCTGTGGGTGGCTAAAGCTAGGAGGCCCCACTGCCAGAACAGGGTGCTGGTCATTGGAATAGTGGCTGAGCTTACAAGCATAGGTATGTAAAGTAAAAAAAGCTTCAACTTTCAAATGTGAATCAACATTAAGACTCAGGAACCTGGATCAGCACAGGCAACCAGGGAGGAAAGATCAACCATGACCAGTTTCAATAGCATCTCTGGAGCAACAGAATCTGAAAACAACAGAAAAATTATAATGTCCTTTTTATCCTCTCCATTAGACTTATGAAAGAAGATTGTCTCCCTTGGCCTTAGGGAATCCTTCAGGTTCTTGAAAATTTTATGGCAAAGAGTATAGGAGGTAGCCCCCAGAATGTACAGATTTTTTTTCCTGCTAAAGTGAACACTGGATGACCCTAAATAACTAGTTAGAGAAATCAGAGATGTGACTTTATTTGTAACTTTATGCATAGGGGTTCTACTTGGAATAAAATACATAATGTTAAGACCACTAACAATAAAGATCTTTAAAGTTTAAAGATAAAGAACCTGGTACATTGCTGCTTTTAAAGAGTCTAGCCTTTTGCTTGGTTTCTGAGTAAAAACATACACTAACTCACTGCCATTCCCAAACTGCCTGAACCAAACTATAAAATCTCACCTGTTACATGAAAAGTAACAGTGAATTATTTTAAGCCTGTTCAGTGATAACCAACATTTTCTTAAAACTACTAACAACCCTGGCCAGTTTGGTTCAGCAGTTAGAGCATTGGCCCACAGAACAAAAAATATTGGTTCAATTCCAGGCAAGGACACACACCATGGTTGCCATTTGGTCCCTGGCTTTGTTCAGGGTCCTGTGAGGGGCAGTAATGAATCTTTTTCTCCCACATTGGTGTTTCTCTCCTTCTGTCACTCTCAGCTCTCTCTTTCTCTTTCTCTCTGTCTCTCTCTTTACCTCTCACTCTATCCAAAGATAAATGGAAAAGTATCCTTGGGTGAGGATTTAAAAAAATGACACTAACAAAAGCATACTCTTCTGCAGTCCACCCATAGTGATCTTGAGAAAAGACATCAGTACCTTGCTGAAGAAGCTGCCTGACTGTATTTGTGAACTCATCATTTACAGCAAGCATGAGGGCTGTATGTATAACACAGAAAGAACTTCACCCCAGGAACTTCAGTTACATTACTTATATAAAGCTAATTTGATCTCCTTACCAAGTTAATGCCCCATTTGTATAGAACTGACAATGTACATTCTGAAGTGTGCATCTTTGTAAATTGACTCCAAGGTTTAAATAAAGAGACAAAAAGGAAGCCTCTTGTCCCACTTGGGTATTGCAGAGCACAAGTTGCTAATGAATAAGAAACTATGCTGAAATCACCAATCTGAAGGAGGTGAAGTTAAATGAAGAATTTTCTGTTTTATTCTTAGTCTGCTATATTATATTTCAAAGTCAGCCAGAGGTCAAGTAAGTAAAAGCTATGTGGCCAGCTTAAAACAATAATATTAATAATAATTGTGATAATTAGAGTCAGTGTTTTGATGCAGATAAGCATGTGCTGTGCACTAAATTAAATGCTAGATAATTTTACAGACAATGACTTTTGAAAGACATGTTATTATCTTTATTTTCATATAAGAAAACATATTTGGAAATAATAAGTAATGTTCCCAAGGTCACACACCGGGCAAGCAGGAAAGTGAGGCATTAAACCCAGTCTCCTGTGAATTAAAAGCCCTCTCTCTCTCTTTTTTTTTTTTTATCACTCACCTGTGGCTTGTCTTCATTAAAGGAAATGTTTATTCAATTAAAGTTACCTTTTTTCCTTCTACCCATACCAATTAAAAAGAAAAACATCAAAATATACTAGAAATAAAAAAGAATAAAAACTGATGAGCCCACTCTATCTGGTAGCAGTTATTCACAGTCACTGATGGATAACCGAACAACATCAGTAATCATCAAAGAAAGCCATTTAAAACACAGAAGCACCAAAAAAACAAAATCAACTTTTTTTGGTGCTTAACATACATATTTTTTAAAAATCTATATACAAAGTAAAGGTTTAAAAAACTAAGAAAGTTTATTATTGTATCATAAAGTAAACTAACAGTTCATACAATGTAAGACTACTATGAACCTCCTATAGGTAATATAAAATCATGTGATGGAAAAGATCATATTGCAAATGACATCAGTCAATATTATAAATGAATATAAATCCTGCAGGATACTGTTCCAGTTGCCCTGTCAGAATAATTGCTTTTCTACTTAATATGTATTGATGTTTTTTACTATATAATTATGTTAATTTTCTTCTTATTAATTTCATCCTTCTGACTTGAGTGGTTGTTACAACTCTACAACAGCACTAAAGTTTACAAAAAATAAACTGTACCTCTCCATCTCATTGACTATAGGTAGAGCTGCTCCATTATTTAGCAATAGTGACACTATTTGCTCTTTGTTTTCATGTTGAGCAAGTAAAAGTGGTGTGAGCCCATCCTATAAAGCAGCAAAAACAATTTTTGATTTATAAAATTACACATATCAAAACTGAATTTTAAAGCTTGTAAAAGAACTTCTTCACTTAAACATATAAAACAGAAAGTATTTTAAAAGTATTTAAAACCTTTGTTCTCAGCCCTTTTCAGTCACTGGGAAGTTCTTCCCTTTCAAATGCCCTCTTCCCTCTATCCCAGCTGGTGTGGCTCAGTGACTGAGCATCAACCCATGCACCAAGATGTTGCTGGTTTGATTCTAAGTCAGAACACATGCCCAGGTTGTGGGCCCAATCCCCAGTGGAAGGCATGCAGGAGGCAGCCAATTGATGTTTTCATCTTTTCCTCCCTCTTGCTTCCTATCTCTCTCTAAAAAAAAAGCATAAAAAATAAATAAATAAATAAATAAATAAATAGAAAAAATATAGAATAAAATTTCTTCCTCTCTCTCTCCAACAGATTAACTGCAACATCACATCATTCTCCAAACAGTCAAACATTTACAGTTCTGGTTCCAAGAATCTTTGTTCCTATCACAGCATCTACCCTGGTGTACCATCATTATTTCATTGCCTGTGGGCTGCTGCTTTCCCTTCCCACTTGCCCTCACCCAGCTCCCCCTGCTGGGGCTAGGTCTTCCCTCCCCCCATCCCCAGCAGCACCCAGTTCCTAAACCCCCACCTGCATAGTAGCCAGCCCCACCAGCACTTCACTCCCCCAGGCCTTGAGTCCTTTGGGGGCTCTGAGCCTATCACTCACTCCCAGGCACCAAGAGAAAGTTCTTCCTTCTGAGGTGGAAGGGTAGCTGGGGGACTGGGCTTTGCTCTTTATGCAAACACCACATTTCTCCAGCCCACTCTGACTTGGCATTTGAGTGGTTTCCACAGTGAGAGTGACTCATATATTGATTCAGTACACATTTGTGAGAAAGAAAATATTTGTAACTAAAGTAAAAACTTGTATTCCAAATATTTTGTAAAAAGTGACTTGAACTATACCTTGTTTTTTGCTTCCATATTGGCTCTGCATGAAAGCAGCTTTTCCACTATAGCCTTGTTCTCACCACGGACAGCATAGTGCAGAGCAGTGTTGCCGCTGATGTCCGCCACGTTAGGATCGGCGCCGTGGTCCAGGAGAATCGCTGCACATTCCTCTTGCTGGGATTGCACCGCCTGTCAGTATTATGCCAAGACAAGAAATAGACTGTAAATTCTAGGAATTCAAAGTGAACATTCCACAAATTTTGCCAATAACTGATAGTTAAATGAGATAAATTCATTTTTATTCTAAGTAATTAAATCGACTCCATCTCATGTTGACAAAGTTAGCTACTTTATACCTCAATCAGCGCTGTCCGATTATTAACATCACTGAGGTCCAACATGCATTTTCTTTTCACTAGGAGACGTACCACTCTCGGATGACCATGGGCACAGGCCAAATGTAGAGCAGTCCTGTGAAAGTGACAGTACTCTTTAGGAACTGGAAGTGTACTGTCTCAACACGTACAATTAATTATTCATGTAATTGTAAACATTAAATGTTATCCCCATGCCTTCAAAACAAATATTTAGCTTTCTTCTGAAGACAGCACAATATTTATTAGTTCTTCTTACTCACCAAATTAATGAAGAAGCAGTCTATCTCAATACAGAAATGTTGACCTGGGAATTCAGCTCAACTTGGGTTTGAGGCTATTTTAACTGTCACTTACTAGCTATCACTTGGTCTTTCTGTGCCTCAATTTTCTCATCTAAAAAACTGATATAATAAAGTTATCTCCCAGGATACCCTTCTTTGCTTAAATGAGATTCTATGCAAAGTGTTTACTCCAGTTCCTAGCACAAAATAACAGCTCAATAATTGTGAGACAACATTAGTATCATTATTACTATTACTATTACTATTACTTTACAAAGACAACATTTCAATTAAGTAAAATGATATAATTATACCTACATTGCAGACATGTTCTAGGGTCAGGAATATATAGTATTTCAATGACTCTAAGATGCTTAATTTCTCACACTTTAACAACTTTAACAGTGGAATCTATTTTTTAATTTAGAATGTCTTACAACTGTGATTGGCAGCATTATTTAAATGCTTATTGAGCTTCTCAGGTGTGGCTCAGTGAATTGAGCATTGTCCCACAGACTGAGAGTTCCCAGATCAATTCCCAGTCAGGGCAAAATCCCAGGACACAGGTTTGATGACCACTAGGGGGCGTGCAGGAGGCAGCCTATTGTTTCTCTCTCACACTGATGTTTCCATATCTCTTTCTCCTCCACTCTCTAAAAATCAATAAAAACATATTTTTTAAAGAAAATTCTTCTTGATACATAAAATACTGGAATCGTACCATCCATGGTGCCTTACATCAAGTGAAATAATGGTAAATACAACAGATCTCTTGCAGTTCTATTCTAATGTTTGGCATTTAAATACATTTTACTTCTTGTCCTGCTGATGTGGCTCACTGGTTGAGTGTCGACCCATGCACCAAGAGGTCACCAGTTTGATATCTGATCAGGACACATGCCCAGGTTGTGGGCCTGATCCCCAGTGGGGGGCATGCAGAAGGTGGCCAATCATATTCTCTCTTATCAGTGTTTCTCTCTCTCTCCCTGTCACTTCCTCTCTCTAAAGTCAATAAAGAAAATAAATAAATAAATAAATAAATACATTTTAGTCCTTAAAAGGCTTTACGAAAAAAGAAGACTAAAAGAGCAAACCAAGAATTTTTTTTCTTAAAAAGTTAGTCTTGCTCTGGCTGATTTGGCTAAGCAGTTAGAGCATCGGCCTGTGGACTGCAGAGTCCTGGGTTCAGTGTTTGCTAAGGGCATGTACCTTGGTTGCAGTTTGTCCCCGTCCCCAGTTGGGGTTGTGTGGGTGACAATCACTTGATGTGTCTCTCTCTCATCAATGTTTCTCTCTCTCTCTTTTTTCCTCTCTTCTTCTGCTCTATTTTAAAATGAATGCAAAAATGTCTTCAGGCGAGGATGAAGAAAACAAAACAAAAATAAAATAAAAAGTTAGTCTTACTTTGATTTTCAAGAAAATGTATCCCAAAGAAAACTAAAATACAAATAAATAGGATGGCTCATTTGGTTCAATATTTAGATTTATAAATGGTATGGAAATCAAATATTCCTAATGATCAATATTAGTATTTAATACTATTATACATTTTCAAAAAGGTAGTAAAGTTATCCTTTACAATTTTCTAACTTCAGAAATACTTTTGTTTTAAAGGAGAGAGAAAAACCTTCATCTGTGATTAGGTCCTAGTACTTCAGTTTTGAATTTCTCATTTTGCTTGTACTGGGCACCATGACGATTTTAAGATAAAAAAGGCCTGAGAGGTTGATTAAAAGGGTCCTGAGTAGAACACGTCTGCTACATGATAGGCATTCAGTTTATACTTCAATGAAAGAAGGGACAAACGTAGTGGGAGAGTTCAATAATTTTAACAAAAACTTTGATAAAATAAAATGATATTTCCACAACAGTAATACTCACTTATATTTGTTATTATTATTATTTAAATAAATAAGCCGGGGGGCAGAATTGCAAAGAAGGAGTCAATGGGAAAAAAAGGAGGAGCATCTGCAATATTTCAACAATAAAGATAAGTTTTATTTTATTTTTATTTATTTATTTTTTTATCCTCACCTGAGAACATTTTACCAATTCTTTGTTTAGATAGAGTGGGAGGGGGAGAGAGAGAAACATCAACATGAAAAGGACACATCGAGTGGTTGCCATCAACACGACCCAACCAGGGCCAGGGACAAACTGCAACCGAGGTACATGCCCTTAGCGGGAACCGAACCCGGGTCTCTCTGGACCACAGGCTGACACTCTAACCACTGAGCCAAACCAGCCAGGGCTAAAGATAAATTTTAAAAATATGTAAATAAGCCAGTTGGAATAAAGCAAATATCACTTGATCTCACTTATATGTGAAATCTGATGAACAAAATAAATGAACAAAAATAGGTCCAGAGGTATGGATGCACAGAACAGAATAACAGATTTTAAGGAAAGGAGGGGCAAGCAGGAAGAGATTAACCAAAAATCATGTATGTATATATGCATAATCAATGGACACAGACAATAGTCTGAGGAAATCCAAGAGTGGGGTGGCATTTGGGAGAAAGGAAGCAAAAAGGGAGAAAATGGGAGACATTTGCAATACTATCAACACAAAAAATAATGGTTTTTTAACTTTTTAAAATAAAGTTATGATCTTTATTAGTTGATTTTAGAGAGAGAGGAAGGGAGAAAAGGAGAGAGAAAGGGAGAGAAACATCAATGTGAGGGATAAACATCAATCTGTTGCCTCCCACAGATACCTGGGCCAGGATGGAATACTTACTCAGGATATGTGTCCGAATCCGGAAATAAACCCATAACCTTTCAATGTATAAGAACTTGCTCCAACAAACTGAGCCACACTGGCCAAAGAGCAATTATTTATTTTTTATTTTCATAAGCACACAAATAAAATGATTAATCCATAATTATTTACATATCATATATAATCAAGCTAGATAAAGTAAAAAACATATATATATGATTAAATATATACATATACTCTACAGGCACAGATGAAAAACAGCCAAAGTGTCCCTGGACAGTTTTTTCCAGTGGTTAGAGCATCACTGAAGGGTCTGAAGGGTCATGGGTTTGACTTCAGTCAAGGACACATACCTGGGTTGCAGGTTTGATCCCTGGCCTATACAGGGTGTGTGTAGGAGCCAACTGATTGATGTGTCTCTCTTACATTCATGTCTCTCTGTCTATCTCTGTCTCCCCCATCCCTGTCTCCATTTTACCCTCTTTCTAGAAATCAATGAAAAAAATATCCTTGGGTGAGGATAAAAAAAATAGACAATATGCCCATCAACATATTAGTAGATTTAAAAAAAACACATATATCTTAATTACTCAATGGAATACTACACATTTGTAAAAAAGAAGAAACTCTTATTCTTTGTGACAGCATGGATAAACCTGGAGATTTTTATGCTAAGTGAAATAAGCCAGACAAGACAAATACCATATGATCTCACTTACATATGGAATCTAATGAACAAAATAAACTGACAAACAAAATAGGACCAGAGGCATGGATACATGGAACAGATTGACAGATCTCAGAGTGAGTGAGTTGGGCAGGAAGAGATTAGCCCAAAAACACATATGCATAGAGGCACAGCCCATGGACACAGACAATGTGGTGAAGGCTAAGGGTGGCTGGGTGAAAGAGGACAAAAGGGAAAAATTGGGGACATCTGTAATTGTTTCAAAAATTTAAAAACTTTAAAAATGTATTCCCTTTACTTCTAAAAAAGCTAAAAGTTGTCAGAAGATACCAATCCTCAGAAAAATGTAAAAAAAAAAAAGGAACAAAAAGTGAGAAATCAATTCTATCTATTCAAGATCCATATTAGTGCTCTTCCCTAGGGTTATTTATTTCATAATAATATTTATTAAAATCTCTGTAAATGTTCATTGTAGAAATCAGATTTTCTAAAAGAAATTTTTATTTATAATACATGTTAACACAAATGCTCAGAAATAAATTGATCCATTTTGAAACATATTTTCAGCTAACATAAGATCATAATCTGTGTTTGCATATAATCAAACTGATTATTTTCTTCTTAATGCACTGCTATTTTAAGCAGTGGTGATAAAAACAAATTGGATGTAATTTAACTATTTCATAAAGATATTTCAGTATAAATAGAATTGATGGGTATAGGGAATATATATATAATTATTATCATTACTGTGGACTGAGCACCAAATTGCCTATTTGAGAAATCAAAAGCAACTTAGGCAGTGGTAGTATAAGTGTAATCACTTGTCATCTTCACAAACTTTGTGGATGGAAAACAATATTTCACTCTTCCTTTACCTTAAATTTCATTTCTCACCAGGGACACTAAATATTTTTCTTTTGTCAGTTGGTCACTTATAATATGCAAAGAGTACTTGGCCTACTTTCTAATTAGAGTTGTTTTCTTTATTTCATTCTCTTCAAAATGAAGATATACTTTTTCTCTGATACACATACATTGTAAATATTTTGCAAGTACAGTTTATTTTGCTAATATACCCTCTGATAGAAGCTATGACTTTTTTCTATTGCTCAATCAACCTCCAGAAATCTTGTTTTTGAAGTTTTTATCAACATAAAATATATATAAAGAGGCATTTGTGTTTTTATTCTGGTATTTTTATTTTACATATTTAAAAGTTTTAATCTGAAATTTATTTGGAGGAGATAAAAATCTAGCTAGTTTTCTCCAAATGCTTAACAAGTATTTCTCCACGATTTGAAATTCACCTCTTCCTATGAACATGATGTAAAGTTTTACATATACTTGGGGTGTTTGGATTTTTTTCATTCTGTTTCAATCATTTATCTGTCTTTTCAGCTATTAGTAAGTGAATTGTGAAAATTTATAGCACACGTTGATGTCTAGAAGGGTACATCTTTGTCTACTATACAAACATTTTCTCAATTTCATTACAACAATAAAAGATAACATATGTAACTCAAAAATTTTAAAACCATATTTCTTTGGTTTTTAAAATTAATAAACATAGGTAGAGCACACATTTTGAAAAACTGAGTCTTTCTATTCAACACCATGGCCATCTTCCCACTTCAAAGATTTTTTTGAGGTTCCTCAATGAAGAACAAATGTGCAGAAAAGAGAAATGGCAGCAGAGTAAATGGCAGCTACACAGACCATCTCCCAGGAAAAACTGAAATTTAAAATAAAGATAAATAATTAAAAAAAAACAACTAAAAAGCAGCTGGAGAGAACCCTTATACTCAGGGATGAAAAAAGGAAAACAAATCAAGCCTGGTAGGATCTGCAGAAGCATGACAGGAAAGGATAAGAGCCAACGGAGAGCATTTGAGGGCAATTTTAGCTGTGAGCACTCAGGTCACTGAAGGGCCAAGGCACTAAATCAGCTACAGGCCCTCAACTTGGGCTCAGCAGAGGGAAGGCACACTGGACTAGAATTGTGTGGAGAGAGTCCGGGGCTCTTGGCTCAGAAGAGAGCAGAAAGGGAAGACACCAGGAGTTTTTTGCTGAATCACTCCCTCATGAGACCATGGCCATCTTGCTCAAAGAGCCTTTTCCCAGAACCCCAGGCAGAAGAAACAGCCCCTTGCTCAAGAATTTAACACCTCTAGGCCAGGCCAGAGGAATGCAAATTGAGTCTCTTTAACAACTAGAGCCTGCAAGCAAGCAATTTCTTTATCCACTAAAAATACTCTTACCCTATACACCTGAGGGATTTTTTATTAAGCTGAGGGCTACAATTTGAGGCTCATCAAGTAACTGAGAATAATAGCCTACAGGCAAAAGTTAAAAGATAACCAAACTTTAGCTTTGCCTACAAATCTACCCAGGAAAATAAGACTTGACAGTGAGTGGTATTAAGTGTGGGTCCTCCCACACTCATCCAAATCCAGTAGAGAAAGCCACAATCAACAGAATACCAACACCCACAGGGAAAATTTGGCAGGTTCCAAAACTCACTGAGACCACCAACATGGTGAAACAACAACAACAAAAAAACACCAAAGTTTAAATGAAAGAACCAGATAATTCTTAGAAGAGGAATTCATAGAAGAAGAGATAAATAAAATACAATCAAGGAAGTTATTGGAGGTAGAGTTCAGAGTAATGTTAATAAGGAAGCTCAACAACATGACTAAAGAGCTTAACAGCATGAGAAAAGACATTGAAACATTGAAAGTCAACCAACTGGAAATGAAAAACCACCAAGACAAAATGAAGAATGACATAGGAGTAATAAAGAACACATTGGAAGGAATAACCTGCAGAGTAGAGGAAGCCAAGAATCAGATCAGTGAATTAGAAAACAGGGTAGAAAAAAATTACCCAACAAGAGCACCAAAAAGAAAAAAACAATTAAAAACATAACCACTTAAGAGAACTGTGAGACAATATAAAACATAACAACATCCACATCATAGAAGTTCCAGAAGAAGAAGAAGAACAAAATAAGCAAGGGTAAGAGAATATATTTGAAGAAATAGTGACAGAAAACTTTCCTAACTTCATGAAGAAAAAAGGCATACAAGTTCAACAAACACAGTGAGCCCCATATAAGAAGAACCTAAAACAGGCCTACATCAAGACACACAATAATGAAAGTGCCAAAAATTAAAGACAAAAAAATAATCTTAAAGGCAGCAAAAGATAAGCAACAGCTTACCTACACAGGAACCCCCATAAGGCTATCAGCTAACTTCTAAACACAAACACTATAGGCCACTAGGAAACAGCATGAAGTAATCAAGATAATAAAAAATAAGAATCTGAATCCAAGACCACTCTATCCAGAAAGGCTATTAATCAAAATAGAAGGTGAAATAAAAAAAAAGGGGGGGGGGAGGAATATATTAGCACCAAACCAGCACTGCAAGAAATGTTAAAACAACAACAACAACAACAACAAAAATGCTGTAATAAGTAGAAGAAATGGAAAGAGAAATACAACAATAATGAATAAAAATGGCCCTGGCTGGTTTGGCTCACCAGTTGGAGCATTGGCCTGTGGACCAGAGAGTCTTGTGTTCAGTTCCTGCTAGGGGCATGTACAACAAAAGTAAAATAAAAATTTAAAAATAGCAATAGATAAGTACATATCAATATTAACTTTAAATGTAAATGAATTAAATATTTCCATCAAAAGATGCAGAGTAGCTGAATGGATAAAGAAGCATGACTCATATATATATTGTTTCCAAGAGACCCACCTCACAACAAAAGACTCACAAGGTTGAAAATGAAGGGATGGAAAAAAATCTTCCAAGCACAGAAAGAAAAAAGAAGATTGGGTAGCAATACTCATATCTGATAAAAGTACACTTCAAAATGAAGGCCGAAACTAGAAACAAAAAAGGCCACTACATAATTTTGAAAGAATTTATGCCCCAGGAGGACATAACCTTGGTCAACTTATATGCACCCAATATAGGAGCACCAAAATACATTAAAAAATCTGGAGATCTTCAAAGGAAAAATCAACAGCAATACAATCATAGCAGAAGACTTCAACACCTGCTGACATCACTGGATAGATCCTCCAGAAAAAAATTAACAAGGAAACAGAGATACTAAATGATGCATTAGATCAAATAAATTTAATAGATATCTACAGAGAATTACCCCCCAAAACTGCAGAATTCCCATTCTTTTTAAGTGCACATGAGACATTCTCAAATTTAGACCACATGATAGAACACAACTAAGTCTCTATGAGTTAAAGAACATTGAATTCATATCAAGCATCTTCTCAGATTGCAATGGCATAAAACTAGAAATCAATTACAATACAAACAATTAAAAACATTCAAATACATGGAAGCTAAATAGCGTGTTATTAAACAATGATAAGGCTACCAAGGAACTCAAGAAAAAAATTAAAAACTTCCTGGAAACCAACGAAAATGGACACAAACAACAAAAAATCTATGGGGCACAGCAAAAGCCATCCTGAGAGGAAAGTTTATAGAACTACAGGCCTACCTCAAGAAACAAAAAAAAATTCCTACTTGACTAAATAACCTTAAAACTTAAAGAACTAGAAAGTAAACAAAAAGTAAAACCCAAAGAAAGAAGAAGGAAAGAAATAGTAAAGGTCAGAGCAGAAATATTGACATAGACACTAAGTAAAACAATTCAAAAGATCAATAAAACAAAGAGCTGGTTCTTTGAAAAGTTAAACAAGATTGGTGGACCCTTAGTCAGACTCACCAAAACAAAGACAGAGGACCCAAATAAACAAAATCAGAAACAAAAAAAGAAGTGACAATGAACACCACAGAAGTACAAGGGATCATTAAAAAATATGAATAATTATATGCCAACAAGTTAGACAATCTAGGCAAAATGTATAAATTTCTAGAATCACACACTCTCCCCAAACTGAACCTGAAAGAAATAGAAAACTTAAACAGACCAATAACAACTAAGGAAATTGAAGATGTTATCAAGAAACTTCCAGGAAACAAAAACCTAGGCCCGGACAACTTAATGGGGGAATTTTACCAAACATTAAAGGAAGAACTAATACCAATTCCTTTCAAACTATTGCAAAAATCCAAGAAGAAGAAAGACTTCCAAACTATTTTTATGAGGTTAGCATAATTCTAATTCTAAAACCAGATAAAGACACTGCAAAGAAAGAAAACTAAAGCCTAATATTCCTGATGAACACAGATGCCAAAATCCTTATCAAAAGATTAGCAAATATGATCCAGCAATACATTAAAAAAGTGATTTACCATGACCAAGTGGGATTCATCCCAGGGATGCAAGGATGGTACACTATTCACGAATTAATAAATGTGATACACCACACAAACAAAATAAAAGACAAACACCATATGATCATATCAATAGATGCTGAAAAAGCATTTGACAAAATCCAGCACCCATTTCAGAAAAAAAAAAAAAAATGCTGAGCAATGAGGAAACAGAGAGATCATATCTCAACATAATAAAGGCCATATATGAAAACCCAACAGCCAACATCATAATTAATGTGCAAAAATTAAAACATTTTCCTTAAGAACAGGAACAAAACAGGAAGCCCACTTTCACCACTCTTATTCAACATGATACTGGAAGTCTTAGCCATTGCAATTAGAGAAGAAGAAAAAATAAAAGGAAGTGAAACTCTCATTATTTGCAGATGACATAATACTGTACATAGAAAACCCTAAAAACTCCATCAAAAATCTACTAGATTCAATAAATGAATTTGGCAAAGTAACAGGACAAAAAATTAACATCAAAAAGTCAACAGCATTCTTATATACCACCAATAAACTCACAAATAGGGAAACAAAAAAATCCCATTTACTATTGCAGCAAAAAAAATTTTTACACCTAAGAATAGATTTAACCCAGGATATAAAGGACCTACTCACAGACAACTACAAGACACTGAAAAAAAGAAATAGAGGAAAATATATAAAAAAGTGGAAGCATATACCTTGTTCATGGATTGGAAGAATTAACATCACTAAAATATCCATACTCCCCAAAGCAATCTATAGATTGAATGCAATCCTCATTAAAATACCAATAACATATTTCACAGAACTAGAACAAGTACTTCAAAAGTTTACAAGGAATCAAAAAAGATCTTGAATAGCCACAGTAATCTTGAAAAAGAACAACAAAGTAGGAGGGATCACAATACTGGATATGAGGTTATACTATAAAGCCACTATAATAAAAACAGCCTGGTATTTGTACAAGAACAGGCATATAGATCAATGGAACAGAGCAGAGAACCCAGAAATTGACCCAAGACATTATGCTCCATTAATGTTTGATAAAGGAGGCAAGAGCATACAATGGAGTAAAGACAGCCTCTTTAATAAATGATGTTGGGAAAATTGGACAGCTACATGCAAAAAAATTGAAACTAGACCACCAACTCACACCATATACAAGAATAAACTCAAAATGGATAGAAGACTTAAACGTGACTCATAAATTTATAAAAGTCCTAGAAGAAAATGTAGACAACAAAGGTTCCAACATCACACGCAGCAGAATGTTCACTGATACACACCTAAGGAAAGAGAAACAAAGGAAAAAGTGAATACATGGGACTCTATCAAGCTAAAAAGCTTCTGCACAGCAAAGAAACAAGCATCAAAATGGAAAGGAAACCCACTATATAGGAGAGCATAACTGCCAATGATACATCCTACAAGGGGATAATTTCCAAAATATATAAAGTACTTATACAACTCCACAAAAAAAAAAAAAAAAAAGACAAAGCCTTCAATTAAAAAATGGGCAGAAGCCAACCAGTGTGTGGTTCACTCCTTGAGTGTGGACCCATGCACCAAAAAGTCACCAATTAAATTCCCAGTCAGGGCACATGCCCCA
This sequence comes from Molossus alvarezi, assembly GCA_037176705.1. NCBI lineage: Eukaryota > Metazoa > Chordata > Mammalia > Chiroptera > Molossidae > Molossus > Molossus alvarezi. The sequence continues at coordinate 124,739,079 of CM073885.1, forward strand.
GTGGGGAGCACGCAGGAGGCGGCCTATTGATGTGTTCTCCCATAGATGTTTCTATCTCTTTCCCTCTCCCTTCTTCTCTCTCTTAAATCAATGAAGAAAAGAACATTTTTTTAAAGAATGGGCATAAGACCTAAATAAACAGCTCTTCAAATAGGACATACAAATGTCCAAGAGACATACCAAAAAAAATGCTCAATGTCACTAATAATCAGAGAGATGCAAATTAAAGCAACTATGAAGTATCACCTCACACCTGCCAGAATAGCTGCCATCAACGCATCATCAAACAAGTGCTGGTCAGGATGTGGATAAAGGGGACTCTAATACGCTGCTGGTGGGAATGCAGACTGGTGCAGCCACTATGGAAAACAATATGGTGTTTCCTCAAAAAATTAAAGATGGAACTGCCATTTGACTCAGTGACCCCCCTTTAGGAATATATTCTAAGAAACCTGAAACACCAATCAGAAAGAATATATGTACCCCCATGTTCGTAGCAGCACTGTTTACAATTGCTAAGATCTGGAAACAGCCCAAGTGGCCATCAATAGTTGAGTAGATTAAAAAGCTGTGGTACATTTACTCAATGGAATACTCTGTAGCTATAAGACAGAAAGATCTCTTATCCTTTGAGATGACATGGAGGCACCTGAAGAGTATCATGCTAAGTGAAACAAGCCAACAAGAGAAAGACAAATAACACATGATTTCACGTATTTGTGGAATATAAAGAATAAAATAATGAGCTGAACAAAATAGACTCAGAGACATAGAAGTAGGGGGGAGGGAGGGAAGAGATAAACTAAAGAAATTATATACATATAAGCAAAACCAATGGACACAGCAATTCTGGGGGGTGGGGGTGAAGGAGGGTGTCAATGGGGAAAAGAGAAACATCTGTAACAAAAATTAATTAATTTTTAAAACCTAAATTTTTAAATTTTCAGAAGCTAAATATACTGATATATAATGGTTACAAGAGTTTATCCAAAGAACTTGCAGCCCAGAAGTTGATTTGTTATGGGAGTTATCTGTCTCATTATGTACTTTTCTGTAGTATGTAAAATCATGGTATAAATATGGGAACATCAAATATCAAATGTTGTATATACATTACTGATAAGTTGTTAAATCACTTTAAAATTGTCAGAAAAGTGCTCTATAACAAGAATTAGGAGTGGGTCCCTATGTTTTACTTTTGCTGCTTATGAAGTCTAGACCCTTTACACCATGCAGGTGCTGTGGGGCTGCAGGAGGGAGCCAGCCAGTGCCCTGGATGGCAGGAGGGCTGAGCTGCATCTGGTTGAGCCTTGGCAGAGAGTGCTTCTCCCAGGTCCACCTGCCTACTCTGGCCCACCCAGCTGCCAGCCTCCAGTCCTATTACCTGCTCATCTTGTCCCTGTCATTCAAGCTATTTGTCCGAAGAAGGAGAATTTTCTTCACTCTCCATACGCTGCCCACAATGGCAGCATGGTGGATCGGTCCCATATCTCTGTCTCTGTAGGGGACCCGTCTGCCTCTCAGGCTATTCAAGGTCATGAAGCCTGAGGGGTGGAAGTCCAGCTCCCTGTTCAGCCTCCTTACAAAGGAAAGCAGGCACGACATCGCAGAGAGCCAGAGCCCAGTACTCTCTCTCCAGCCAACCACCTCACCGCCACAACTCTCAAGCAGGGCAGTTAGGCAGTTTAGAATCTCCCTGCTCAGAATCACAGTAACCAAGCAACGCCACTGACATCACTGAGCATGCGCACAGATGTGGCCCAAGGGCACCCAAAGCGCAGGTGCGAGGCCCAAGTCTCTCAAACCCTAACATCCCTCTGTAAGCAGATATGGGTTTCATAGACACATTTTTGGGAGTTGGCCAGGTGTTTCCAGAAGCTTGCAGATGTTTCAGTCAGTCCAGTGAAAAAGCAGTCTTGCCTGAGATGGGGGGCTAGGGCAGTGTGGAACTTCAAGATGCTCAAGATCTTGTCCTTCAGAAAACTCCCCTTTAATAAAACCTCTATATCTTTCTGTGCCTCAATTTCTCTTCCACATCCCTTGGGACCCCAGTAATCTCCAGGAAATTTAGCGGATGCAACAAGATGTTTTCATGGTTTCAGAGATTGTGGCACTATGTGTCTGCAAGTACAAATTTATGAGACACCAGTGCAGGTTCTCGAGATGAAATCACGTTTTCACATGCCTCTTAATCATCCCCTTTTGGTCCACCTCTTACACTTATGTTTTAGTTCCCTTGTCAACATAAGAAACATCCAAACCTATAGGAAATTCTTGTGAGTTTTTTCAAGCTAAGCTGTCAACAATTGCCAAGACACAAAATCTCAAAGGACTGAGATATTGCTCCAGAGAATGGCAGGTTTTTGTGTTTGTTTATGTTTAATCCTCACCTGAAGACATTTTCTTTTCCTTTTTTTAAGGTTTTTTTTTTCTTTATTGAGTTTTAGAGAGAGAGGAATGGAGAGAGAGAGATAGAGATAGAAACATTGATGAGGGTGAACATTGATAGGCCGCCTCCTGCATGCCCCCCAATAGGGATCTGGCTCACAACCTGGGCATTTGCTCTGACCGGGAATCGCACCCGTGACCTCTTGATGCATGGGTCAGTGCTCAACCACTGAGCCATACTGGCTGGCCTGAAAAGATGTTTTCATTTTTCTAAAGATAGAGTAAGAGAAAGAGAGAGAGAGAGAGGTGCAAGAGAGGCACATTGATTGGTTGCCTCCCTCAGGACCTCGACCAGGGCCAAAGACTGAACCAAAATAAGGTACATGCTTTTGACTGGAATTGAAACCGCTACTCTATGGTCTGTGGGCTGACACTCCAACCACTGAGCCAAACCAGTCAGGGCAGAGAATGGCAGTTTTTGTACCTTGTTTATATGTTTCAATCAGAAGAGAAGACATAAGCGGTTTACAAGAAATCCACTGGCGATAGATTAGGGAAGTGAGAGAAAGCAAAGTGGGGGAAACCTCTGGGCTTGTGTGAAAACCAAATGATAGACATACATCTTTTACATGTGTGGGTACAGAATAATGAAGTCAACAATTACAATAACAACAGTGAAAAGATTTATGGTCTCTGCCCTGGTGCATTGGTTGTGCCCTGAGAGGTCTGGTAAAAAGGTAATCCTGCAATTCCAAAGGTATGTATGGATGCAAAAAACAACAGACAGGCTCCGTTAAGGTAAAGATTGATTTTGGTCAGGGGAGATTCTAGCCTAGGACATGACTACCAGTCATAACTGCTTTTAGTTAAAAAGTTTTAATTTCAGACAGTTCTTTGTGGTTACTTTAGGTCTCTGTGTCATTAAACACAGGCCTTCCCTGAGCTTGTCAGGTTAGCATGTGGCCCCATTTTGTTCACATGCCCAAATAAATCTATAATCAACCAACATTTATTTTGGAGCATGCTCTTAACATTTAAAACACTTTTTTTTTTTTTTAATGGCTATTCACATGGCACAAACCATCTTTTCTCACCTGGTTTAAATTGTCACTTTACTGTGCATTAAATTCTCAAGTTGTGTGTTTTGTTTTGGAGTTTCCTGTTTCCAGCCATTGAATGGTCTGCTTCCTTTTGAATCAGTGATACTGCAGTAATAAACCTAGTCATAAATGACTGGAAAAGAGCAAAGAAAAGAACAAATTTTATAGGCATGATATGTGCAGCTTTGCCAGAAAACTGCAATTTAACACTCCACAGGTCAGTTTTCTACAAATGGCTGAGTAAAGAAACTGGACAGGGGAAGAATAAATGGGGCCTGGAAGGGGCTGTCTCATCTGGTAATGTCAAGGGCTGGCCCAGTTGTTGGCCCGGATAGGTCCATCCTGCTTGGTCATATCTAGGCCTGGCCCCAGTGTGGGCCTGCGTAGGGCCATCCAGGCTGGTCATGTCCAAAACTGGCCCGGGTATGGGCCTGGCTGTGGACCGTCAGGTTTGTCGTGTCCAGGGCTGGCCTGGGTGTAAAGTCCTGATTGGGCCTTTCAGCCTGGTCATGTCCTGGGCTGCACAAGTGTGGGTCTGGATGGGGCTGTCCAGCATGCTAGAGTCCATGACTTTTCTAGGTGTGGGTGTGGATAAAGGCCGACCACCCCTGGTAATGTTCAGGTCGGGCTGGGTTTGGGGCCTAGATGAGAACGTCATTCTGGTTATGTTCAGAGCTGTGTGGCCTGGTCGTGTCCTGAACTGGCCTGGGTGGGCTAGGCTGTGGAAAATCCAGCTTGGTAGTTAGTGTTCAGGGCTGGCCCAGCTACAGGCTTGGATGGTGCCTTCCACCCTGGTCATGTCCAAGGAAGGCACGAGTGTTCGCCTGGATGAAAACTTTCTGCCTGGCTGGGTCTAGAGCTTGCCCTAGTGTGGGTGTCCAGGCCCGTTCCCGGTGTGGGCCAGAATAAAGGCCCATTACCCTGGTTGTGTCCAGGTCATGCCTGGTATTGAGCCTGGATGAGGACGTCACACTGGTTTTATTCAGGGCTATGTAGCCTGGCTGTGTCCAGGACTGGCTTCACCATGGTGCCTTAATGGGGATGTCCAGCCTGGTGGTGTCCATGGCTGCCCTGGGTATAAATCCCTGATTGGGCCTTACAGCCTGGTTGTGTCCAGGGCTGCCCAGGTGTGGGTCTGGATTGGGCTGTCCAGCCTTCTGGTGTCCCTGGCTTTTCCAGCTGTGGGCTTGGATGAAGGCCGTCCACCTTGGTTTTGTTCAGGTCGGGCCAGGTTTTGGGCCTGGATGAGGGCTTCATGCTGGTCATGTCCAGGGCAGCAACAGGTGTTGGCCTGGACATTGTCGTTAAAATTGTCCTTGTGCAGTCTGGCCAAAGTGTTGGCCTGGGTGGGTGCTCTCCAGCAGGGTATTGTCTAGGGCTGGCAGTCCAGCCTGGCCATGTCCAGGGCAGGCCCGGTTTGGGCCCAGATAACAACTCTTGGCAGGGTCGTGTCCAGGGCTGGCCCAGGAGTGAGCCCAAAATGACCCGTCCAGCCTGGTCATGTCCAAAACTACCCTGGGTGCAGCCTGGCTGTGGAAAATCCAGCTTGGTCATTTGTAGAACTGTCCAGAGAGAGGGCTTGGATGGTGCCTTCCAACCTGGATGAGGGCTGTTCACCATGTTAGTGTCAAGGGCTGGCCCTGGTATGGGTGTCCAGGGCTGGTCTGGGTGTGGGCCTGGATGTAGGTCGTCCACTGGGGTCATGTCTATCTTAGGGATGGTTGTGGGCCAGGATGAGGATGCCACGCTGTTCATGTCCAAGACTGTGTAGCCTGGTCGAGTTCAGGACTGGTCCCGCTGTGGGGCCTTGATGGACATGTCCACCTGGTCTTGTCCAGGGCTGGCCTGGGTGTGGAGACTTGATTGGGCCTTACAACCTGGTTGTTTAAAAGGCTGGCCCAGGCCCTGGCCAGTTTGGCTCAGCGGTTGGAGCGTTGGCCTGTGGTACAGAGAGACCCAGGTTGGATTCCCGCTAAGGGCACATACCTCGGTTGCAGTTTGTCCCGGGCCCTGGTTGGTCGTGTGGGTGGCAGCCACTCGATGTGTCCCTTCACATCGATGTTTCTCTCTCTCTCTCTTCCTCTCTCTCCCTCCTGCTCTATCTGAACAAAAAATGGAAAAATGTCCTCGGGTGAGGATAAAAAAAAAAAAAAGGCTGGCCCAGGTATGGAGCCTTCATTGGTCCTTCCAGCATGGTCATGTACAGGGCTGGCCTGGGTGTGAAGTCTTGATTGGGCCTTACAGCATGGTCATGTTTAGGGTGGGCCCGGGTGTGGGCCTTGATAGGTCCGTCCATCTAGCTGGTGTCCACAACTGTTCTGGGTGGGGTCTGGAACAAGGCCGTCCACTGTGGTCGTGTCCAGGTCAGGCCTTTTTTTGGTGCTGAATGAGGGCTTCATGCTGGTGGTGTCCAGGACTGCCCAAGTGTGGGGCCTGGGTGGGCTGCCAGGCTTGTCCTCTCCAGGGATGGCAGCTGGTATTGGCCTGAACGGGTTAGTCCAGCCTGGTAATGTCCGGGGCTGGCCTTGCTGTGGGGCCTGGAAGGGAATGTCCTGTCTGGTAATGTCAAGGGCTGGCCCAGTTGTTGGCCCGGATAGGTCCATCCTGCTTGGTCATATCTAGGCCTGGCCCCAGGGTGGGTCTGCGAGGGGCTGTCCAGCCTGGTCGTGTCCAAAATTGGCCCGGGTGTGGGCCTGGCTGTGGACCATCAGGTTTGTCGTGTCCAGGGCTGGCCTGGGTGTAAAGCCCTGATTGGGCCTTATAGCCTGGTCATGTCCTGGGCTGCACAAGTGTGGGTCTGGATGGGATTGTCCAGCATGTTGGTGTCCATGCGTTTTCTAGGTGTGGGTGTGAATACAGGCCGACCACCCCTGGTATTGTTCAGGTTGGGCCGGTTTTGGGCCTGGATGAGAATGTCATTCTGGTTATGTTCAGGTCTGTGTGGCCTGGCTGTGTCCCAAACTGGCCCGGGTGGGCTAGGCTGTGAACCATCCAGCCTGAAAATTAGTGGCCAGGGCTGGTCCAGCTATGGGCTTGGATGGTGTCTTCCACTTTGGTCATGTCCAAGGAAAGTGCGAGTGTTCGCCTGGATGAAAACATCCTGCCTGACTGGGTCTAGAGCTTGCCCAGGTGTGGGTGTCCAGGCCCGTTCCCAGTGTGGGCCAGGATAAAGGCCCATTACCCTGGTTGTGTCCAGGTTGTGCCTGGTATTAAGCCTGGATGAAGGCCATCCACCCTGGTTTTGTTCAGGTAGGGCCAGGCTCTGGGCCGGGATGAGGACTTCACTATGCTCATGTCCAGGGCAGTCTAAGGTGTGGGCCAAATGGGGGCTTCAACCCTTGACTTGTCCAGATTGGCCATGATGTGGGCCTAGATGAATGCTATCCACCGTGGTCATGTTCAGGGCTGGCCTGGTGTAGGCCAATTTAGGGGCAGTCCCCTTTGGTTGTGTCCATGGCTGGCCCTGGTGTTGACCTAGATGGGGCCCGTCCAGCCTAGTCATGTTCTTGGCTGGCCTTGGTATGGGCCTGGATGGGGCTGTCCAGCCTGGTCGTGTTCAAGGCTGACCCGGGTGTAGACCTATCTGCTAGCCCAAATGTGTGCCTGGATGTTGCCGTCCACCCTTGTCGTATCTAGGCCTGGCCCCTATTTGGGCCTGGATTTGGCCTTTCAGCCTGGTCATCTCCAGGGCTCACCAGCGTGTGAGCCTAAATAGGGGCCGTCCTGCATGGTCATGTCCAAGGCTGGTCCAGGATTTGGAACTGGATGGGGCCGTTCAGTCTGGTTGTGTCCAGAGCTGGCCACCGTGTTGGGCTTGATTGCAACTATCCTGTCTGGCATGTCGAGGGCTGTCCCCAGTCTGGGCCTGGAGGGGGCCTTCAGCCTAGTTTTGTCCAGTACAGGCCTCAGTGTGGGTTAGGATGGGGGTTTTCCAGCTTGGTCATGTCCAGGGCTGGCCCTGTTCTGGGCCTGGAAGGCCCCGTCCAGCCTTTTCATGTCAAGGGCTGGACCAAGCGCAGTCTCGGATTGGGGCAATATTCCTGGACTTGTCCAAACTGGCTGAGGTGTGGGCCTGGAAGAGCACTGTCCCGCCTGGTCGTGTCCAGGGCAGGCCCTGCTGAAGGGCCTGAAGAGGACGATTAGCCTGGTAATGTCAAGGCCTGGCCCGGGTTTGGGCCCTGGTGGGGCCGTCCATCCTGCCATGTTAAGAGCTGGCCCTGCTGTGGGGCCTAGAAGGGGATGTCCAGCCTCATAATGTTGAGGGTTGACCAAGGTGTCAGCCTGGATGGATGATTCCAGCCTGGTCAAATGTAGGCCTATCTCCAGAGTGAGCCTGGATTTTGTGTTATAACCTGGTCATGTCCCTGGACTTGTCCAAACTGGCCCATGTGTGGGCATGGATGAGTGCTTTCCAACCTGGTCTTGTTCAGGGCTTCTTTGGTGTAGGTCTGGACGGGGCTGTTCAGCCTTGTCCTGTGCAGGTATGGCCCAGGTGTGGGCCTCGATGGGGTCCGTGAAGCCTGGTTTTGTCCTTGGCAGGCACGGGTGTAATCGGATAAGACCAGTAAATGTGATCATATCCAGGGCTGGCCCAGGTGTGGGCCTGGATGGGAGCTGTCCAGCATGATCCTGTCCAGGGCAGGCGCTGCTGAGGGGCCTTAAGATAATGTGCAGCCTGCTAATGTCAAGGTCTAGTCCAGGCTTGGGCCTTCATGGGGCCGTCCAGCCTGGCCATGTGCAGAGCTGGCCCTGCTGTGGGTCCTAGAAGAGGATGTCCAGGCTGTTTATGTCATGGGTTAGTTCGGGTGTCAGCCTGGATGGATCCTTTCAGCCTGGTTGTATGTAGGCCTGTCTCTGCAGTCAGCCTCAATTTGACCTTCTAGCCTGGTCAAATTGAGGTTGACTGCAGAGACAGGCCTGCAGAGACAGGGCCTGCCGGGTGTGGGCCCGGTGGTGTCTGTCCAGCCTGATCAACTCTAGGAAAGGCCCGGGTGTGGGCCTGAATGAAGGCAGTCCACACTAATAGTGTCCAAGTCTTGTCTTGTTTTGGGCACGAATGAGGACGTCACGCTGGTCATATCCAGGGCTGTCTCCGGTGTGGGCATGGATGGGGGCGTCAACCCTGGACTTCTCCAGACTTGTCCTGGTGTGGGCATGAATGGGTGTTGTCCACCATGGACATGTTCAGGGCTGGCCTAAATTTGGGTCTAAATAGGGGCCATCCTGCCTAGTCGTGTCCAAGGCTGGATTGAGATTTGGGCCTGGATGGGGCCATTCAGCCTGATTGTGCCCAGGGCTGGCCCTGATGTTGGCCTGGATGGCGGCTCTCCAGCCTGGCGTGTCGAGCGATGGCTCTGCTGCAGGCCTGGAATTGTCATGGGCCTCCCCGGGTATGGGACATAGACGGGGTCATCCTGCTTGGTCGTGTCCAGGGCTGGCACAGGTGTATGCCTGAATATGGCTGTCCTGCCAGGTCGTGTCAAGGGCTGGCCCAGCTGTAAGTCCTGGATGTGTCCATACTTCATGGTCTAGTCCAGGGCTGGACTGGGTTTGGACCTGTAAGTGGCCCATCTAGCCTGGGCGTATGCAGAGAAGGAGCCTGTCTGGGGCCATCCAGCCTGATCCCATCCATTCTTTACTCAGGTTTGGGGACTGGATAAGTGTTGTGAGTTCTGGTCGTGTCCAGGGCTGGCCCGCATGTGGCACTGGATGGAACCCTACAGCCTCGCCTTGTCGTGTCCAAAGTTGGTTCCCATGTTGGCCTAGATGGGTGTTCTCCAGATTGTTCATGTGGAGGGCTGGCCCTGTTGTGGGCCTGGAAGGGCCCATCCCCCAGCCTCTTTGTGCCCAGGGCTGGAACAAGTGCAGGCCCTGATAGGAGCGATACCTCTGGACTTTTCCAAACTGGCCCAGATGTGGCCATGGATGAGTGCTGTCCAACATGGTCTAGTCCACGGCTGCCCAGGTGTTGGCCTGGATGGGGCCACTCAGCCTTGTCCTGTGCAGGAGTTGCCCGGGTGTGGGCCTAGACGGGGACCGTGCAGCCTGGTCATGTCCTTGGCTGCTGTGGGTATAATCCTGGATGAGGCCAGTCCACTTGGCTATGTCCAGGGATGGCCCTAATATTGGTCTAGATGGTGGCTGTCCAGCATGATCATGTCCAGGGCTGGCCCAGGTGTGGGCCTGGATGAGAGCTGTCCAGCATGGTCCTGCCCTGGGCAGGACCAGCTGTAGAGCCTGAAGAGGATGTTTAGCCTTGTAATGTCAAGGTCTGGTCCAGGTGTGGGCCTGGATGGGGCCCTCCAGCCTGGCCATGTGCAGAGCTGGCCCCTCTGTGGGGCCTGATTAAGGATGTCCAGCCTGGTCATATCTAGGCCTGGCCCCAGTGTTCACCTGCATGGGGCCATCCAGCCTGGTTGTGTTTAAAACTGGCCCTGGTGTGGGAGTTGCTGTGGACTGTCCAGCTTGGTGGCATCAAGGGCTGGCCCGAGTATGGAGCATTGTTTGGGCATTGTAGCCTGGTTGAGTCTAGGGCTGGCTCAGGTGTGGCACCTTGAGTTGGTGTTACAGATTGGTCAGTTCCAGGTCTGCCCCAGATGTGGGGCCTAATTGGGCTGCCAGACTTGTCGTGTTTATGGCTGGCCTGAGTGCAGTCCTGAATGGGGTTGTCCAGCCTGGTAATGTCCAGGGATGACCCAGTTGTCAGCCTGAATGGGTCCTTTCAGCATGGTCATATCTAGGCATGGCCGTAGTGTTGGCCCACATGGGGTTTCTAGCCTGGTCATGGCCAAATTGGTTCAGGTGTGGACCTGGCTGCAGACCATCCAGCCTGGTAATGTCCAGGGCTGACATCGCTGTGGGGCCTGGAAGAAGATGTCTAGACAGGTAATGTCAAGGGCTCACCCAGTTGTTGTCCTGGATGGGTTCGTCCAGGCTGACCATATCTAGGCCTGACCCCAGTGTCGGCCATCATGGAGTAGTCCAGCCTGGACATGTCCAAATCTGGCCCAGCTGTGAGCATGGCTGTGGACCCAGCTTGGTGGTGTCCAGGGCTGGCCTGGGTGTGGAACATTGATTGGGCCTTACAGCCTGGTCATGTCCAGGGCTGGTCCAGGTCCAGGTGGGGTTTGGAAGCAGGCTGTCCACGTGGTCATGTCCAGGTTGGGCGTGGGTTTGGTCCTGGATGAGGACATCATGCTGGTCATGTCCAGGCCTTGCCTGTGTTTGGGCCTTGTTGGGGGCGTCTAGCCTGGATGGGTCCAATGCTGGCCCTGGTGTACAATATGGTGGAGGTGTGGGCCTGGATGGGGAATGGTCAATCTTGCCGTGTTTAGGGCTGGCAAAAATTTGGGCCTGAATTGTGCCATTCAGCCTGGTCATGTCCACGGTGTGCCTGGATGTAAGACTTGGATATGGTTGTCTAGCCTGGTCATGTCCAGGGCTGGCCACGCTGTGGAGCATTGATTGGGCCTTACAGCCTGGTTGTTTCCAGGGCTGGACCTGGTGTGGCACCTTGATTTGGCCTTGAAGCCTGGTCGAGTACAGGGCTGGCCTAGGTGTGGGCCTAGATGGGGCTGTGCTGCCCACTGGTGTCTAGGTCTGGTCTGGGAGGGGTCTGAAAGAAGGCCATCCACAGTGTTCGTGTCCATGTTGGGCCTTGGTTTGGTCCTGGATGAGGACTTCATGCTGGCCTTGTCCAGGGCTGCCCAGGTCTGGGGCCTGGATGGGCCACCAGACTTCTCCTGTCCAGGACTGGCACAGGTGTGTGCCTGGATGGGGGCCTCTGGCATGGGCATGGCCTGGCTTTGCCTTTGTTTGGGCCTGGATGAGGACGTCCAGCCTGGTGGTGTCCAGGGTTGGCCCTGGTGTGGAACATTGACTGGGCCTTACATCCTGGTCATGTCCAAGGCTGACCCAGGTATATAATCTTGATTTGGCCTTACAGCCTGGTCAAGTCCAGGGCTGGTTCAGGTTTGGTGCCTTGAATTGGTCTTACAGCCTGGTCTAGTCCAGGGCTGGCCCAAGTGTGGGCCTGGATCGGGCCATCCTACCTACTGGTGTCCAGGGCTGGTCCGGGTGGGGTCTGAAACTAGGCCGTCCACTGTTGTCGAGTCCAGGTCAAGCCTCAGGATGGTCCTGGATGAGGACTTCATGATGGTTGATTTCAGGGCTGGCCAAGGTATGGGTCCTGATTGGAGCCCCAGACTTGTGGTGTCCAGGGCTGACCCAGGTGTGGGCCTAAATGGGGTCATCCTTCCTGGTAATGTCCAGGGCTGACCTTGCTGTGGGGCCTGGAAGATGTCCAGCCTGGTAATGTCAAGGGCTTTTCGTGTCGTCATCCTGGATGGGTCGGTCCAGGCGGGTCATATCTAGGCCTGAACCCAGTGTCGGTCTTAATGGGGCCGTCCAGCTTGGATGTGTCCAAAACTGGTCCGGATGTGGGCCTGGCTATAGACCCCCAGCTTGGTGGTGTCCAGAGCTGGGCCAGGTGTGGAGCCTTGATTAAGCCTTACATTCTGGTTGTGTTCAGGTTGGCCCAAGAGTGGGCTTGGAATGGCCCGTTCAGTCTGGTCATGTTCAATGCTGGCACAAGTTTGGACCTGTTGGGGGCCTCCTGCCTAGTGGTGTCCAGGCCTTACCTGTGTTTGGGCCTGGTTGGGGGCATCCAGCCTGGACGGGTCTAATGCTGGCCCTGGTGTGGGTTTATATGGGGATGTTCAGTCTTATTGTGTCCAGGGCTGGCCAAAATTTGGGCCTGAATTGGGCCAATCAGCCTGGTCATGTTCAGGGTGTGCCCAGATGTAAGGCCGGATATGTCTGTCTAGCCTGGCCATGTCCAAGGCTGGCCCAGTTGTCATCCTGGATGAGGATGTCCAGCCTGATTATATCTAGGTCTGGCCCCAATGTCAGCCTGCATGGAGCCGTCCAGCCTGATCATGCCCTAAACTGGCCAGGGTGTGGGACTTACTGTGGACCGTCCAGCTTGGTCATGTCTAGGGCTGGCCCAAGAGTGGCCCCTTTGTTTGGCCTTTTAGCCTGGTCGTCTCCAGGGCTGGTGTGGGTGTGGTGCCTTGATTTGGCCTTACATCCTGGTCATGTCCAGGGCTGGTCTAGGTGGGGTCTGGAAGCAGGCTGTCCACGTGGTCGTGTCCAGCTTGGGACTGGGTTTGGTCCTGAATGAGGACATTATGCTGGTCATGTCCAAGCCTTGCCCATGTTTGGACCTGGTTAGGGGGGTCCAGCCTGGATGGGTCCAATGCTGGCCCTGGTGTCCAACATGACGGAGGTGTGGACCTGGATGGGGGATGGTCAATCTTGTCGTGTTTAGGGCTGGCAAAAATTTAGGCCTGAATTGTGCCATTCAGCCTGGTCATGTCCACGGTGTGCCGGAGGTAAGGCCTGGATATGGCTGTCTAGCCTGGTCATGTCCAGGGCTGGCCCCGCTGTAGAGCATTGATTGGGCCTTACATCCAAGTCATGTGCAAGGCTGACCCAGGTGTGTAGTCTTGATTGGGCCTTACAACCTGGTCGAGTCCAGGGTTGGCCCGAGTGTGGGCCTGGATGGGGCTGTCCTGCCTACTAGTGTCCAGGGCTGGTCCGGGTGGGGTCTGGAACTAGGCCGTCCACCGTGTTTGAGTCCAGGTCAAGCCTGGGGGTTGTCCTGGATGAGGACTACATGTCGGTCGATTCCAGGGCTGGCCTGGGTGTGGGCCTGAATGGGGTTGTCCAACCTGGTAATGTCCAGGGCTCGCCCAGTTGTCATCCTGGATGGGTCTGTCCAGGCTGACCATATCTAGGCCTGACCCCAGTGTCAACCTTCAAGGAGTCGTCCAGCCAGGACGTGTCCAAAACTGACACAGTGTGGGCATGGTTGTGGACCCCCAGCTTGGTGGTGTCCAGGGCAGGCCCATGTGTGGAGCCATGATTGGGCCTTACATCCTGGTTGTGTCAAGGGCTGGCCCTGTAGTGGGCCTGGAATGGCCTGTTTAGCCTGGTCATGTTCAAAGTTGGCACGGGTTTGGATCTGGATGGGGGCCTCCTGCCAGGTCGTGTCTAGGCCTTGCTCATGTTTGGCCCTAGTTGGGGGTGTCCAGCCTGAACGGGTCCAATGCTGGCCCTGGTGTGGGCCTAGACAGGGGATCTTCAGTCTTATTTTAGCCAGGCCTGGCCAAAATTTGAACCTGAATTGCACCATTCAGCCTGGTCACGTCGAGGGTGTGCCCAGATATAAGGCCGAGATGAGACTGTCTAGCCTGGTCATGTCCAGGGCTGGGTTTGCTGTGGGGCCTGGAAGTGGATGTCTGGCCTGGTAATGTCAAGGGATGGCCCAGTTGTCAGCCTGAATGAGTCATTCCAGCATAGTCGTATCTAGGCATAGCCGCAATATCGGCCTACATGGGGCTGTCCAGCCTGGTTGTGGACAAAACTGGGCCAGGTGTGGACCTGGTTGTGGACCATCCAGCTTGGTGGTGTCCAGGGCTGACCCAGGTGTGTAGACTTGATTGGGCCTTACAGACTTGTCCAGTCCAGGGCTGGCCCGGATGTAGGCCTGGATGGATCCGTCCTGCCAACTGGTGTCCAGGACTGGTTCGAATGGGGTCTGGAACTAGGCCATCCACTGTGTTTTAGTCCAGGTCAAGCCTAGGGATGGTCCTGGATGAGGACTTTATGCTTGTTGATTCCAGGGCTGGCCCAGATGTGGGTCCTGATTGGAGCCACAGACTTGTCATGTTTAGGGCTGGTTTCGGTGCAGGCCAGAATGTGGTCATCCAGCCTGTTAATGTCCTGGGCTGATCTTGCTCCGGGGCCTGGAAGATGTTTAACCTGGTAATGTCAAGGGCTCATCATGTCATCATCCTAGATGGGTCGGTCCAGGCAGGTTATATCTAGGCCTGACCCTAGTGTCAGCATTCATGGGGCCATCCAACCTGGATGTATTCGAAACTGGCCAGGGTGTGGGCCTGGCTGAGACCCCCAACTTGGTGGTGTCTAGGGCTTGGTCAGGTGTGTAGACTTGATTTGGCCTTACAGCCTGGTTGTGTCCAGGGCTGGCCCCGGTATGGGCCTGGATGGGGTCTTCCTGCCTACTGGTGTCCAAGGCTGGTCCAGGTGGGGTCTGGAACTAGACTGTCCACTGTGGACATGTCCAGGTCAAGCCTGTGTTTGTTCCTGGATGAGGACTTCATGCTGGTGGATTCCAGGTCTGGCCCAGGTGTGGGGCCTGATTGGACCACCAAACTTGTCGTGTCCAAGGCTGGTCCAGTTGTGGGCCTTAAATGGATCATCCAGCCTGGTATTATCCAGGGCTGGCCTTGCTGTGTGTCCTAGAAAGGGATGTCCAGTCTGGTAATGTCAAGGGTTGGCCCTGTTGTCAGCCTTGATAGGTCCATCCAGCCTGGTCATATCTAGGCCAGGCCCCAGTGTTGGCATGCATGGGGCCATCCATCCTGGTTGTGTCCAAAACTGGTGTGGGTGTGGACCTGTCCGTGGACTGTTCAGCTTTTTAGTGTCCAGACCTGGCCCGGGTGTGGGCTTGGATGGGGCCCTCCAACCTGGTCATGTTCAGAACTGGCTTCATTGTGGGCTTGGCTGTGGACCATCCAGCTTGGTAGCATCCAGGGCTGGCCCATGTATGGGCTTGGATGGTGCCTTTCAGCCTGGTCGTGTCCAAGGAAGGAACAAGTGTTGGCATGGATAAAAATGTCCTGCCTGGTTGTGTCTAAGACTTGCCCTGGTGTGGATGTCCAGTGCTGTTCCAGGTGTAAGCCTAGATGAAGGCCGATTACCCTGGTTGTGTCCAGGTTGCGCCTGGTTTGAGCCTGGATGAGGACATCACACTGGTTATGTCCAGGGCTGTGTAGTCTGGTTGGGTGCATAACTGGCTCCACTGTGGGGCCTTGATGAGGACATCCAGCCTGGTGGTGTCCAGGGTTGAACCGGTGTGGAGCCATGAAAGGACCTTACAGCCTGGTTGTTTACAGGGCTGGCCCAGGTGTGGGTCTGGATGGGGCCATCCTGCCTGCTGGTGTCCATGGTTTTCCAGGTGTGGGCTTGGATGAAGACCGTCCTCACTGGCTTTGTCCAGGTGGGGCCAGGGTTTGGGCCTGGATGAGAACTTCACATTGGTTGAGTCCAGGGCTATCTTAGGTGTGGGCCTAAATGTTGTCGTAAACCCTTGACTTGTTCAGTCTGGCCAGGGTGTTGGCCTGGATTGGTGCAGTCTAGCTGGGTACAGTCCAGGGCTGGCCATGTGTAGTCCTGGATGGGGCAGTCCAGCCTGTATGTGTCCAGGGCAGGGCCAGGTGTGGGTCTAGATGGGGACTACCGGCCTGGTTGTGTCCAGGTCTGGCCCGGTGTGGGCCTGGATGGGGACATCCACCTTGGTCATGTCCTGGGACCTCTCTGTCTAATTTTTATAACTTCTCATGGCTTCATAATTATTTCAGAATAAACTATTAAAAATTATAAAACCCTGTTCTCTACTACATTTTTAAAATTAACTTCTCTATTTTTGTTACAGTTATTACTCCTATTTTCCCCCACTGATTCCCCCCTCCTTCTCCCTCCCCACCGTGTCACCAGCTTTGTTGTCCATTACCTTTGTTCATGCATACATGCATATAAGTTCTGGAGTCTATCTCTCCTCCACTACCCCCTCTTCTTGGGATTGTCAGTCTGTACCCCACTTCCACATCCCTGGGACTACCCCACCCCTCAGACTATTATGTTCACTATATTCTGCAAATAAGTGAGATCATATGATACTTGTCTTTCTCTGTTTGTCTTGTTTTGCTTAGAATAATACTTTCCAGGTTCCTTCATGTCATCTCAAAGTATAAAAGATCTTTCTTTCTTACTCCTGCATAGTACTCCATTGTGTATATGTATCACAGCTTTTTTATCCCATCAACTGATGGACATTTGGGCTGTTTCCAGATTTTAGCTACAGTCAATAGTGCTGCTATTAGAGCACGCATATAACTCAATGAAAGGAAAACAAACAATCTGATTAAAAATGGGCAGAGGACCTGAATAGACACTTCTTCAAACAGGACATACACGTGGCCAGGAAACATAAAAAAATGCTCAAAGTCACTTGTTATCAGAGAGATGCTAATTAAAATGACAATGAGTTATAACCTCAAACCTGCCAGAATGGCTACTGTCAAAAAATCAACATACAAACAAGTGCTGGTGAGGGTGTGGAGAAAAGGGAAGCCTAGTACACCATGGGTCAAATTGCAGACTGGTACAGCAACTATGGGAAACTGCATGGAATTTCCTCAAAACATTAAAAGTTGATCTGCCTTTTGACTCAGTGATCTCACTGCTAGAAATATACCCTAATAATGCCAAAACACCAATCCGAAAGAATATACACACCCCTAAGTTCCTAAGAGCGCTATTCACAATAGCTAAGATCTGGAAACAGTCCAAATGTCCAGCAATAGATGAGTGGGTAAAGAAACCAGGTGGTATATTTACACAATAGAATACTATGCAGCTGTAAAAAAGAAAGACCTATTACCTTTGAGACAGCATGGAGGGACCTGGAGAGTATTATGTTAAGAGAAACAAGCCAATCAGAGGAAGACAAATATGATGTGATCTCACTTATATGTGTAATTTAATGAACCAAGTAAATTGATGAATAAAATAGAAACAGAGGCATGGAAACGTGGAACAGACTGACAAACTTCAGAGGTAAGAGAGTGGCGGTAGGGGGTGGGCAGAGATTTACAAAGAATTTACATGCATGTATCCATTACCCATGGATGCAGACTACAGGGTGGTGAAGGCCTGGGGCGACATGGGAACCGGGAGGAGAGGAGCAATGGAGAAAAGGGGAGGACATCTGTAACCCTCTCAACAATATTTAAAAATAAAGACATTTTAAAATAAAGTCAATACAATTAAAGACAATTCACAGAAAAGAAAAAGGCCATTGCTTGCATCGGAATGCACCATCCGAAGCAGCAAAGCTGGTGCCACCCACACCCCATGGAGAGCTCCCCATGGATGCCAGGTTCATGGGTACACTGTAATGAAGCACAGGAAATATCTTTCTTGGGAATTTTTTTTTTTTTTTTCGTCTTCAGGAGCAGATCCAGATATTTATGCCTTCAGAATAATATACCAGAGTGGAGTTTGTAAAACCGTGGTCACCATTAGTAGGTCACAAGATCAGTTTTGAGGGCTGTGCCCAGTATTTTAGGGTAGAGCAGAGTGAACCAGAGTGGACAGGAGCTATCGGAGCTCACAGGAGCATGGTCAGGGTCTTGCCACCAAACTCTGAGTTCATGAGTATACCCAAGTGTGCACATGTGGGTAACTGGGTTCCAGATAAATGTGGTTTTTATTCTTGATAACATTGTAGTTATCTCTCCATCAAGCAGAGCTTCTCAGCATTCAGTGTGGTTGTCCTCTGCGCTTCGCACCCCGTTGATTCGGAGGCAGCAGGACAGAGCCAGGTCCTGAGACCGTGTTTCCAACAAGCTCAGGCTGCTGCTGGCATCGACCTTGAGCAGCTAGCTGGCTCTGAAGCACATGGAGCTGCCTGTCTTCACCTGCCCCTCCTTCCTACACAGCTGGTACAAGACTTGGGAGCATGAATGCATTTTTAATCTCCTATTCCTTTTAACAAGCACAGTCTGTCTGGTGAAACCATATCAGGGATCTAACATACTAGGGGTGACTATTCAGCTGAGCCCTGCCCCCGTGTGTCCACACAGCTGCCAGAAAAGTGTGGGCATGCTGGGCATGCCCAGTAAAGCTTTCAGGGGATGCACACCTGGGCCCTTCTCAACCTGATCCCACTCAGTTAGAAAGACTTTCGCCTTTAGGACACGCTTGTCCTAAGGACTGACAGCCTGAGTGACAGCACCTCAGGCAATAGGCACATTCAAGAAGCCACAGGACAGGACTTTGAGGCAATGTCCTCAGAGAATCAGCTCCCTGCTCTGCCCTCTTAGTCCTCTTGCCAGTGGTTTCCTGGTGGCAAGAAGACTGCCACAGCACCAAGCATCACAGCCACATTCAAGAAGGGAAGAGGCAGTGTGGGGTCCCTCTGCATCACCCCTCAGGAAACAAGGCTGTCCAGAAAGCTCCCTATACACCAGACCTGTTCACAGGATCCCCTCTGCATCCAGCAGCCAGGGAGGTGACAGGTAGGACGGGGGAAGAGGCTCTTTATTTTATCGGCATATCTTTTTATTAGCGGCGACGTGTACTTTCTCTCTCTCCTGCATTATGAGACTATCTCTGCGATTGCCCCACTTTCAGGAATGGGACACGGACTCTGGTTGTTTTCATTTTCATTTGTTCAACTTCAGAAGGTGCTGGTGAAAGAGGAGCCCAATTTTGGTTTGGTGTCACACGCCAGGTCTTGTTTGTGACTGACGAGGCTCAGGGTATTCCTCTCCCTGGCACATTTCCTCGTGGGAATGCTGGGTGAGATGTGAATGGGGCTGTAAGCGGGCCCCTCAGGCCTCCCCCAACCACCAGGCTGTGGCCGAATGCCTGCTTCTGCTGGTGTTGACTAGAGCTCGTGATGCAGTTGGCTGATTCCAGATCTCAGGCCGGCTGCATTCACTTTCTCCCATGTTTGTCAAGCACATTGAATCTTTGATTTTTCCTACTTTTTATTATGAAAACTTTCAGATACACACAAAAGTAGAGAGAGAAATACACGCTCAACCTTGCAGCGTCTCAGAGCACCGCCGCTCTCTTCAGATTCCCTCTGCCTTAAATCATTTTGAAGTAAATTTTAGACATCACTTACATTTTACATATATACTTCTACATAGGTCATGCAAAGATAAGTTCTACTGATTCACAGTATGACTTTGATAGGATCACACTCAAAATTTAATGTTGATTTCATAACAGTGTCAGTACATTGACTCAGAGTTCTAATTTTCTCCATTGTCTTACAGCATTTCTCAGTTTATTTGTTGAATTTTTGGATTTAAGAAGGTCTATAAATTGTAATTGGTTAAAATACCACTCAGCAAGCTTTTTAAATTTTTTCTTTATTGATTTTAGAGAGAGGAAGGGAGAGGGGGAGAGATAGAAACATTGATGAGAGAACATCGATAGGCTGCCTCCTGTATGCCCCCCACTGGGGATTCAGCCCACAACCTGGGCATGTGCCCTGACTGGGATTTGAACCAGCAACTTCTTGGTGCAGTGTTGATGCTCACCACTGAGCCACACAGGCTGGGCTCCATTGTTACTTTTAAACAGGTAATATGTGATACTCTTTCTTGTTCCTTTCCTGTTTTCTACCTGGAACCTTCTGTTCAGAGACTGCTCACTGCCTGCTTGGTTGTCTCCAAGCACAGCTCTTTCAGAAAAGGCCAAAGAAATGCTCAAGTCTCTACTTATTGACCATGTTCAACCTAATTGGTTGGTCCCTTAGCATCTTTCAGGGATGGCCAATGAAATTTTGTCTTTGGACTACAGGGTTGCAAAACACTTTCCTCTCTCCTTTCTAAGATCTTCTGGCAGGGTAACAACCTGAAGAAGATGGATTGGCTGGGGAAAAATCCAAGATGTACCCTGATGTCCATAGGGGTGCTGTGAGACTTTGAGACCGGAGGACGGGCGCACTGGGCAGCTGAGGTCTATGTACCATTCTAGATAAAGGGGAGAAAGGCAAGGGTCTGGGACTTCAAAAGAAAAGACCATCACAGGTATATGGGAGAAAACAATCATGGTAAATAAATTTTTGCTGGGCCCCAGAAATAGGGCCACAGGGGGAGTTCAGCAAAGGGGCTCTGCGGTTCCTCCCTGTGGCCACGCTTGGGTGAGATTCTGAGCTAGGTGGGTCTTCCTCCTTTAAACAGGTTCTCCTGTCTGGGCTCCTCTGGCCACAGGGAAGGGCCAGAGGTTCTTTCTGCATCTTTTGTTTCTTAAAAATAACCAGTTTAAAATCAATATCCCATGAGGCATATTTAGGGGTGGCAAACATTGGTCCCCCCAGTCCTGTCATGAATTCATGCCATGGACATAGCCGATGAGTTTTGGTGCATTGCTGTCTTTGTCCTTATTGATAATCATCAATAGCAGACCTCGGACATGGTATTTTTAGTGTTTACTCCCCTTCGTGTCCCTGCAGAACACGATGATGGGCTCACCTAGCATTTGTTGTGCCACAATCCAGGGAACAGCTGCTTCTTCAAGGACCCATGGTTCCTGGTCACAGGAGGCAACACAGGATGCTGGCATCAATACTCTTTGCCAGTGAACTGGTACCTGGTTAAAGACTTCAGAAGACACCTGGTCAAAGGGTATGTTTTAAAGGTAAAAATCCATTGTGAGCTTTTGTAACAATTCTCTTTGAAATCCATGTGGAGAAGCTGGGACACGCATTCATTGTTGGTGGGAACGGAGGTGAAAACACCACCCAAAGAATGGCTGGATGGCTCTTCTAGAGCTGAACATGCCCTTTCCACATCACCCATCAAACCCTCTCTGAAGTGTGTCCCCCAGTGACTTGAGGAGGTATGTCCACATAAAGCTGTGTCTGAGTGTCATGGAAGATCTATTCAAAGCTGCTCAGAACTGGGGACAACTCACCGGAGACTATCCGGGCTGCCATGTCCTGACTGTGGTGGGTCAAGGGAATCTGTATGTGCCGAAATTTAGAAAATGATGTATCAGACAGAGTTGATTCTGCCCTGGTCGGTTTGGCCCAGCAGCTGGAGTGTTGGCCTGTGGACCAAAGAGTCATGGGTTTGACTCAGCTCAAGGTCACATACTTCAGTTGCGGTTTGTTCCCTGGACTTGGACAGGTTATTGTGGGAGGCAAACAGTCGATGTGTCTCTCTCACATCAATGTTTCTCTCTCTCTTCCTCCCACTCTGTTTGAAGATGAAAGAAAAAGTATCCTTGGGTGAGAATTTTTAAAAAAAAGTCAATTTTACCATATAATATTTAAAAATGAAATGAATTAAAATAGCTACAGGCCATCCACTGTTTTTAATCTTCTAGGTAATAACAGCAGCAGTGACCTACAATAACTGCACCATTAACTGAGCATTTGTGACCTGGATGGTGGATGATATTTAAGCTACTTAACTTCTAGGAAAGTTCCTTAAGTGATTCTATTTTAATTCTACCCTTAAGCAATTTGAAACAAAGTGAAGCTGATAATTTATCCAAGGACCAAGGCTTTAAACCAGGTCCTCCCCACGCCCCTGTGCACTGTCTCCAATTCAGTGGGCACAGAACAGGCAGAAATGGAAACTAAACAGTAAATGCCCCCTTCTCGTTTCCCTCAGTTAAGTTTCTCTCTGTCTCTCTCTTACACACACACACACACACACACACACACACACACACAACTGAACACAAGCTATCTTTGTTGTCCACACTTTGGTCACCTGGAACAAATTGCACTGCATGGACACACGGCTGCCCTCATCTCCCCACCAGCAATGGCCGCTTCCTCTCCGGAGCCCTGGCGATGTGTGCTCTCAGTGAAAATGACTATGATGGATTGTCGTATCTGCCCGATTGTTGAAATTGGATGAATGGATTTAATTGGTTCAATGGAATTTAGGAAATTCTGACTCAATGGATGCTCCTCAGAATAGCCGTGATTTTGCTGGAAGTATTTGTATTATTGTCTCTGGCAGGGAGGGGCTGTCCCCAGGGTGGTGGTGGGAGGGCACAGCAGGTGTTTGGGCACCCCAGGTCCTGGGAGCAGGAACTGCTCATGGGGCTAGCAGGCCACACCCTGCCAAACCGGGACAGTGCCGGCATCAAAGTACATGGACCAGAAGAAGTATAAGTCACTGAGAATAGCAGCCTGTGGCCCCCAGCAGTGAGGAGTGGTGTGGTGACCAGTGTGGGAGGAGGGGCCCTTCCTCACAGTCAGACCCTGGGTGAGAAAATGAACCACAACCGCTGTGGAAACCCCTGCTTGGGTAAGAGTGGCAAATGCGTGCTCAGCATCGAGGGGGATTTTATTACTTTAAACTGTTTACTTTGAAATTATTTCAAGTTTTGCCCTGGTCAGTTTGGCTCAGCGGTTAAAGCATCGGCTTGCGGTCCGGAGAGACCCTGGTTCGGTTCCCACTAAGGGCGCATACTTCGGTTGCAAGTTTGTCCCCGGCCCTGGTTGGTTGTGCAGGTGGCAGCCACTCGATGTGTCTCTTCACGTCGATGTTTCTTTCTCTCTCTCCCTCCCACTCTATCTGTACAAAAAAAAGGAAAAATATCCTTGGGTGAGGATTAAAAAAAAAAAAAAAGAAAAAGAAATTATTTCAAGTTTTAAAATGTTTTAAAAAGTAAAAAACAGGCATCTATAGTTTAAAAAAAAGAAAACAGGAAAATACGGATTTATCAAATGATCCTAAATAAGCAGAAAAAGAGAGGAAACAAGTGAACCAACTGTAGGGGGCAGGTGGAAGACACAGTGGCAATGGTGTCACCCATGAGCCCCAGTCCTCAGGGCTCACCCTGTAACCATGGACACAGTGACAGAGAGACAGTCAGGCTGTGTGAACACAATGACCGACCATTCACAGGTGTCATGTATGTTTTTTCTTTATTGATGTTAGAGAGAGAGGAAGAGGGAGAGAGATGGAAACATCGATGAGAGAGAACATTGACTGGCTGCCTCCTGCATGCTCCCCACTGATGATCAGGCCCACAACCTGGGCATGTGTCCTGACCAGGAATGCAACCAGCGACCTCTTGGTGCAGGGTTGGTGTTCAACCACTGAGCCACACTGGCCGGGCAGGTGGTATGTTTTGAATGAAGGTCAAAAACATCTGAGAGCTGATGACTGGAGACAAGGACGCAGCACATGAGCCCCGCACAGAAGGTGGGAGTCAGGTGTTAGAGCAAGATGCCCAAGCCAAACACTTCATCGTCTACAGGAAGTAGGATAGAAACACACTTTTAATCACTGACTACCTTATACATTTATAAAGAGGAACAAGCCCACAGCCCCCTCAAGGGGAACGTGGGCCTGAAGGACAGGGTGGCCGTCCACATGGCATCAGAAACGCATGGAAACACTGGACCCAAACATGGCCACACACACCTTGTTTCCACGTTCACCTGGGATGCTTCCACCTGACCAGGCCTCACAAGGTCAAGGGTGCAGACCTGAGCCTGGCCTTTGCCAGCAGAGAATCCAGGGGGAAATCGCAGCAGAAAATGGACAGTCTCCATGGTCCTTTCAGAGGAAGCCACACCTCTGTGTGAGTCAAGAGTCATACAGGTCACACAGGAAGTGACAGCGTGTTCTGAATATTCTCATGGACGGTGAAAATGCCACATGTTCCCTCAACAGGCAGCCCGGCTGCCCTTCGTGCCCACCTATGCTCACCCCGCCCTCTTGTCATCACACATCAGAGTCAGCAGAACCCAGGATCCTCTGTGTCCCCCTCCTATGAATTATGACCCCGTTTTTCATGCCCCTTTCTCTCCCTTCACCCCACAGCCAGATGGACACTCAGACAAGTGGAATCATGCCACCCCCACTGGAGTCTCAAAGTTCTGGGAGTAAACTCCACAGATCTTGCCATGACCTCAAAGCCATTGTGGTTTTGTTCCTGCCTGTCTCTCCCTCCCTCCTCCTCACCTTCCTGCCCTGGCCTCCGTGATGGACATACCTCTTTCCCTCCAGCCCAGGACACACCGAGCTCTTCTGCACCCAGTGCTACCCATCATCATCATTATCCTGAGGAACAGGGCCTCCTCCAGGTGGCCCAGATGTCACCTCCGAAAGAGGTCTTCCTGGTAACTCGAGCCCTGCACCCACCTCAGGGGTGGCCCTTGCTGAGTTGATAGTTTAAAAAAAAACAAAAAACCTCACCTGAGGATATTTTCCATTTATCTTCAACAGAGTGGGAGGCAGAGAGAGAGAGAAACATCAATGTGAGGGAGACACATTGATTGGTTGCCTCCCACCCAATCCCGACCAGGGCCAGGTACCAAACTGCAACCCAGGTACGTGCCCTTGACTGGAATTGAACCTGAGACTCTTTGGTTCACAGGACAATGCTCTAACCACTGAGCAAAATCAGCCAGGACATGGGTTGATATTCTTTTTAAATGTCCAGCTGGACACCTTTCATACACTTGGGGAATTCCCGGAGCCATTTCTTACCATGTTGCTTCTGCAAGAATCTGTCTGGTATCCTGACCCTCTCCATGCTCACGTCAGGTGTGTACAGGTGCAGTGTTTTCCACATGCTAGTCAGGGTTTTTCTTACTTCCCCTCATTCTGATGAGGACACTTGCCCATGCCTGCCCCATGTTGAGAGGATGCCAGAAGTGTGTGTGAAAGTTTGTGTGTAAATGTAAATGTGAGAGTGCAAGTGAGTGTTAGTGTGAAAATGTGTGAGTTTGTGAGTGTAAATGAGTGTGTGAATGTGTTTGTATATGTAAATGTGAGTGTGAGCATGTGAGTGTGTTAGAGTGTATGAGTGTGTGTGGCACAGGGAGCGTGTGCAGCAGAAAGACAAGCATTTTTGGAACCCCGCACTCACACGGTGTTGCGTGTGGGCTCAGCACTTGCCACCTCTGACCTGGGCCCCTGATACCACGGTGTCAAAACAGGAGGTGACAGGTGGGCAGTTCTGCTCAAAGCTCACACACTGCATGTCCTGGGGACTGGCGGTCACCTCTGTGCTTCTGTCAAGTGGAGGCTATGGGAGAACCTGCCTCCAAAGGCCTATGACCTGTAAACCCCCAGACAGCACCTGGCGGTGATAACCACAGCCCGAGCATTTGCGGTGACTGTGACGACAGTAGGTGCAGGGCAGGGTGATGTGTCCCAGGTACAGAAAGGGCTCAGGGACTGTGAGCACAGATCACATTGGTAGTTACTTTCATAGAGTACTTCATCCTCTTTCTTCTTGTTAAACACCTGTCGGGTGACCCTCAGGCCTGGACACAGCTGGGACAGTGGCGCTGGTATCTGATCATCGATCACCGTCTGCCCCAGAGGAACTTGAGATGACCATGAGCCCTGGTCATGTGAGTGGAGACCCCCTGCCCCCAAGGCCCTGGACCCACACCTTGGCTGCAGACAGTTTAGATGACATCACCTTAGGGTGTTTACACTCGAGACAGAACCTGGGGAGCAAAGCCCGCGTATTTCTCCTTTGTCATCTTTCAGGACCCGGTAATTAGCGCATCTCACTGCTGGAACATTTGGGAAACATACAAATAAGAGGATGCAAATTACCATCATCACAGTTCTTTCCCCCGGGGATAATTCACTGCTAACTGCTGAGTAAATTATTTCAATCATTTTTCATTCACTGTTTTACTCACTGAGGGCAGAAGACCCATGAACACTCGAATCTGCACTTACTCTAGAACCAAGAAGGAAAACATCGCATGTTCTTCTGTGGGCCACGGTGTTTCAACCTGACCTGTAGCGTGGCGTATAGCACCCACCCTGAGCATGCCCACCACTTGGAAGTGGCACCCCTTAATGATCTCCTGAAACCTGTCCTGGGCCTCAGACCTCCACACACCATCAACACGGTGGTCTGTGCACTGCATGTTACTGACCATCAGAGTGCAGGGGAGTGTGGCACCGGCGGGTGCCCACATCATGTGGGCACCTTGTCTGCACAGTGAGCATGCTCGAGCTCATCTTTACACCACCAGGAAAGGCGCTCCTGGCTGGATGCTGCAGCAGGTGAGGCTACGGGAGAGTCATCTTGGCCCCGAGGACATGCCCTGAGGTCAGCAGGTTCGCCCCCTTCCATAGACCGGTGAGAATTGGGGAGCACGTACTCCGTATCCCATTGGTCTGGGTGGCTTGTCACGTAGAAGCAGAATGGATGCCACCCCTCGCTAGTTATGTGGCCCAGGCCAGTCTCAGGCCTCTCTGTCCTGTTCTCTCACCTGTGAAGTGGAGAGAATAACGGTCCTCGTTCATAGGTTGTTACAGGTGCATACGTGCAAATAACACAGAGTGCAGGAACGCAGCCTGAGAAATAACCCAGTGCTTCGGAGACACTGGCTGCTGTTACCATCAAGTCCTGAAACCTTGCTTCTGTCCAGCCCATCCTTTTCAATCTGCCCCCATGTCCGTTTGGAATCAGGGATCCATCCTTGACAGAAACTCCCAGGAGAACTCGGCACTGGACAAACCCTACCACCTGCAGGCCCCCTGGCTGCACCTCAGTGATTCTGCAGAAGATCCTGGGACCAGACATTGGAGCCATAGCAAGGTCACAGCCAACCTCGAGCATGGTCCAGGACACACGCACAACCCTCCCCATCTCCAGAGAACCGACCCTGCACAGATATTTTACTCGTCTTCCCCACACACAAGCTGCTCCTACTTTCTCTGATGCTTCACTCACTGCCTTGCTCTGTACGCCACTGAGGGGCCATCCAGGGCCACATGCAAGTTTTTCTCAGACTTTCCGCCACCAAGTCAGAGAGCCACCAACAGGCACACTCATCCTTCCTCAGGACAAAGTCCCTCATCCGTCGAGGGTCCAGAGCCGGGTCCAGTCCCTCCAGGTCCTGCAGAATGGCACTTGCCACACCATCTTCATTCTTTCCCTTATTTTTGGCACATGCTTTTCAATCCCCCACATTTTCTTCAGCTAAAAACTTGTCCCACAAGCCTCTACTCAAGACTGGTGAGCGAGGAGCACACCTTCAAGTGCTTCACCCCTAGTCAGAAGTCTATTCCTTGTGCTCGAGCCGAAGGCCTATGTTTGTGTCCTGACTCCGCTTGCCGTCAGCCAGTGCGTCCTCTGGGACCGCCCCTGTGACTTCTGTCAGAGTGGTGCACCCCCAGAGAGCTAGAAGTGGGGTCACTCAC
The DNA here is from genome assembly GCA_037176705.1 of Molossus alvarezi. Classification (NCBI taxonomy): domain Eukaryota; kingdom Metazoa; phylum Chordata; class Mammalia; order Chiroptera; family Molossidae; genus Molossus; species Molossus alvarezi. The sequence goes on from CM073885.1 coordinate 124,766,383, forward strand.
AGCTGATCATGACGATTTCGGTCTCCTTCCAGTCTCCCCCCCCACACACACCTTCCCGACCCTGCTCTCCAGGGCACTGTTTTCAGGCCTTGGAGGTTGTTTTCATTGTTGTCAGGTCCAGTCACTGTGGTACCAACGCTACGTGCTTTTTAGAAGACCAACAGGGGCTCGGCAGCACCGAAATTCACTTCCCACTCAAGGCAAGTTTAGAGGTTTCCGGAGGAGTGACTGCTCCGCTCAGGGCTGTGGCGCAGGGAGGCAGCTCCTTCAGGGTGCGGCCCCACCATCTTCCACACGCAGCATCCACAGCCTAGCATCTCTGGCACCAGTTGGCAGACAGGGATCGTGCACAGGGCCATGGGTGAGCTTCCGTGGGCCAGGCCTGGACAGCACAGGCTTCCTCTGAAGTCCATGGGCCACTGCTCAGGTACAGGCCACCCTGCCTGCCAGGGACGCCAGGATGTTGCAGGGGAGAGGAACGTGCAGCAAGGTAGACCATGTCCGGGGGGTGCTGGCTGACTGCCGACTCGGGGCAGAGGGTCTGTGTGTCTGCAGCCCTGTGGCCCCACAACGGCACCCTTCCTCCACTGGGGCAACCTTGCAGAGTGTCCCTGGGTGGTCACATCCTGGGATGATGGAAGTACCACCACCTAGCAGCCAGCAGCCTTGGCGACGACCATTTTACCTGTGGTGGTGTCTTTCTGTGGGCACTGGACTTGGACACTCACTGAGTTAATCCCGGGGTCTGAACCGCACCTGCTCAGGTCTCTGTCAATGGCCTGACATCTCAGGGTGCTAAACTGGGCCCTGTCCTCGCTGCTGCAGAGACTATTCCTACACCGTATCAGGGTCCCGGAAAGCCAGGACTGGTGCACCCCCATGTTTCGCTCAGACCCGCCTGCCCTGCAGTGCCTCACATCCAGCTGCTCCTTGCCATCTCCTCTAGGATGTCCTCCAACACCTGGACTCAGCATGACCCAGACTGAGCCCCTACCCTTGGCGTAGACATACTACTCCTAGCATGCCACAAATGTCCCCTTGCTCACGGTCACTCCAGCCACCAGCGCAGGAACTGCCTCAGTGCCCCTCTCACTAGACCAGCACATGATCTGGGACTCCCATGCCCCTTACCCAGCCCCCCTCTGCTGGCCCCGCTGTGCTGACCTCCAGTGGTCTTCCTCCAAATGACCCGTCCTGGCTGAGCCGGCCCAGCCTCACTCACACTGCTTCCCTCTGTGTGGACACAAAGCCACCCTCCTTCCTGGGATCCCAGGTCCTGTGTGAAGTCGCCCGGCCTGACTCCCCCATCACCTTTGGGCACTGAGCCAGCTTGGGGGGCCACACACACTCCAGCCCCAGGGGTGTGGTTATGGAAACCCTGCCCGGGGCTTCCCTCCACCACCTGGGTCATCCAGCAGGCGTGGGGAGGAGCCCTCATTCTGCAGCTCCCAGAACCCTGATCCGAAAGGCCAGCGTCAGGTCCAGTCCTGAACATGCTGCCATAAAACCTGCAAGGACCATTCTAAAGACTTGGAATGAGCTGATGCTGAGAAATGGCTACTCCAGCCTCTGTGTCCAGTGCTTTCCAAAACCCGCGGAACACGGTGCTGGCAATGAAGCCTCAACCAAGAGCACGCTCGGCTGGTCCGTGTCACTCCACTCCCATCACAGATCCCACACCCGTGTTCCCTGGCTCTCTGGTGCCCAGTCCACGTGAGAAGAGTACTGACTTGACCTCTTGAAAGTCAGGAACTCTCAGTATGGGAATCAGAGGCCCTGGGCGGCCTGCTATGTGTGTCCCAAGGAGGGAGGTCTCCCCTCCCCCAGGGTCCCCTGTGTGTTGAAGGTGAGGGAAGAAAATTTTGCCCAGTCTCTCTATAAATTTAGACTGCTTCCAAGGTTTAAATCTGTGTGATGTATTACTTATTTAACAATTACAGAGTAAATTACACTTCTAATTGTTTTGGGAAAATTCCCATGCACGATATTTGTTTTTCAATAAATAGAATGATTGGGTGATCTGGACCAATGAAGGCAACCCTACTGACAAGCAATGCGACCGTCTGGAGTCAGGCAGGCCTGGGCTTGAACCCTACTCAGGCCTTTACTAGTGGAACCGGGACAAGGTAGCTAAATAGCCAGTGTCCTCCAGTCCTCACCTCTACATTGATAGCGCACATGGCAGGGACAAATGTGGGCTCTTATAAGAAATGCCTGCATTGTATGGCTGATGTGTCTCAGTGGCTGAGTGTCTACTCACGCACCAAGGTCATCGGTTCGATTCCTGATCCTCAGTAAGGGACATGCAGGAGATGGCCAATCGTTCTCTCTCATCGATGTTTCCATCTCTCTCTCCCTCTCACTTCCTCTCTCTAAAATCAATAAAGGAAAAGAAAAAAAGAAATGCCTGCATGGACTATTTACTTTACTATTCTGGGTGACAGAGTGTTTTGATCCATATCATCATTTTATTTGTAGAGGGAAACCCTATGTTATACATAGTACCAACACCAAATAATAAGCAACTGCTCTTGCAACTACTAGTGATGTTGCTGTTTGCCGCAGTGATGTTAGAGGCTTACTTCAAAGCATCTCTAGCCCTATGTGTAAAATTTTGTGAAGACAAAGAAGGGACTCAGTGCATTCGACTCAGAACAAACGGGGACAATATGAAATCACCAGGCAGTTCGCATTTCACTCACATCAATGCAGCTGGCATTTATATAGTTTGACCCTGCAACTCCATTTATCTCAGACAGCTCAACACAGAGCCTGTGCGTCTGGAAAGCCGCTCTCAACGGGAACTCACAGGGGAGGATGTCAACATAGCGGTTCTTATTCTGGTTGGAGGATTTTCAAGCCTTCTTGATGGAGAACTTGCTGAACACGCGTGGGATGCTCTGCAAGACACAAAGACCCCGGGGTCACAGCAGGTTCAAGGAGGACAGTTTCCTCCTCATCAGTGATCATTTCATGAAAATGAGACAGCCTGTTCCGTGCTTCCTTTACGCTGATGGACAGGCTGTGTGGGGGTCACGCAGCAAACATGAAGGAACTGTGCAGAAAGCATTTTAAAAAAAGGGAAGGGTGGACTACTTTGAAAATACATTCTGGGTGACAGAAAATTGAGAATTAATTGCTCTACCACTTTAAAATTCATTGAAAATACCGTAATAGTGAAATAACTCTATCTGGTATCAGATGGGAACCAGATTTATCAGGATGGTCATAGAGTAAGTTATGTAACAGTCTGATCATGGAGTTCTATCCCTGAAATGAATACAATATTACACATCAACTGTACTGTAGAGATTTTTTAAAAAGGAAAACAAACAGATAAAAACTCATAGGCAGACAACAGTATGGTGGTGACCAGACAGAGGGAAGGGAGCTGGGGGCAGTAAAGGGTAAAGGGTCAAATATAGGGTGATGGGAGATTTGACTGTGGGTGATGGGCACATAATGCAATGTACAGATCATGTATCATAGAACTGTGCATTTAAAAACTACTTCGTTCTATAACTAATGTCATTAAATTTGGTAAAAAATAAATAATACTCAAAAACAAAAACAAAACACACAGTTGGATGATAACTGAGAATCCAAGGACAAAAGCAGCCAAGTAAGTTTTGTGCACAATTTCATAGCGTGTATTAACACAATGAAGCATTGTTCTGGAATACTGACTAGTTCCCTGTCCATGAGTCTCTCTTCCAGTCATCAATTTCTGCTAAGAATATCTGCTTTGATGATGTTGTGATATGTGGGATACATTATAAATTTCAATTGCATTTATCTTGATAGTTGAGTAAAATTTCTCGTGTACCAGGAGAGCACCTACCTGAAATTCAGCCAGAAAAAGTCGACCTTTGTCAGCAATCTTTCTCTTGTAAGTTTCCAACAAGTCTGCATGGATTGGTTCTATATTCATCAGCTGTTTCTCATCTTTAAGCATATTAAAAAGTCTGTGTTATGTGTCTCTTTCAAACACATGTCATTCAATGTACATCTTGGATTTAATCCTTGCTGATTCGTAAATAAATGTAAGCTTTGTCATTACATCAACAGAGGAGGTCCAAGTTAGATAAAAAGTATTGAATTCTTATTTAAAATGAATGGATTCAAATGCGTGTGTGTGGTGGGGGGGAGAGGAAAAATTCATCAGTTAAAAATAGGCATATTTACCCCTTACAACAAGTTCTTATTGTTCATCCAAATTGCTGTGAAAACAAAAAAAATAAGTTTTTATTCTTTTTTCTTCTTTTTTAATTTAATTAAGTTATTTTTGTTACAGATGTTTCTCCTTTTTCCCCCATTGATGCCCATCAATGGGAATCTCCTCCCCTGCCTTCTCCCCATATAATGAACTGTTATGTTTATTATACTTCTAGGAATATATCCTAAGAAGCCTGAAACACCAATCAGAAAGAATATATGTACCCCCATGTTTGTAGCAGCACTATTTACAATAGCTAAGATCTGGAAACAGCCCAAATGTCCATCAGTAGATGAATGGATAAAAAAGCTGTGGTACATATACACAATGGAGTACTATGCAGCTATAAGAAAGAAAGATCTCTTATCCTTTGAGACAACATGGAGGGACCTGGAAACTATTATCCTAAGTGAAACAAGCCAAGCAGAGAAAGCCAATATCACATGATCTCACTTATTTGTGGAATATAATGAACATAACCATCTGAGGAACGGGGTAGTCCCAGAGATGTGGAAGTGGGGTACAGACTGACTATCCCCTGAAGAGGGGGTGGGGGGGATAAACCACAGAACTTATATACATGTATGCATGAACAATGGACATGGACAACAAATGTGGGGACAGGGTGGGGAGGGAGGAAGAGGGGGGAATCAGCAGCGGGAAAAGGAGAAACATCTGTAACAAAAATATATTAATAAAAAATAAAAAATAAAAATAAAATACTAAAAAAATTAAATAAAAAAATGAAAGGTGAAGTTGTGAGAGGCACTTTATGAAATTATAAGTAACTTTGGTAGTGTGGCATTGATTTCAATTCCAGGGGTGATGTAGGCCGTGGGAGTCAGAGAAGTGATGTGTTTGAAAGTCATCACTAGGATAAGCAGGGAGATCTGTTAGTTTGACTATTTTCTTTAAAATTATCACTAGGGAGGTCATAGAGCAGTTGGTAAAAAATTAAGAGTTGTATGGTTAAAAAATAAAAGAAAGATAGTTACTGAGCAAATAAATACCAGGAGGAATTATGTTAATAAACGCAGAGTCTATAACTAGAATTGTTCACTTGGAAGTTCAAAGTAATAACTGAAAATATGGTTCTTACAGTAAACGTGGATTTCCTCACTTTATACTAAGAGACTGAGGATACAGTAAAACACAGTAAAGGAATATTTTCAGTAAAAGACCCATCTCCATTCTCTGGTGAAATACCTTGGTGGAAAATAGTAAAGTAAACAAAGCTAAAGAGATTTGGCATATGTAAGATTCAGTAGGATTCTTTGAAGACCTTAATTTATTAATGTTTATCATAAGCCTACAGGAATATATACTGTTTCTCAAATACACAAAGTATTTCCTAATGACTTTTTAAAAAGTAATTATTTTTGTTACAGATGTCCCCCCCCCCACTAACACCCCCCCTCCTCCCCCTGCCGTCCCCAGCTTTGTCGTCCACGCCCACTGGTCATGCCCACGTGCTCATAAGTTCTGTGGTTCGTCTCCCCCCACCCCCTCTTCTGGGGATTGTCAGTCTGTACCTCCACCTCTCTGGGAGGACCGGATCCTCAGAATGTTATGGTCATTATACTCCCGGCTCCCTCAGCACAGCTTTGCCCGCCTCCCCGCGTGCGCCACGGTCCCCTGGGGAGGGAAGTCTGGGGTCCCCCAGCCCCGAGCGGGGCGCCGAGCTATTTACAGGCGCCACGTCCTTGCTCCCCGCCGCGCCCCAGTCCGAAGCGCTGGGAGTTCCCGCTCCTCTGCCAGGTGCGGCGGCTGCGGGCTGCCCAGGCGGCGGGGGCGCTGGCTCTCGTCACCCGCGGGACCCAGACCGAGGTCCGCCCCTGGAGCCCGCAGGGGGGAGGCCGCGGGGGAAGAACCGCCGGGAACCCGCTGGGGGGCTGGCGCGCGCGGCTCCGCGGGAGGCGCTTTCCTGGGAGAAGTTGTTCCCTCCCGGCCGCCGCCCGGTCCCCGCCCCACGTCTGCCACCGGGTCCCTGCCGGCTTCACGCCGCTGGAGCCCAATGTTCTGTTGGGGGCGAGTGGGGGCGGCCGGGGCAGCGGGCGGCTGGCGGCGGCTCAGGAGATGGCCGCGGCGGTGGGCGGGGTGCGAGCCGGGTCAGGGCGCTGACCGCACCCGAGGGAGGAGGGGCGCCGAGAGGAGGCGGTGCCGCTGGGACCCCGGCCACCTGCTAGCCAGCAGCTGAGGCCGTCCCCGGGCTGGCCGCCGCCACCCGCCAGCCTGGCTGCGAGCACCGAGGAGGAGGCGGAGGTCCCTGCACCCTCGGCCCAGCCCGCTGACCTCCCCCGGGGTCCTTAAGCCAGCGCCCCGAGGGGCGAGGAGTCAGGGCGCCGCTCCCTAGGGTGGATCATGTTATAAATACTCGTGGGTGTTGGGGATCCTCCTGGCCCGCCCCTCCTTGCCTTGAGATCCAGGATGTCCAAGGGTAGACTCCCTGGTTTTAGGAGAAACAAATGCCAAAAACTTACCCATCTGAGCTCTGCTAGGGAACGAAGAGATTTTAGAATTTATTGCTGAGTAGAGCAAGAGTGAGCTTCAGTGTACCCCAATAGAAAGAGGGGTGTAGAAATTGCCAGAGTATTATTTATTCATTTATTGATTTTATTTTTTATTTCATTTTTCATTTAATTTATTTTTGTTACAGATGTTTCTCCTTTTCCCCCCCACTGATTCCCCCCCTCCCACCCTCCCCACTCTGTCCCCAGCTTTGTTGTCCATGTACGTTGGCCGTGCATACATGCATATAAGTTCTGTGGTTTATCTCTCTGGGGATTGTCAGTCTGTACCCCACTTCCACATCTCTGGGACTACCCCATTCCTCAGACTGTTATGTTCATTATATTTCTCAAATAAGTGAGATCACATGATACTTGTCTTTCTCTGTTTGGCTTGTTTCGCTTAGGATGATATTTTCCAGGTCCCTCCATGTAGTCTCAAAGGATAAGAGATCTTTCTTTCTTACAGCTGCATAGTACTCCATTGTGTATATGTACCACAGTTTTTTTTATCCATTCCTCTACTGATGGACATTTGGGCTGTTTCCAGATCTTAGCTATTGTAAATAGTGCTGCTACAAACATGGGGGTACATATATTCTTTCTGGTTGATGTTTCAGGCTTCCTAGGTTATATTCCCAGAAGTGGGATCACTGGGTCAAATGGAAGTTCAATTTTTAATTTTTTGAGGTAACACCTATTGGTTTCCATAGTGGCTGCACCAGTCTCCCAGTTGTTTGGTGATTTGTTGATTGCAGCCATTCTAGCATTCCTGAGGTGATGCCTCATAGTTGTTTTAATTTGCATCTCTGAGGATGAGCAGTCATGTTGAGCATTTTTTTCATATGTCTTTTGGCCATCTGTATGTCCTCTTTGGAGAGGTGTTTCTTTAAGTCCTCTGCCCATTTTTTAATTAGGTTCTTTATGTTCGTTTTGTTTTGTGTGAGTACTTTTTATATTTTGGAAATTAGGCCATTATCGGATGTATCATTGGCAATTATACTCTTCCATATAGTGGGTTTCTTTTCCATTTTGATGCTTTTTGCTTTTGCTGTGCATAAGCATTTTTGTTTGATGTAATCCCACATGTTCCTTTTTGTTTTTTTTTCCCTCTCTTGCCTTAGTTGATGTATCACTGAAAATTCTGCTGTGTGTGATGTTTGAAATTTTGTTGCATACATTTTCTTGTAGGGTTTTTATGGATTCATGAGTCACATTTAAGTCTTTTATCCATTTTGAGTTTATTCCTTTGTACAGTGTAAGTTGGTTGTCTAGCTTCATTTTTTTTGCATGTAGCTGTCCAGTTTTCCCAACACCATTTATAAAGAGGCTGTCTTTAGTCCACGGTAAGCTCTTTCCACTTTTGTCAAATATTTATTGAGCATAATGTCAATATCTGGGTTCTCTGTTCTGTTCCATTGATCTATATGCCTGCTCTGTGCCAGTACCAGGCTGTATTGATTTACAGTGGCTTTGCAATATAACCTGACACCCAGTATTGTGATTCCTCCTACTTTGTTCTTTATTTTCATGATTGCTTTAGCTATTCGGGGTATTTTTTGGTTCATAAACTTTTGGAGTGTTTGTTCTAGTTCTGTGAAGTAAGTCTTTGGTATTTTCATGAGGATTGAACTGAATCTATAGATTGCTTTGGGTAATATGAACATGTTAATGATGTTAATTATTCCAATCCATAAACAGGGTATATGCTTCAATTGTTTTATATTGTCCTTTAATTATTTTTTCAATGACCTACAAACTATCTACAAATAGTTCCTTTACTTCTTTGGTTAAATTTATTCCTGGGTATCTTAATTTTTTTTGCTGCAATAGTAAGTGGGATTGCTTTTTTTAGTTTCTCTTTCTGTGAGTTCATTGTGGGTGTATAAGAATGCCATTGATTTCTAATGTTAATGTTGTATTCTGCTATTTTGCCAAATTCATTTATTAAGTCTAGTAGATTTTTGATGGAGTCTTTATGGTTTTCTATGAATGGTATCATGTCTTCTGCAAATAATGTTAGTTTAATTTCTTCCTTTTCAATTTGGATTCCTTTTATATTTTCTTCATATTTAACTGCTATGGCTAAGACTTCCAGTACTATGTTAAATAAGAGTGGCGAGAGTGGGCATCCCTGTCTTGTTCCTGTTCTTAAGGGAAATGCTTTTAGTTTTTGCCCATTGAGCATGATGTTGGCTGTAGGTTTTTCATATATGGCCTTTATTATGTCAAGATATGATCCTTCTATTCCCACCTTGCTGAGTATTTTTATCAGAAATGGGTGCTGGATTTTGTTGAATACTTTTTCAGTGTCTATTGATATGATCTTATGATTTTTATCTTTGATTTTGTTTATGTGATATATCACATTTATTGATTTTTGAATATTATACCATTGTTGCAAGTCTGAGATAAATCCCATTTGGTCGTAGTTTATAATTTTATTAGTATATTGCTGTATCCAATTTGCTCATATTTTGTTGAGGGTTTTGGCATATGTTCATCAGGTATATTGGCCTATAATTTTCTTTCTTTGTAGTGTCTGGCTGTGGATTTTGGATTATGTTAGCCTCATAGACAGAGTTTGGAAGTCCTTCCTCCTCTTGAATTTTTTGGAATAGTTTGAGAAGAGTAGGTGTTAATTCTTCTTTGAATGTTTGGTAAAACTCCCCTGTGAAACCATCCAGATCCAGGCTTTGTTTGCTAGGAGTTTATTGATTACTGATTCTATCTCCTTAGTTGTTATTGGTGTGTTCAGGTTTTTTTACTCTTTCCGGGTGGGTTTTAGAAGACTGTATGATTCTAGCAATATGTCCATTTTGACTCGGTTGTCCAATTTTTTGGCATATAATTGTTCACAGTATCTTCTTACATCGCTTTTTATTACTGTGGTGTGAGTTGTTACTTCACTGCTTTCATTTCTGAATTCATTAATTTGGGTCTTCTCTCTTTGTTTCTTGGTGAGTCTGGCTAAGGTTCATCAAACTTGTTTAATTTTTCAAAGAAATATTTCTTGTTTTCATTGGACTTTTGTACTGCTTTTTAGTCTCTCTGTCATTTATTTTTTTCTCTGATCTTTATTATTTCCTTCCTTCTACTATCTCTGCATTTTTCTTTTCTTTTTCTTTGTTCCTAATTCTTTAAGTTACAGGGTTATTATAGTCTATTAGAAATTTTTCTTGTTTTTGGAGGTTGGCCTATAAAGGTATGAATGTCCCTGTCAGGACTGCTTTCTGTGTTCCACAGATTTTGTGTTGTGTGTTCATTTTTATTAGTTTTTTGGCAGCTTTGGTTTTCCTTGATTGCATTAGTAACCCATTCATTGTTTGATAACATGCCATCTAGACACCATGTGTTTGAATGTTTTTGAGTGTTTTTATTGTAATTGATTTGTAGTTTTGTGCCATTGTGATCTGAGAAGATGCTTGATAAGATTTCAGTCTTCTTGAACTTATAGTTTGTGTCCTCATATGTGGTCTGTCTCTGAGAATGTCACATGTGCACTTGAGAAGAATATATATTTTGCAGCTTTGGGGTGAAATGTTCTGTAAATATCTATCAGATTCATCTGATCTAGTGTGTTGTTTAGGGTCTCTGTTTCCTATAATTTTTTGTCTGTAACATCTGTTCAGTGATGTCAGTGGGGTGTTGAAGTTTCCTACTATGTTTGTATTGTTGTCGATCTCTCCCTTGAGGTGTTCTAGCAGTGTTTTAATATATTTAGGTTCTCCTATATTGGGTCTATATATATTCACTAAGGTTACATCTTCTTGTTGGATTGATCCTTTTACTATTATGTAATGACCTTCTTTATCTCTTATTATGGACTATAATTTGAAGCATGTCTTGTCAGATATGAGTATTGCTAAGCCAGTTTTTTGTTTGTTTGTTTCTATTTGCCTGAAAAAATTTTCCATCTTTTTGCTTTCATCCAGTGTGAATCTTTTTGTGGGTCTCTTGTAGATAGCATATCCTGTCTTTTGCTTGGAGCATTTAAGCCACCTACATTTGTGATTATTATTGAGAGGTACTTATTTGTTGCCATTTAAAAATAAATAAAATCACCCAAGGATATTTTTCAATTTATCTTCAGATAGAGTAGGAGAGAGGGAGAAAGAGAGAGGAAGACATCAATGTGAGAGAGACAAATCAACCTGCACAACCCCAACCAGGGCTAGGGACGAACTGCAACTGAGGTATGTGCCCTTGACTGGAATTGAACCTATGACCCATTGGTCCGCAGGCTGACACTCTAACTGCTGAGCTAAACCAGACAGCTATTTGTTGCCATTTTTTTTTTTTATCCTCACCCGAGGGCCTTTTTCCATTTTTTGTTCAGATAGAGTGGAAGGGAGAGAGAAAAGAGAGAGAGAAAGAAACATCGACATGAAAGGGCCACATCGAGTGGCTGCATCCCACACGACCCAACCAGGGCTGGGGACAAACTGCAACCAAGGTACATGCACCTAGTGGGAACTGATTCTGGGTCTCTCTGGACCGCAGGCTGATGCTCTAACCGCTCAGCCAAACCTACCAGGGCTGTTCCCATTTTTTTTTTCAGCCAAGGACACTTTGTTGCATTTATTTTCAGGTAGAGATGAATGGAGAGAGGGAGGAAGAGAGAGAAACATCAGTGTGAGAGAGACACATCAACTGGTTGCCACCCACAGAACCCCAGCCGGGGCTGGTAATGAACTGCAACCAAGGTACACACCCTTAGCAGGAAACAAACCTGGGATTCTTTGGTCCACATGCCGACGCTCTAACCGCTGAGCCAAACTAGCCAGGGCTTTGTTGCCCTTATTATTCATTTTTCCATTGCTGATTTGGTGGTGGTAAATTTCTTTAGCTGTTGTTTTTTTTTTTTTTTTTTTTTTTTGGTCTGTGAAGCTCTTTATTTCACAGTCAATTTTGAATGATAGCCTTCTGGATAGAGTTTTGGAATTAGACCCTTGCTTTTTTATTACTTTGTATAGTTCATGCCACTCTCTTCTGGTCTGCAGTGTTTCTATTGAGAAATCAGCAGTCTAATGGGAGCTCCCTTATAGTCATCTCTCTGTCTCTCTTGCTGCCTTTAAGATTCTTTCTTTGTCTTTAATGTTTGCCATTTTAATTATGATGTGTCTAGGTGTGGGTCTTTTTGGGTTCGTCTTAATTGGGACTCTGTGTCTTCTTGACTTGTGTGACTTTTTCTTTTACCAGGTCAGGGAAGTTTGCTGGCATTATTTCTTTAAACGGGTTCTGTATTCCTCTCTCATATTTTTCTCCTTCTGGTATCTCCTGTGATGTGAATTTTATTAAGTTTTGTGTTGTGCCACAACTCCCTAAACTCTCCCTCTGGTTTTTAATTACTTTTTTCATTTACTGCTCAAATTGGGTGTTTTTTTCTACTTTGTCTTCTAACTCACTGATTTGGTCTTCAGCTTCTTCTAATCTACTATTAAATTCTTCCTAGGTATTTTTAATATCAGCTATTTTATTCTTCATTTCCTCTTGATTTTTCTTCATAGCTTCTACCTTTTTTAAAAAAAAAAAAAAACTTCACGTGAGGATACTTTTCCCCCATTCATCTTCAATATTGTCGGAGAGAAAGAGAGAGAAACATTGACATGAGAGATACATTGACATGAGAGATACATATCCATTGTTCACCTCCTGCACAACCCCGACCAGGGCCAGAGACCAAACCACAACTGAGGTACATGCCCTGCACTGGGAATGGAACCTGTGACTCTTTGGTACATGAGCCGGCACTTTTAACACTGAGCCAAATTGGCCAAGGCTTTATGTCTTTTTTTTATGCTGGTGTAGTTCTCATTAAGTTGTTTGTAATTCTTCCTAAGTTGTTTGAGCACCCCTGGAACTATCCTTTGGATTCTTTTTCTCACAATCTGCTTGCCTCCATATCATGTAGTTCCTTTTCTGGTGATTCCCCCTTTTCTTTCATTTGTGGGTTGTTTCTTTGTCTCACCATTTTAGCGGTCTTGTAATTTGGGGCCAGGTGAGGCATATTTGGGATGCATAGGCAGGTCCGTGTGTAGCAGACAAGACTGCTGTGGTTCCCAGCCTGGGTGTGGTGGCCAGTGGAGTAGTCTCCTTGATCTTCTAAGCTGGGTGCTCTAGGAATGACCCTTGCATGGATTATGGGGGCTCTCCTGTTGAATTTGGGTCTTGATTGCTGTTGTTTTTTTTGGGGTGGGCTCAACCTCTCCCCTTTGAGCCTGTCATGAAAACTAATATAGGTGTTGACAGATCAAAACAAAGCAAAACTAGACCAAACCAAAAATAAATACCTGCAGAAATCAGCATCAACAATGATAAAAAGTGAAAGACACAGAAACTAACAAAATACACACACTCACAGAAAAAATACTAGGAGGTGCAAGATCAAATAAATTAGAAGAAGGAGAAAAAAATGAATGTAAAGAAGGCAAAGCAAAACCAGACCAAACCAAATAGAACCTGAAAGAAAAAATTAGCATTGTCATGATGAAAGTACCAGCCTCAACAAATATATAAAAAGACAAACAAACAAATAGAAAATATACACATTAAAAGGATACAAGAAAGTGTGAACCCAAAGGAATTAGGAAAGGAAGAAAAAAAAAGTGAAAGCAAAGAAGGCAGATATCAGAAACAGGTAAAGTATGAAAAATAAAAGGTACAAAATAATGCCTAATATAATAATAATTTTTATTTTTTAAAAATTTTTACTTATTAATGTGTTTTTGTTACACATGTTTCTCATTTTTTCCCCATTGACACCCTCCTCTCCTTCCCTCCACCCCATCCTCAGCTCTGTTATCTATGTTCATTGGTCATGCATACCTGCATGTAAGTTCTGTGGTTTATCTCTTCTCCCACAAACCCCCCTCCTCTGAGGCTTCTAAGCATGTACCCCACCTTCATGTCTCTGGGTTAACTTTGTTCTGCAGCTTGTTTAGTTCATTATATTCCACAAATAAGTGAGATCATGTGATATTTGTCCTCTGCTTGGCTTGTTTCACTTAGCATAATACTCTCCAGGTCCTTCCATGCTGTCTCAAAGGATCAGAGATCTTTCTTTCTTACAGCTGCATACTATTCCATTTTATACATGTACCACAGCTTTTTGATCCTCTCTTCTACTGATGGACACCTGGGTTGTTTCCAGATCTTAGCTATTGTAAATAGTGCTGCTATGAACACAGGGGTACATATATTCTTTCTGATTAGTGTTTCAGGTTTCTTAGGGTATATTCCTAGAAGTGGGATCATTGGGTCAAATGGCACTGGGTCAATTTTGAACTTTTTTTAATGCAATTTATTTATTTTTATTACAGATGTTTCTTCTTTTTTCCCACTGATACCCCCTACCCCACCTTCCCTGCACTGTCCCCAGCTTTATTGTCCTTGTCCATTGTTCATGTGACATGCATATAAGTTCTTTGGTTTACCTGTCCCTCTCACCCCCTCTTCTGGGGATTGTCTGTCTATACCCCACTTGCACATCTCTGGGACTTCCCTGTTCCTCGGACTGTTATGTCATTATATTCCACATAAGTGAGATCATGTGATATTTGTCTTTCTCTGCTTGGCTTGTTTCGCTTAGGATAATATTCTCCAGGTCCCTCCATGTTATCTCAAAAGATAAGAGATCTTTCTTTCTTACAGCTACAGAGTACTCTATTGTGTTTATGTACCACAGCTTTTTTATCCAATCGTCTACTAATGGACATTTGGGCTGTTTCCAGATCTAAGCTATTGTAAATTGCGCTGCTATGAATATGGGTGTACATGTATTCTTTCTGATTGGTCTCTGAGGTTTCTTAGGGTATATTCCTAGAAGTGGGATCACTGGGTCAAATAGCAGTTCAATTTCTAGTTTTTTGAGGTAGAACCATATTGTTTTCCATTGTGGCTGCACCAGTCTGCATTTCCACCAACAGTGTACTAGAGTCCCCTTTTCTCCACACCCTTGCCAACACTTGTTGTTTGATTATTTGTTGATGGCAGCCATTCTGTCAGGTGTAAAGTGGTACCTCATTGTTGTTTTAATTTGCATCTCTCTGATGATTAGTGATGTTGAGTATTTCTTTATATGTCTTTTAGTCATTTGTATGTCCTCTTTGGAGAGGTGTCTATTTAGTTTCGCTACCCCCCCCTTTTTTTTTGAAGGATTCTGAACTTCATTATTTTTTAAAAATTTTATTTGTGTTACAGAAATTTATTATTTATTACCCCATTAACACCCTCCTCCACATCCCACCCGCCCCGTCCCCAGCTTTGTTTTTCATGTCCTTTGGTTAGCCTCACACACATATAAGTTCTGTGGGTTATCTCTTCCCTTTCCCCACCACCCCCTCTTCTGAGAGTTGTCAGTCTGTACCCTACTTCCAAGTTTCTGGGTCTACACTATTCCTCAGACTGTTATGGTCATTATATTCCACAAATAAGGGAGATCATGTGGTATTTGTCTTTTTCTGCTTGGCTTGTTTCACTAGAATAATACTTTTAAGGTCCACTTTTAAGGTCCCTTTTTGCCAAAGGACAAGAGATCTTACTTTCTTATAGCTGCATAGTACTCTATTGTGTATATGTATCACAGTTTTTTTATCCATTCGTCTACTGATGGACACTTGTTCTGTTTCCAGATCTTAGCTATTATGAATATTGCTGCTATGAACATGGGGGTACATATTCTTTCTGATTGGTGTTTCGGGCTTCTTAGGGTATATTCCTAGAAGTGGGTCACTGAGTCAAATGGCAGTTCAACTTTTAATTTTCTGAGGTAACACCATATTGTTTCCCATAGTGGCTGCACCAGTCTGCATTCCCACCAGCAGTGTACTAGAGTCCCCTTTTCTCCACACCCTCGCCAACCCTTGTTGTTTGAGGATTTGTTGATGGCGGCCATTCTGACAGGTGTGAGGTGATACCTCATTGTTGTTTTAATTTGCATGGCTCTGATGATTAGTGATGTTGAGCATTTGTTCATATGTTTCTTGGCCATTTGTATGTCCTGTTTGGAGAGGTATCTATTTAGTTCCTCTGCCCATTTTTTATTTGGGTTCTTTGTCTTCCTTTTGAGTTGTATGAGTACTCTATCTATATTGGAAATTAACCTCTTATCTGATATATCATAGGCAATTATGCTCTCCCATACAGTGGGTTGCCTTTCCATTTTGATGACTGTATCTTTTGCTGTGCCGAAGCTTTTGAGTTTGATGTAGTCCCATGTGTTCATGTTCTCCTTTGTTTCTGTTGCCTTAGGTGATATATCAGTGAAAATTCTGCTGCATATGATGTCCGAAATTTTGTTGCCTATATTTTCTTTGAGGATTTTTATGGATTCATGAGTCACGTTTTAGTCTTTTATCTATTTTGAGTTTATTCTTTTATATGGTGTAAGTTGATGATGTAGTTTCATTTTTTTGTATGTAGCTGTCCATTTTTCCCAAAACCATTTATTAAAGAGGCTGTCTTTACTCCACCGTATGCTCTTGCCACCTTTGTCAAATATTAATGGAGCTAATTGCCTTGGGTCCTTTTCTGGGTTCTCTGTTCTGTTCCACTGGTCTATATGCCTGTTCTTGTGCCAGTACCAGGCTGTTTTGATTACAGTGGCTTTGTAGTATAACCTGAAATCTGGTAATGTGATCCCTCCTACTTTGTTCTCCTTTTTCAGGATTGTTGTAGCTATTCGAGGTATTTTTTGGTTCCATATGAAATTTTTAAGTATTTGTTCTTATTCTGTGAAGTATGTGGTTGGTATTTTGATGGGGATTGCATTGAATCTATAGCTTTGGGTAATGTGAACATTTTAATGACATTAATTCTTCCAATTCATAAACAAGGTATATGCATCCACTTTTTTATACCTTCCTCTTTTTCTTTTTTTAGTGACCTGTAGTTTTCTGCGAATAGGTCCTTTATTTCTTTGGTCAAGTTTATTCCTAGGTATCTTAATTTTTTTGCCATCATTGTTAATGAGATTTTTTTTCAGTTTCTCTTTCTGTGGGATTATTATTGTTGTATAAGAATGCCATCAATTTCTTGACGTTAATTTTGTATCCTGTTACTTTGCCAAAGTTATTTATCAAGTCTAGTAAATTTTTATGGAGTCTTTGGGGTTTTCTACATATAGTCATCTATACGTCATCTGTGAATAATGACAATTTCACTTCCTACTTTCCTTTATGGATCCCTTTTATTTTTCCTTCCTGATTGCTGTG
Organism: Molossus alvarezi; assembly: GCA_037176705.1. Classification (NCBI taxonomy): domain Eukaryota; kingdom Metazoa; phylum Chordata; class Mammalia; order Chiroptera; family Molossidae; genus Molossus; species Molossus alvarezi. Next base: position 124,783,320 of record CM073885.1, read on the forward strand.
GCTAAGACTTCCAGTACTATGTTAAATAAGAATGGCAAAAGTGGACAGCCTTAGTAGTGTTTTTATCTGGTTTTGGAATTAGAATTATGATGGCCTCATAAAAAGAACTTGAAAGTCTTTCTTTCTCTTGAATTTTTTGGAATAGTTTGAGGAAGATAGTTGTTTGTTTTTTGAATGTTCAGTAAAGCTCTCCTGTGAAGCTGACTAGCCCCAGGGTTTTTGTTTGTTGGGAGTTTATTGATTACAGCTTCAATTTCCTTAGCTGTTATTCATCTGTTCAAGTTTTATGACTCTTCCTTGTTCAGTATTAGGAGACTGTGTGATGCTAGGAATTTGTCTATTTCACCTAGGATGTCCAATATGTAGGTATATAATTTTTCATAGTAGTTACTAATAATCCTTTGTATTTCTGAGGTGTCAGTTGTCATTTCTCTTGTTTCTGATTTTATGTGGTTTGGTGAGTCTTCATCAATTTTGTTTATCTTTTCAAAGAATCAACTCTTGGTTTCATTGATCTTTTTCATTGATCTTCTGAAATGTTTTTTTAGTCTCTATGTCATTAATTATGCCTCTGACCTTTATTATTTCTTTTCTTTTACTTTTCTGCTCTGGGTTTTTCTTTTTGTTTACTTTCTAATTCTTTAAGTTGTAGGGTTAGCTAGTCTATTAGACATTTTTCTTGTTTCTTGAAGTAGGCCTGTAATGCTATGAACTTCCTTCACAGGACTGCTTTTGCTGCATTCCACAGATTTTGTGTTGTTGTGTGTTCATTTTTATTGATTTCCAGAAAGTTTTAATTTCTTCTTGATCTCCTTGATCTTCATTGTTTAATAGCCTGCTATTTAGACTCCATGTATTTCAATATTTTTGAGTGTTTTTATTGTTGTCAATTTCTAGTTTCATGCTATTGTGATATGTGAAGATCCTTGGTATGATTTCAATCTACTTGAAAATGTAGAGGCATAGTTTGTGTTGTAACATGTGGTCTATCTTTGAGAATGTCCCATGTGCACTTGAGAAGAATGTATATTCTGCAGTTTTGGTGTGTAATTCTGTGTAAAGATATATTAAATCTGTCTGATCTAGAACATCACTTATGCTCTGTCTTTCCTTGTTTTGTTTTGTTCTGTTTTTTGTCTAGAGGATTTATCCAATAATATCAGTGGGGTGTTGAAGTCTCCTAATATGATTGTATTGCTGTTAATTTCTCCCTTAAGGTCCTCCAGATTTTTTATTTTTATTTATTTATTTTTTAATTTATTTTTCTTATTCTCACCTGAGGACACTTTTTCATTTTTTGTTTAGATAGAGCGGGGGTGGGGGGGAGAGAGAGGGAGAGGGAGAGAAACATCAGTGCAAAAGGGACACATTGAGTGGCTGCCACCACTTGACCCAACCAGGGCCAGAGAGAAACTGCAACCGAGGTGTGTGCCCTTAGCGGGAACCAAACCTGGGTCTCTCTGGACTGAATGCTGATGCTTTAACCACTGAGCCAAACCGGCGGGCTTTTTATTTTATTTTTTGCTCCTCCAGATTTTTTAAAATATATTTTGTTACTTTTATATTGGGTGCATATTTGTTGACCAAGGTTTATTGTCTTATTAGATTGACCCTTTTAATATTATATAGTGGCGTTCTTTATCTCTTGTTATGGCCTTCATTTTGAAGTCTATTTTATGAGATATGAGTATTGCTACCCCAGGTTTTTTTTTAATTTCAATTTCTTTGGAAATTTTTGTTTCCATCCCTTAACTTTTACCTAGGGGAGTTGTTCGTTCTGAGGTAGTTCTCTTGTAGACAACATATGTATGGGTTATGCTTTCTTATTTATTCAGCATCTTGTGTCTTTTGATTGGGGCATTTAATTCATTTATATCTAAGGCTGTTATAGATATGTACTTATATATTGCCATTTTTGTTTACTATGCTTATTTTTGTCTCTCTATTTATTCTGCTTATTTTTATTTTTTAAATCCTCACCTGAGGATATTTTTCCATTCATTTTCAGACAGAGTGGGAGGGAGAAAGTGCGAGCGAGAGAAAGGAGTAGAGAGAGAAACATCAATGTGAGAGAGACACATCAACCTGTTGCCTCCCACATGACCTTTGCCACATCCGGGGACTGAACCACAACAGAGGTACATGTCATTAATTGTAATCAAACCCAAGACTCTTTGGTCCTCTGGCCAGTGTTCTAACCACTGACCCAAACTAGCCAGGGCTATTCTGCTTATGGTAGCAGTTCCTTTAGTATCTTTACAAAGCTGGTTGGTGATAATATGTTCTCGTAGCCTTTTTTTTTTTAGTCTGGGAAGTTCTTTATTTCCACTTCTATTTTGAATGATAACCTTGCTAGATAGTGTAGTCTTGGATTGCAACCCTTGTTTTTCACTAACTTGAATGTTTTATGCCATTTCTTTCTGGCCTGTAGTGTTTCTGTTGATAAATCAGCTGACAGCCTTATGGGAGCTTCTTTGTAGGTAACCTGTTGCTTTTCTCTTGATGCTTTTATGAGTCTCTCTTTGTATTTAATTTTTGGCATTTAATTTAAGATGTGTCTTATTGTGGGCCTTTTTGGGTTCTTCTTGCTTGGCACTATCTGTGCTTCCTAAACTTGTATGCCTTCTTCATCAAGTTAGGGAAGTTTTTTGCCACTGTTTTTTTAGACAGATTCTGTAACCCTTACTCACTTTCTTCTTTCGGTATTCCTATGATATGGATGTTGTTACATTTCATATTGTCCCACAGTTCTCTTAAACTGTCCTGTTTTTTAATTGTCTGGGTTTTGTTTGGTTCTCTGTTTGAGTAATTATTTTCTACCCTGTCTTCTTATTCACTGATCTGAACATTGGCTTCCTCTACTCTGTTGGTTCTTCCTTCCAGTGTGTGATTTCTGCTATGTTATTCTTGATTTTTTATTTGTTGTTTTTTATTGTTTCTATATTTTTCCTGATGCTGTTGAGTGTGCTTATAGTCATTACTCTGAACTCTATATCTGATAACTGGCTTATTGCCATTTCATTTAGTCCTCCTTCTGGAGAATTTTCTTATTCTTTCATTTGGGATTTCTTTTTTTGTTTCACCAGTTTTGCTCTCTCAGCAGGGTTTGGAGCCTGTCAAACTCTCCCTATTAGCATTGATGTTCCACAGCTTTTAGCTCCCTGTTGGGTTTGGATATGCATGAAAGGGACCAAGCTGAACACCAATGTCTGGTCTTAGTCTCCTGGGTAGAGTTGCAGGCCAGGAAAAGATTCAAGTATCTCAGAGATCTGCCTCTGCCTAAAGGCTGACTGTTAGATCCTTAGTCACTTAATAAGCCTTAGATTGTAGTCATCAGCTGAATAAAAACTACCCCAGGTGGACAGAGTAAGAGGATTTCCAGTGGTTGAGGCAATTGCTTCTCACTGGGCTAAAGCTACTTTGAGAGTCCCAGGTTCAGTTCACTCTAGAGACATGTACCACCAAAATGAAATGGACTAAATGAAATGGCAATAAGCCAGTTATCAGATATAGAGTTCAGAGTAATGACTACAAGCACACTCAACAGCATCAGGAAAAATATAGAAACAATAAAAAACAACAAATAAAAAATCAAGAATAATATAGCAGAAATAACACGCTGAAAGGAAGAACCAAAAGAGGAGAGGAAGCCAATGTTCAGATCACTGAATGAGAAGACAGGGTAGAAAAAAATTACTCAAACAGAGAACCAAAAAGAAAAAAAAAACCAAACAAACAATTAAAAAACAGGACAGTTTAAGAGAATTGTGGGACAATATGAAATGTAACAACATCCATATCATAGGAATACCAAAAGAAGAAAGTGAGTAAGAGTTAGAGAATCTGTTTGAAAAAACAGTGACAAAAAACTTCCCTAACTTGCTCAAGGAAAAAAGCATACAAGTTCAGGAAGCACAGACAGTGCCAAGCAAGAAGAACCCAAAAAGGCCCACAATAAGACACATCTTAAATTAAATACCAAAAATTAAAGACAAAGAGAGACTCATAAAGGCATTAAGAATACATTAGTAATTAACTATTCTGTTCATGAACTAAGTGCATTAGTTAACAAATACTATATGAATTTCCTTTATTACTTAGACAATCTAGTTTCTGGGAATAAAGATGAAAAAAAAAATGAACAAAAATTTCTGCTCTTGCTGAATCTGATAGTCAGGGGGAGAAGAAGATTTTCTGCCCCTTAACAGAGACAGAGACACCCTGGGCAAGGAGGGGTTTGGGAGGATGGACATTAGGGAATTGACATGATATGGCTATAGAAAATAATGTTACAAGAGCTTATGAGTTCATTTTATGTGTCAGCAAAAATAATCTACTCAGTGATTATGCTACAAAAATTCAAAATGAAGTAAATAATGGCCTATATTTGCTATCAAAATAGTTTTCCAAGAAAATTTGGGAAATAAAATGGCACAGAGAAAAACAATGGGTTTCACACCTGAATTGTTATATGAATTAGAATGTAGTTTAATTTTGATGACCTTAAATAAAAGTTAAATTATTTTCATTTTAAGTTAACATTTCAATTTAATTTTATTCTGAAAATTAATATCTTGAACATGTATTCACAATTAAATTGTATCTTCACTTTAAAGTTGTCGGCCTATTTTTATTAACAGTTATATCCAAAAAGTAAAGTTATTACACATCGTTTAGGTATTGTGCACATACCTCTTACATAAACAAATATGGATATTGTACAGACAATTTTATGTATTACACTTCTTATTGTCCTTAGAACTTGTGGGGCTTTAAAACATATCAAGCAATTAATTCTTTTATATTTATTCTGTTCATTCTAGACCTTAAAGACATGGTTATACCAGTCATTGTTTAAACTCTCTGTTCTCCTTCCCTTCTACTACTCCTTATTTTTCCAAATAACCATTATTTGGTCTCATGTGACCCCTTTTTTGTTCTCTTTCTACCAATTTCCATTTGCAAAGTGGAAATTAATAGGGGTATGTAGGATGCCCGAATGACAAATAACTGAATGCTATGTGAATGATGAATAACTGCTAGATTCATAATATAAATGCATATATATATATATATATATATATATATATATATACACACACATATGTAAGTATATAGGCACATATATTTATAAATATTTATGTGTATGGACATAAAGAATATAATGTAACTTCTCTTCTTGCTTTAACCTCAACTTTATGCCAGTTTCAGTATTTCTTTCTGGAATAAAAGAGTGAATTTGAAATAAATTATAGTTGTTAATATTTTCTAATACTGAGCATAGTTTAATATATTTTAACATACAATAAGAGCAAAAAATAATCTCTTGATCTTCTGCCCCAGTTTCATTAAGAATGGAACTAATGTGGGATGAAGGCATATAAAATCACCTGTTTAAGCTAGTGATGATTTTCTGTTTCTACCATGTGTTTTACTCTTCTCTTTTTTTGAGGTAAAGAAAGACTCTTCCTGTGATTTCCTCACTGTAAAGATATTCTTAATCTTCAAGACACAATTGTGATATTAATTACATGATTCAAAAGGATCAGATATACATATATATCTCCTCTGATAGCTATATTTGCAGATGACATGATATTGTATATTTAAAAAATCCTAAAATAGCCACCAAAAAACTTTTATATCTAATAAATGAATTTGGCAAAGTTTCAGGATACAAAATCAATATCCAGAAATCAATTGCATTTTCATCCACCAATAATAAACTATTAGAAAGAAAAACTAAGAAAACAATCTCATTTACTATTACACCAACAAAAACAAGATACCTATGAATAAATTTAACCAAGGAGGTAAAAGATCTGTACTCAGAAAACTATAGGACATTAAAGAAAGAAATTAAGAAAGATACAGAGAAGTAGAACATATACCATGTTCATAGATTGGAAGAATTAACATGATTAAAATGTTCATACTACACAAAGCAATCTGTAGAGTCAATGTAATTTATATATTACCAATATAGAAAATACCAATGGCATATCTTACAGATCTAAGATAAATATTCCGAAAATGTATATGGAACCAAAAAAGACCCTGAATAGCTGTAGCAATCTGGAGAAAGAAGAGCAAAGTTGGAGGTATCACAATTCCAGATATCAAACTAGACTACAAGTCCACTGTAATCAAAACAGCTTGGTCCTGGCATAAGAATAGACCTATAGACCAATGGAATAGAGCAGATAGCCTAGAAGTCAACCCACATCTTTAAGGTCAATTAATATTTGACAAAGGAAACAAAAACATATAGTAGAGTAAAGACAGTCTCTTCTATAAATGTTGGGAAAATTGAACAAGTACAGGCAAATATAAATAAATAAATAAATAAAACTATACCACCAATTTACACGGTATACAAGAATAACCACAAATAAATAAAGACTTACATGTAAGATGTGAAACCATAAAAATTATAGAAGGAAACATAGGTAGTAAACTCTCAGATATCTCTCTTAGCCATATGTTTGCCAGTATGTCTCTGATGGCAAGGGACACTCAGGAAAAGATGAACAAATGGGACTACATCAAGCTAATAAGCTTCTGTGCAGCAAAAGAAACCATCAACAAAACATAAAGAAAACAAACTGTATGGGAGAATATATTCATCAATGATATATCCGATAAAGGATGAATTTCCAAAATATACAAAGAACCTATACAGCTCAATTCCAGAAAGATAAACATTACAATTAAAAAATGGGCAAAGGATCTGAATGCACACTTCACCAAAAAGGACAGACAGATGGCCAATAGACATATGAAAAAATGCTCAAGGTCACAAATCATCATAGAAATGCAAATTAAAACTACAATGAGATATTACTTCACACCTGCCAGACTGGCTACTATCAATAAATAAACAAACAAAAGTGCTGACCAGGATGTGGAGAAAATGGATTTTTAATGCCATGTTTGTGGGGATGCAGACTAGTGCAACCATTGTGAAAAACAGTACGGGTTTTCCTCAAAAAATCAAAACTGGAACTGCCTTTTGACCCAGCAATGCCACTTCTGGGAATATTTTACACAATGGAACTCTTACCTTTTGTGACAGCATAGATGGACCTGGAGAGTATTATGTTAAGTGAATAAGCCAGTTCAAGAAAGACAAATGCCATGAGATCTCACTAATATGTGGGATCTAATAAACAAAATAAACTGACAAACAAAAAGGAGGAACCAGATCATGAATACATAGAATAGACTGTCAGGTGCCAAAAGGTAGGTGAGGGGTGGGGGTGACTGGATAACAAAGAAGAGGGTATTAACTAAAGAATATATATAATCACACCTCATAAACATGGAAATAGTTTGGTGAAGGCTAAGGGAAGCAGAGGCGGGAGTGGGTTGAGGTGGGCAAGGGGGGGTGGAGGACATCTGCAACAGTGTCAACATCAAATTTTTTTTTAAATAAAAGTTTGCCATATATATGATACAACTGATGAAATATATGGACATAATTTTTTTAAAAAACAAAGACATGACAAATTGACTTCAGAACTGAAACAATTAGGCAATTGTTTTCTAATGCAGAAAAATAATTAGAACTAATAAAATGCTTGAGAATAAAAAAAAGCATGGTGAGAAATATTTGAACATCATTACACTAAGAGCAAATATAAACCACTTATATTAGTCTGGGTTTTCCAAAGAAATAGAACCAATAGGATGATGGATGGATGGATGGATAGATGGATAGATAGATATTTATTATAAAGGATTGGTTCATACAGTCATTCAGACTAAGTCCAGTGATCTGCCATCTACAAGCTGAAGGCCCAAGAAATCCAGTGGTATAGTTATAGTCCCAAACCAAAGGCCTGAGAACCAGGAGAGTAAATAGTATAAGTCCCAGTTCAAGTCTAAAAGCTCAAGAACCAGAGATCCAATAGACAAAGGTAGGAGAAGATGGATGTTCCATCTCAGGCAGAGAGAACCAATTCACCTTCCCTTTGCGTTTTTGCTCTCCCTCAACAGATTGGATGATGCCCGCCCACATTGGTGAGGGTGGTTTTCTTTACTCAGTCCGATGCTGGAAATACCATCAGTCACACCTAGCAATAATGTTTAAAAGCTATCTGAGCATCATTAACCCAAATAGACACAAAATCAACTATTAGACCACATGTTTTTCTGAGTAAAGTGATCCGCTCTGTTTTTATTAAAGCCTATGGAATTACTTGGAATTCATCTTTAGTTTCTTATGTTTCCAATTTGACAAAGTGTAATGAATTTAGTTGGGTGGATAGCTTACTTTCTAAACTTGGGACTATTGAGAGTATCAATTATTTCAATTACATTTAGCTAGCTCGATCATAAAATTTCTTCTCAGATACTGATCATGATTTTGCCAACTATTAATCAGAATCATGGGTTTTACTTTTAGCCAACTAATTATGTGCATTGAAGGCAGCTGAATGTACCAAATGCAGGGGTGCAGAGGCCTATGACAGGGACACACCCAGCTTACTGGGTTTGTAAAGTTTCTCTAGAGGAAGTAATATTTGAAATCAATTTATTCAGCTCACTAAGAATGACATAAGTAATGAAGGAAGAGGAAAAAATTTAAATATTAGGATAAAAATTTTTAAAAGGTAAAAACGTGGCATATTTTGAGAAGAGGTAATTCAACATTAATGAACTAACAAGATTTTTTTCTCTGTTGATTAATTAGGAAGAACGATCCAACTAGAGAAGATAAACTATTGACTATACTATTTCTTTTAGATTATAGGCCCTCATTACAGGGCTGATGGATGTGAAAACAAGAGCTATAATTAGAGGAATAATCAGAAACTACATAGTCAAATTATTTTTTATTTCATCGGGATGGTCTGTTTTTCTTTATATATAAACTATATAAATTTACTTATCTATGAATTATTATGTGAACTTGTAACAATATTTGAAAATAATGTTAAAATTGAATGATCTACAAATTTAGAGTGGCAGGTGATTAGAACATTAGCTATAATTAATTTGTCCCTTATAATATGTAGTTCAACACCCTGTGGGTTTCAGAAATGTAAATTGACACATTTAACATATAAAGTTGAAACATATTAATAAAATTGTTAAAGTTACGGCCATTTTAAAATAAAAATATTTAAAATGTAACAAGATCATGAGTAGAAATTTGGCTTATTTTACATTCTGTGAAAAGATAAAAAAAATTAAAACAACATGTTTTTCTAACATATACACAAATAGAAATTTTATCTTGCCAGAAGGATTGCCTTTAGAAATCATGATAATCATGAAATCAGGAAACAAGTTTTGACTGAGATTCTCTAGGCTCTTGGTGTAATAAATGTGTTCCCCACAACCTCCCCGCTTTGACACTTCATCACCAATGCCCAAACCTCATTTTCTCCTCCACTGCAGCATTAAAATACTGGCGTTCTCCAATTTCCTGACTGATAGTGGGCCACATGGCACAGTTCTGGATAATAAGTGTAAGCAAAAGCTTTCTGGAACATCTTGCACATGTTTTCATTCCTGTTCAGAAAAAATAAGGGCAAATATATCTCATTTCTTTTTTCCTTCTTCCTGCCTTCAAATTGAATGTGATACAGTAACATGCACAAGGGCAAAGGTATGATAAGTGTATATTCTACCTTATTAGAAACTGTCAAACTATTTTCCAAAGGGATTGTATATTTTATATCTCCACAGTTGCTCACCATTGTTACAAACATTTGCTATTTATCGGTATTTTCCCAATTTTCTATTTTATTGCATTGGATATTTAGTAGTAATTTTAATTTGAAGTTTTCTAGTGACTAATGATTTAAATCATCTTTTCATTCACTTATTTGTTATATTATATCTTTAAAAGTTTTGCCCATATTTTGAGTTGCTTGAATTATTACTTAGTCACACATGTTTTTTTTATACATTTTGCTATCAACATTCTTATGCAAACCTTTCATGGATATATATTTTTATTTGTTCTAAATAAATACCTTGAATTAAAAGTGCTGTGTCAAAGAGGAGATGTGCATTGAGATTTATAAGAAACTGACAAAATTATTTTCCAAAGTGATGTTCAAGATAATTTTTCATGAGTTTCTCATATTTTGGTATTTCTTTTCAGCAAAGAAACAGACAGCCTTTGTTCTAGATGATCTCCATTATCTATATATATATTTGGATCTTGATTAAGGACACTGACCCCCAGGCACAGTCAAAATTCCACATATAACTTTGACTCTCTCAAGCTTAGTTAACTCTCAGTATCTCTGGGGTATTGTTCCAGGACCCTCTACAAATACCAAAATCTACAGATGCTCAAGTTGCCTATATAAAATAAAATCAATGAATGCCTACAGTTGGCCCCCTGCATCTGTGGACTGCCAATCATGGATCAAAAACAGTACAGATATTTATTTAAAAAATCCTGCACAGTTCATACTATGTTATTAAAGGGTCAACTATATATAAACATATATACAAAGGTACATATATATGCACAGACACACACACAACACATATACATACATGTACACACATACATATACACACAAATATACATATCTACATATATATTTAACAGCCTTTGAATACACAGTTCACTCCAGATTTATTAACTGTCCAATATGAAAATGTCTTCTTTAGGGAAAGAAGTCAGACAGGCTCAGTGCACAATATAAAATAATTCATTTTTCTAAGTTTGTGATTGTTCAGTTATGATGCAACCCATTAGGCCCAGTTATTTGGACTCTTCATTGTTTTTATGTGACTTGGTGGACAGAGGAAACTTATATAAACATAAAGCTTATGCTGCCTGCTGTGCCCTGAATAGTACATTTTTCTATCCATCTATCTCCCAGGAATCTTGTATTTTCTGCTCTCATGCAGGAAGAGTAAAAAGCTAGAATGTTAGTTTGCCGTAATCTCTTATCACAGTCTTGATAAGCAGCTATAACATTTTACACTCTCTTCAACAATGTAAAACAGTATTACATGTTTTATATTTCTCCCCAAATTTAGTGTTGCTTGATGCAATTTTTGAACAATATTTATGCTTGATAAAGAGTTCTGTTAATATTGTTTTCATTAAGATCATAAACTGCTCCCACCCAAGCATTGCTGATTTCTTTGCAGAAGCCTCTGCTCTAATCTTGCACCATCACAAGGGCATATGCAGGGTTCCATCATCGGAATCTGACTGTGAAGGACAAAGGGGAAGTGACTTGCATCAACCAGCACACAAATCTTGGCAGATTGAGTTCATACCTGCAAAGACCAAGTACTAGTCCCAACCAGGAGCATTGCTCATCAGAACCAAATTGGGGCCACACTCTGATCATGCAACTTAGCAAAAGAATTATTTTGCCAGCCCTAGAGCTTGGCTTGCCCCTCTTCCTCCCACCCAGCAAGGGAGCTGAGATAGTTTCACAGCTGTTGACAGTTCTAGCCCCAACTAGCCAGAAGGTGCTAGTGACAATTCCTAGATGCAGTGCTCTCTAGTGGTGCTCAAGCTGAGAAGCAGGCAGGCAGAGCTGATCACCACAAAAACAGTCAGTTCCAAGCATGGAACATTTCCATGCGACAGATAGATGGATTAATTCATAGCTAAGGCTGAGGGGAGCCCCTGCCCATTCCTAAACCTGTTTGGGAAATTGAGTAGACTAGAATGTGCCTTCCACCTCCAACGCCAGCAGGGGAGCTGAGACATAGTCCCACCCACTGTGGAAAGTGTCTTCCAGACATATCTGACCAGAAGGGGTAGTAACAACTCCTGGAAGCAATGCAGACCAGCAGCACTTGAACCAAAAGATAGCAAGCAGAGCCAATAGTTTGCAGAACAAAACAAGCTGTTTTGTTTTGTGGCCCTGTATAGTCAGGAAACTTGGGGTTCAGATTAAATTTATTTAAAACAATAAAGTGTTTTATTGACTATAGAGCTGCTTTCTTCACTGTGCCTGGAAGGAAATCTAATTCATAGCTCCACCCATCACTGAATATAACCTTCAGCCTGTCTGACAAGGGAACCTAAACAGAGCACACAGGCAGCTGCATAGTTCAATTAGCAGCCCTGCATATAATAGCACCTGTAAAATAGCACAGCCTATGACTTTCCCCATCCAAGGAACTCAGTGCATACTATGGCCTGATTTGGGCCCCCATAGGACAAGATGTACAGGATTTGATTATCATCTTGCCCAGGCTAACTCACAGCCCTATCTATTACTAAATAAAGTACCCAGTTCTGCCATCTAGTAAGACTGACCCGAGAACTTAGGCAGCGTTGGAGCCCATCCTACTGCCTCCCATAGTTAGGAAAGCAAGCCAGAAGTCCTTATACAACTTTTTTTTTTTTGCCAGTGGTACACCACCAGACAATCTCCATTCTAAGAGCTTGAACACTTGCCTCTCCTCAAAATAGATCATAATAATAGGTCCCACCTGTCCAAGGACATTACAGGCAGACACACAGAAACTCAAACAGGTGACTGGTGAAAATATGTCTCACCCAAAACAAACCTGTAAAGTATGGAAGAGGAACCCAATTACTCAAATGTGCACAAACCAATGTAAGGAATCAAGGATCAGGGAAAATCAGTTAAATATGACAACAGCAAAGGAAACTAATAAAGTGTCAATAACTGTCCATGAGGAAATGGAGGTCTATGAACTGTCAGATGAAGAATTCAGAATACCCCTCTTAAGGAAGTTTAGTGAACTACAAGAAAACACAGACAGACAACTAAACAAAATTAGGAAAGCAATGAAATTAAGATGAGAACTTTGACAAGAAAATAGCAACCAGCAAAAACAAAACAAAAACAAAAATCCTGGAGTTGAAAAATACAATAACTGAACTAAAGAATTCAATAGAGATTTTGAAAAGTAGACTTGATCATGCAGAAGAAAGAATCTGTAACATGGAGGATAAGACATTAGAAATACCCAGTCACACAAACAGAAGAAAAACCATGAAAAAGACTGAATAAGCCTACGGGAATCATAGGACACAATGGATAAAAAAACCAAAATCAATATTTACAATATGGGAATTCCAGAAGGAGAAGAGAAACAGAAAGGAACAGAAAGTTGATCTAAAGCAATAATGACTAAAAAGTTCCCAAACCTGAGGAAAGACATGGACATCCAGATACATGATACCCAAAAGATTCTAAATAAGTTTAACCCACATATGCTACTCCAAGACACACAATTAAAATTGTCAAAAGTCAAAGAAAGAGAAAAAATTTTAAGAGCAGCAGTAGAAGACTAAAGTAACATACAAAGAAACCCCCATAAGATTATAGGTGGATTTTTCAATAGAATGTTTCAGGTCAGAAGAGAATGGGGTGACACATCAAAATTTGAAAGAAAAATAACTGACAGTCAATAATTCTATACACAGTGCACATATATACAAACACATATTAAACATTTTCTAAAATAGATAATATTTTAGGCCACAAAACAAGTCTTAGATAATTCAAGGAGACTGAAATCATTCTATGTATTTTCTTTGATCACAATAACAAAAAACTAGAAATCAGTAACAAGAGGAAAACTGAAAGTGTTATGAAAATTAAACAACACTCTCTTGAACAACCAATGGATCAAAGAAGAAATGAAAGGAAAAACAAAAAAGTTTCTTTAGATAAACAGAATGGAAACACAATATACCAGAACTTGTGGAATACAGCAAAATTAGTTCTAAGAGGGAAGTTCATAGCAATTAAATGCCTAAACTACAATAAAGAAACAACTCAAATGAACTACTTATCTTATGCTTTAAGGGGATAGGGAAAAAAGAAGCCAAACCCAAATTTGGCAAAAGTAAGAAAATAGTAAAGATTCAAGCAGAAATAAATAAAATAAAAAACAACAACAAAACAGTAGAAGATATTAACCCAATTAAGAGTTGGTTCTTTGAAAAGATAAACAAAATAGACAAACCCTTAACTAGACTAACCAAATAAATAATAGGATCCAAATACACAAAATTATAAATTAAACAAAAAAAAAGACATTACAACTGTAACCACAAAAAGTCAAAGGGTCATAAGAAGATTTTATAAATGACGATAAGTCAACAAACAGGACAGCCTATATGACATGAAAAAATTTCTTAGAACCATACAATTTACTAAGACTGAATCACAAAGAAATAAAAAATATGAATGGATGAATTATTATTCAGGAGATTGAATTAGTAATCAAAAATTCTTAAAGCCCAAAACCTGATAGCTTCAATGGTGAATTTTACCAGATATTTAAGAAAAATAACACTAGTCTTTCTCAAACTTTCCAAAAAATGGGAGAAATAAAAACTCCCAATTTATTTTATGAGGCCATCATTATCCTAATACCATAAACAAAAAAGTACACTACTAGAAAAAAAGACTACAGGTTGCCCTGGCCAGTTTGGCTCAGCGGTTAGAGCGTCAGCCTGCGGTCCAGAGAGACCCGGGTTCGGTTCCCGCTAAGGGCACGTACCTTGGTTGCAGTTTGTCCCCGGCCCTGGTTGGTTGTGCGGGTGGCAGCCACTCGATGTGTCCCTTCACGTCGATGTTTCTCTCTCTCTCTCCCTTCCCCTCTCTCCCTCCCACTCTATCTGTACAAAAAATGGAAAAAATATCCTCGGGTGAGGATAAAAAAAAAAAAAAGACTACAGGTTGACATCCCTGATGACTATAGATGCAGAAAGTCTCAATGAAATACTAACAAACTAAATTCAGCAGAATATTAAAAAGATAATACACCATGATCAAGTAGTATTTATTTCTGTGATACACAGATGGTTCAACATATGCAAATCAATGTAATATGTTACATTAATAGAATGTGAAAAAATCATATGATCGTCTCAATAGATGCAGAAAAACAGTTGACAAAATTCAACATTCATTCATGATAAAAATTTTTAATAAAACAGACATAGAAGGAACATACCTCAGTGTAATAAAGGCCATAAAAGACAAGCCCATGGCTAACATCATACTGAATTGTAAACATTTGAAAGCTTTTCTTCTAAGAGCAGAAACAAGGCATGGGTGCCCATTCTCTCCTCTCTTATTCAATATAGTAGAAAAAGTTTAGCAAGAGCAATCACGTGCAAAATAAATAAAATAGTTTCAGGATTAGAAATAAAAAAGTAGAACTATCACTATTTGCAAAAGGCAGAATTTTATATGTAGAAAATTCTAAAGACTAAGACAAAACACTGATATATCTAATTTATAAGTTAAGTGAAGTTGCAAGATACATACTAAACTAGTGGTGCTTCATTATGCACTAACAACAAATTTTCTAAAAAGGAAATAAAGAAGTTGATCTCATTTACAATAAAATTAAAAATACTATGGAATAAATTTAACCAGAAGAGTGAAAGATCTCTACTCTAAAAACTACAGTATATTGATTAAAGAAATCAAAGAAGACAAAAATAAATGAAAATGTGTCTCATGTTCATGGATTGGAAGAATTAATACTATTAAAATGCCAATACTACTAAAAGCCAACTATAGATTTAATGCAATCCCTATCAAGATTCCAATGGCATTTTTTCAAAAGTAGAACAAAAAACTGCTGAATTTAATATGGAAATACAAAATACCCTGATAGCCAAAGAAATCCTGAGAAAGAAGAAGAAAACAAGATGCATTACACGTCCTGATTTCAAGCTATACTAAAAAGCTATAGTAATCAAAACAGTGTGGTAATAGCATAAAAACAGACCCATAGGACAATGGAACAGAATCAAGAACCTAGAAATAAACCCAATAATACAGTCAACTAATATTCAACAGGTAACAAAACTACTCAATAAAGAAAAGACAGTCTCCTCAATAAATGGTTCCGCGATCATTGAATATTCACATGTAAAATAATAAACCTGGATGCCATCTTAAACCACTCACAAAAATTAATTTAAAATGGATTAAAGACTAGCAAGGCTTGAAAACCATGAAACTCCTAGAAGAAAGCATAGCAGTGAAGATCTTTGACATGGACCTTAGTTATGATTTTTGTATATGGCACCTTAAACACAAGTAACAAAATAAAAACTAAACAAGTGGGACTATATTAAACTAAAATGTTTTTGTACAGTATAAGAAAGCATCAACAAAGTAAAAAGAGAACCTATGGAATGGAAAAAAGATTTGTAAATCATATATCTGATGATGGATTTATACCAAAAATATGTAAAGAACTCATACAACTCAATAGACACATAACCCAATTATAAATGGGTAAAAGAGCTGAATAAACATTTTTTTCAAAGAAGATAAATGAAGACCAAAAGGTACATAAAAAGATACTCAACCCCACTAGTCATCAGGGAAATGCAAATTAAAAGTTCAGTGAGATATCTCTTCATGCCTGTTTGAATGGCCATCATCAAAAAGGGAATAGATAACAAATGCTCGTACAGATATCGAGAAAAGAACACCTCTGTGGGCTTGTAAATTGGTACAGCCTATAGAAAACAGTATAGAGGATCTCCAAAAGATTAAAAATAAAATTACTGTATGATCCAGCAATTTTGGAGATGCATCCAAAGGAAACAAAAACATTAAATCTAAATGATACCTGCACCTTTATGTTTATAATGGCATTATTTACAATAGCTACACAAGGAAAGAAACTAAATGTCCATAGATGGATGAATGGATAATGAAGTTATGGCGTATTTTATACAATGAAATATTCAGACATAAAAGAGGGGTAAACCGTATCATTTATGACAACATGAATGGACTTTGATGATATTATGCTAAGTAAAATAAATCAAAAACAAATGTATGATCTTACTCATATGTGGAATCTAAAAATAAAAACAAACAAATAATCCCATAAAAAAGAAGATCAGACTTGTTACCAAAGGTAAAGGGGAGGGAGAGAGGAAATTGAAGGAAGGAGGACAAAAGTTGTAAACTTCTGGTTATAAGATAAACAAGTAGTAGGGAAATAATGGACAACATGATGACTATAGCTTACAATGTTAATATTGTAAAGAGAGTAAATTTAATGCATTCTTATCACAAGAACAAACATTTTTTAAATTGTTTCTCTATAAGAAAATGTTAGTTGAACCTCTTGTTTTAATTATTTCACAATACATGCAAAGCAAACCATCATGCTGTTTGCTTTAAACTCATAAAGCTATGTATGTCTATTATTTCTCAAAGCAACGGAAAGAAAAAAAAAACTTTAAAAATCGTATGTTTGACCCATGAACAACACAGGTCAGCAGGTCCCACTGCCCACTCGGTCAAAAATCCTTGTGTAAGTTGTCAGCCCTCTGCATAAGTGGACTCCCAACCTCCAGTTGACACTTGAACAACATGGATTTGAATTGCACAGGTCAACAGAACTTCAGTCAATTGAAAAAAATCTATGCAGAGTGGACCCTGGCAGTTCATATCTGTGTTGCTTAAGGGCGCACTTGATTCCTTTTTCTTTTGCTTCCATTGTTTCTGACAAGAAGACCACTTACTTTATCATCATTCTCTTGTATGTACTATGTTTATTTTATTTGGATTCCTTTGAGAATTTTTAATTGCTTCTATCAATTAAATTATAAGGTACCATGCATATGATGTATGTTTTTCTTGTTAAAAGTCTGGTAAGATATTTAGTTTTAAGTTTTATCAAATTTGGGAAATCTCTGAACATTATTTTCTTAAATATGTTTTCAGTTACCCAACATCTCCTGAACGCTAATTACATATACATTTGACTGCTTTATATTGTCTCATAGTTCACTAAAATATTGTTCATTTAAAAAAATTTTTTCCTTTGTTGATTTTAGAGAGAAAAGTGAGAGGGAGAGAGATAGAAACATCGATGAGAGAGAGAATCAAACTGGCAACCTGTGGGTGCATGGGTCAATGCTCAACTGCTGAGCCACACCAGCAAGCTTTTTTCTCTTTGAGTTTCCGTGTAGACATTTTTTGCTGACTTGCATCAAGTTCATTAATCTTCTGCAGAATCTAATTTGCTGTTATACTAATTCAGTGACTTTTGATTTCAGATAGTACAGTTTTCTGCTTAATAATTTTATTTGGCTTTTTGACATTGTATTTCTTTCCACATATTGTTTGTGTTTTTCTTTAAATTTTTTAGCAGGTTAATAACACTTACAACAGATGTTACAAAATGTGTCTGTAACCCATTATACTATTAATTTTGTATCTGTTTTTAATGACTAGTATTTCTTTTGATTGTTGGCCACATTTTCTACTTCTTCATGATTTATTCTTTTTTTTGGTTTGTTTCAATTGTGTAAATATTACATTGTTGAGTCTAACAGGATTTTGTTTTCTTTTGTTTAAGGTCTGTTGATATTTGTTTTGTCATGAATTTGATTATTTATAAATAAATATGTTCTTGTTAAAGCTTAACTATAATCTTTGTAAATATGTGTCTAGCATTATGTTAACCTTTCTACCAAGATATGTGATAGCTCACTACTCAGCTGTTCAATGAGGACTTTTCAAATCTGTGTGAATTTTGGGAAATGTTCATTTTATAGTATTATATGTTATATGTTATAGTTATTATATGTTATAGTTTTCCTGACATTCTCTGTTTGGTCTCATGTAACATTTCACCCTCTACCTGAATGAATTTGTATTCAAACAATAGATTTAAATATACCTGCTATGAATTGAACATCTGTATTATAAGATAAAGGTCTCAATATATAGTATATAACATGATGACTATAACTGATACCACTGTATTATATCATTGAAATTTCTAAGAGTACAACTTAAATGTCTTCACACAAAATATTTATTTTTTATTTATTTATTTATTTTTTCTGTATGAGGGTGAGGGGGTCACACAAAATATTTAAATGTTTAGTGATGAATATGTTAATTAACTTCACAAAGGAAATTCTTTCACCATGTATATGTATATCAAATCATCACATTGTATACTTTAATATCTTACAATTGTATCAATTATACCTCTAAAACTAAAAAGTCAAAATCACAAACAAAAAAGTAACTACATACACACAGAGACTACTATCTAGAGAATTTAAAATATTAATTTGTCCTCCACAGTAAGATTAAAGCAGAAATAACTCTGTATCAAGAATTTGTACAGGGTAGGGCAAAATAGGATTATAGTTGTTCATATGGAAAATGCACTAATTAATAAATAATAATAATACAAGAATAAACTCTGAGTTTTGTGTACTCACAAAACCTACTTTTGCCCTACTCTGCATATAAAATCATGATGATTTCAATATTAATTTATCACATGGTACACTTTAACATTTTATAATTTTGTCGATTATACCTCAATAAATTAAAAAAATATATCAAAATCACAAAAAATAATAACTACATGTGCACAGAAACTGTGATCTAGAGAGTTTAAAATACAAATTTTTCCTTCACATCAGGATAAAAGTAGAAATAACTGTAAAAACCTAATATGATATTTACTCATTTATGCAATTAATTTGTATGACTTAATTTGAATATATATATTTATTACATTCTTTTTTAATATTTATGTGGATCTTTAAATTCATAAACTTTATTGACTCTTTTCTATTTCCTAAAATATTAATTAAAAAAACAATCAAACAGTTATATAAACTTTTAATAAAATCTGTCAAGGAATTAATTCCAAGAGTGTTTCTAAATGTTACCTTAAAAAGTAGAAGTAGCCTGACCAGTGTGGCTCAGTGGTTGAGTGTCAGCCCATGTACCAAAAGGTCGCCTGTTCAATTTCCAGTCAGGGCACATGCCCAGGTTGTGGGTTCAATCCCCAGGGGGGGTCCTGCAGAAGACAGCCAATCAATGTTCTCTCTCATTAATGTTTCTCTCTCTTTCTCCCCTCTCCCTTGTTCTCTCTAAAATCAATAAAGAAAAAAAAGTAGAAATAAAGGCATACAACTCTCAATTGTCACCATTAATAGAATGAAATGATGTTTGCTTAATTTAATTACCATGTCAAAAATGATTATAATAAAGAGAATCAAAGAAAAATAAATACAATGCAAATAAGGTAGAAATTGAGGATTTCTGAAAAGCTGTTTTATATAGATATAGATAAAAATGAGGCTGAGTGACAGAAAATGATAGTATAAAGAATGTAGGGACAACAACATTAAACTGTCGGGTTATAATATAGTAAAATGAATTTATGATACATAATAGAAAATGAAACAGATTTTTATTTTGATTTTTAACATTTTTAAGCATCTTACTACCAGCTAATAACCTACATAAAAACCTGGACAGTACCGAAAACATTTTTGTATTTGTGGTATCCAGCATGAGTCCCAGAATACAGCTCAATCATCATTGAAAGAAAGAATAAATTATCAAATTAATAAATAAATGAAACAGTATTATATTATTAGATTATAATGAAATATGATTCATGTGATTCTTATAAATGACTGAGCAAAATATACAGAGAACAGCAATCTAAATAGAACACAAATTGCCTTTTTTTGAGGATTTTACCCATTTTCCACAGGATCCTCACTCCTCATTCTCCCTTCTCAAGGAAAGAATTAACTGTTGAATAGCTTAGGTTCTGCTCTGAAAATTAAACAGAATCATAAATTATTCTAATTTATATAATTCTGAGCTTTGTACTATTTTTCCAGTGAAAAATAATATTTCAAAATCAAATGTTGAATTAATTCAGAATATATTACTTACACCCTTCAAATCATTAAGTTGCTTGGTCACAGTTAAGAATAGGCAGTACACTCATACTAATTATATCTGATTTGAACCTCAAACTTCCACATGTAAAAAGAATTTGACTGACTGACTGATAGCTGTGACAGTTGTGAGACTGGGAAAACAACAAGGACACAGTAGAACTGGCTTGAAAGTATATAAATAGAAGTGACTAATAAAAATACAACTAAACCATAGAACAACCGTCATGCAGAACCTCCTGAAATTTAGCTGAATGGAAGTGCTACCACTAGGGATTTAAAGAAGAAGCCACATAGAAACTGGTAGGAGGGGTAGAGACACAGAATAGGCTCATCCCACACTAATTTATGGTGGTTTAAAATCAGAAGAATATCTTAGCTGTGGAGGTCTCCCATGGGAATAGAGGGGTCCCTGCCCCACGCCAGACCCTCCAGCCCAGGAGTCCAGTACCAGGAAGACAAGTCCCCATGACTTCTAGCTATAAAAACAAGCAGGATTGTGGCTAAGTGAGATGGAGGGCTCTAGAGTCTCAGGCAATTTATCTTAAAGGGTATATGCACGAACTTACTCAGACTTATTTCCTCTGGCTCCAGTGCCAAAGCAGCAGCTTGAAAGAAACCAGGGATATATGTGGAAGAACTGAATTGTGTGGCGTGAGGGCAAGAGCTGGAGGCAGCTCTCTGGCAGACAACAGTGCTGGCAGAAGCCATCATTTCTTTACTGAGACTCCTCTACTCCCCATAGAGACAACAGGTGGGTATTATACCTGAATCTCCATCAACCTGGCTCACACTCTTTGCTCTGCCCTGGTGATTCTCTGAGACCCTACCCCACTCAGCTTACATGCCCATCCAACTTGGTTCCAGTGGCTTTTCCATACAATTGGCCTCTCTTGACTCATGCTTTAAACTTTATAAAATCTCTCAAACAAGCAGTATCTGGTCTCTGCTTACCTCATACCTCTTGCTAAGTGGCCTCAGTCCCTACACTAGAGGCAGGCTACCTTTGTTCAGAGCTTGGCCTGTCCCAGGCATCTGTAGACTGCTCTGTAACTCATGTTGGATGGCCCCAGACAGGGCACAGGCAGTGGCTAACTTTGCACTTACCAGGAGACCCTAGACCCACTGCACCCAGTGAACAGCTTCAGACCACATTGGATAACAACCTACCACATCCATAAATGACACTCTCAAGAGGCAGACTTGGTGAGCACCAAAGCCTCATTGAAGCAAGTCTCATTCTGTAAGGTCAATTCCTTTACAGCAGTTCCTCTGCTGTAATCACAGTCCTTGCATCCAGCTGGCCTAGGACTCAATCTCTCCCAGTGATGCCAACAGCAATCAAGGCTCAACTGCAATATGATGGTGCACACAGCCCACACAGGGACACACGAGTGTTGCTCAGCCTGGCTGACTGGGGAGGCTGTACTTCTATAGGATACCTCCTATACAAGACCACTCTATCAAGTCCAAAAGATGTAGCAGCTCTAGTCAATACATTGAAGGCTGCCAAAATGCAGAGACAAAAAAACAGGTCCAAAATTAAAGAACGGGAAAAATCTCTAGAAAATCAATAAATGAAATGAAGGCAAGCAAACAACTAGATAGAGTTCAAAACAATGGTTATAAGGATGCTGAAAGAACGGAGTGAGAACCTCAACAGCATGAAAAAGGACATAAAAACCATTTTTAAAAAGTCAGAAATGAAGGATACATTAACTGAAATAAAGAATAATTTACAGGGAATTAAGAGTAGAGTGGACCTGGTCAGTTTGGTTAGTAGTTAGAGCATCAACAAAAGAGTCATGGGTTCAATTCCAGTCAAGGGCACATACCTCAGTAGCGGTTTGGTCCCCTGCCCTGGTCGGGGTCTTGCAGGAGTCATCCAGTCAACGTGTCTCTCTCACATTGATGCATCTCTCTCTTTTCTCCCTCCCCACTCTATCTGAAGATAAATAAAAAATTATCCTCGGGTGAGGATTATTAACAAAAAAGAGCAGAGTAGATGACACTGAGAACAAAATTTGTAATTTGGAACATAAGGGAACAAAAAACACCCAATGAGAACAGCAAGTAAAAAAAAAAAAAAAAAAAAAACCCTCAAAATATGAAGACAGTATAAGGATCCTCTGGAACAACTTTAAGCATATCAACATTTGCATCATGCATGTACTGGAAGGGAAAGAGAGAGAACAAGAAATTGAAAACCTATTTAAAAAAATAGTGACAAAAACTTCCCTTACCTGGTGAAGAAAATAAACATAGAAGGCTAGAAATCACAGTCCTAAATAAGATGAACCCAAAGAGGCCCACACTAACACACATCAAAATTAAAATGCCAAAGGTTCAGGACAAAGAGAATCTTAAAAGCGGCAAGGCAGAAGCAGTTAGTTACCTACAAGGAAGCTCCCATAAGACTGTCAGCTGATTTCTCAAGAGAAACTTTGCAGGCCAGAAGGAAGTGGCAAGAAATATACAAAGAGATGAAAAGTAAGAACCAATAAGCAAGATTATTCTACCCAGCAAAGCTATCATTTTGAATCAAAGGACAGATACAGAGCTTCCCTGACAAGAAAAAGCTAATGGAGTTCATCACCACCAAACCACTATTACATAAAATGTTAAGGAATCTTCTTTAAAAAAAAGAAAGAGGAGGAGGGAAAAACGGCAGCTGAGTGAACGGAAGCTACACAGACCGTCTCCCAGAACCAAACTGGAATTACAACTATAACACAGACAAATGGACAAATCGACGGGAAAAAGCAACAGAAAAGCAGCTTGGAGGACCATATAATGAGGGACACTGACTCCATCCTGGTAGGCTTTCGAAGGCGCGAGACGGGGGCTGGGAGCCCATGGTCGGCAGCTCGGCAGCCGCCTTAGCTGGGAGTGGTGCCCTCGGGTTACACTCCCAGGCGGCCCCACAGCACAGAGCCAGGACAGAGGCTGAAACAGCCACAGCCACTCACCTTGGGCTCCGGGAGAGGGAGGGCAGACTGGACTGGAGCTGTGTCGGGACACTCGGGATATGGAGGGCGCTCAGAGCTTTGGCTGAGAGCAGCCACTCAGGACGGTGGCCACATTGCTCCTTCCCAGGGCTCTGAGAGAGGCAGCAGCCTCCCTCGGAGATCCAACCCCACCCTGTGGGCCATTGAAGTGCTAATTGAGGCTCACTAACAACCAGCAGCTTCCCCACCCTCAGGAAATCCCCTTGTGCTAAGCACCTGAGGGAGCTTTTCAATCAACTGACAACCCAAAACTCATCAAGTAACCCAGACTGTAGCCTCCAGGCAAAAAGCTAGAGGATAACAGTACTTTTCCTGGGTTGACAACTTTAACCAGGAAAGTAAGACTTGACAGTGGTGTTCAACGTGGGTCCTCCCTCGCTCATCTAAACACAGGAGAGGGAGCCACAAACAGCAGAACACCAACACCCACAGGGAAAACTTGACAGGCTCCAAAGCCCACAGTGATAGCCAAAATGGTGAAACACAGAAACAGAAGCCAAATGAAAGAGCGAGAGACCTCCACCGAATATGGATCAATGTGGAGCAATTAGGCATGTTAACAGAGCTAGAATTCAGAGGCATGATCTTGAGGAAGCTGAACAGCATGAGTAAGGACATAGAGACACTGAAAATAAGCCAATTGGAAATTAAAAACCAACACGAAGAGATAAAAAATGATATATCAGAAATGAAAAACACATTGGAAGGTTAAAAAAGCAGAGTAAAGGAAGCTGAGGACCGGATCAGTGAATTAGAAGACAGGGTAGAAAAATCAACCAATCAGAAAAAAACAAAAGAAAAAACTATTAAAAAACAGGAAGACAGCTTAAGAGAACTATGGGACAACTGGAAATGTAATAATATTCGCATCATAGGAGTCCCTGAAAAAGAAGAAAATGAGCAAGGGATAGAGAATATATTCAAAAGAGTAGTGACAGAAAACTTTCCTAATTTGGTGAAGGAAGAAGGCATTGAACTTCAAGAAGCACAGAGAGTCCCAAGTAAGAAGAACCCAAACAGGCCCACACCAAGACACATAGTAATTAAAATGCCACAAATTAAAGACAAAGAGAGAATCCTAAAAGCAGCATGAGATAAGCAACAGGTTACCTACAAAGGGAACCCCATAATGCTCTCAGCTGACTTCCAACAAGAAACACTACAGGCCAGAAGAGAATGGCATGAAGTAATCAAAGTCATGAAAAACAAGAATCTGAACCCAAGACTACTCTACCCAGCAAGGCTATCATTCAAAATAGAAGATCAAATAAAGAGCTTCCCAGACAAAAAAGGCTAAAGGAATACATTAGCACCAAACCAGCACTGCAAGAAATGTTAAAAGGACTGCTGTAATTAGCAGTAGAAATGGGAAGAAAAATAGAACCACACTAAACAAAAATGGCAATAAATAAGTACATATCAATAATCACCTTAAACGTAAATGGATTGAATGCTCCCATAAAAAGACACAGAGTAGCTGATTGGATAAGAAAGCATGACTCATCTATATGTTGTTTACAAGCGACCTACCTCTTAACAAAAGACTCACACAAGTTGAAAGTGAAGGGATCGAAAAAAATTTACCAAGCAAATGGAAAGCAAAAAAAAGCTGGGGTAGCAATTCTCATATCTGATAAAATAGATTTCAAAATGAAGACCGTAACTAGAGACAAAGACGGCCACTACATAATGTTGAAAGGATCTATCCAACAGGAAGATATAACCTTGATAAACATATATGCACCCAATATAGGAGCACCGAAATATATTAAAAATCTTCTGGAGGACTTCCAAGGAGATATCAACAACAATACAATCATAGCAGGAGACTTCAACACCCCGTTGACAGCACTGGATAGATCCTCTAGGCAAAAAATTAGCAAGGAAACAGAGACTCTAAATGAAGCACTAAATCAAATGGATTTAATAGATATCTACAGAGAATTACACCCCAAAACTACAGAATACACATTCTTCTCAAGTGCACATGGGACATTCTCAAAGATAGACCACATGATAGGATACAAACTAAATCTCTACAAGTTCAAGAAGATTGAAATCATATCAAGCATCTTCTCAGATCACAATGGCATGAAACTAGAAATCAATTACAACGAGAACATGCAAAGACATTTCAACACATGGAGGCTAAATAGCATGTTGTTAAACAATGAATGGGTCACCAAGGAGATCAAGGAAGAAATTAAAAACTTCCTGGAAACCAATGAAAATGAACACACAACAACACAAAATCTATGGGATGCAGTGAAAGCAGTTCTGAGAGAGGGAAGTTCATAGCACTACAGGCTTACCTCAAAAAACAAGAAAAATTTCTAATTGACTGTCTAACCTCACAACTTAAAGAATTAGAAAGCAAACAAAAAGAAAACCCCAGAGCAAGGAGAAGGAAGGAAATAGTAAAAATCAGAGCAGAAATAAATGACATAGAGACCAAAAAAACAATTCAAAGGATCAATGAAACAAAGAGCTGGTTTTTCGAAAAGATAAACAAGATTGACGGGCCCTTAGCTAGACTCACCAAGAAACAAAGAGAGAGAACCCAAATACACAAAATCAGAAATGAAAGAGGAGACGTAACAACCAACACCACAGAAATACAAAAGATCATTAACAACTACTAAGAACAACTCTATGGCAACAAATTTGACAATCTAAGTGAAATGGACGAATTTCTAGAAACACACAGTCTCCCAAAACTATTCCTGGAAGAGATAGAAAACTTGAACAGACCAATAACAACTAAGGAAATTGAAGAGGTAATCAAGACTCTCCCAGCAAACAAAAGCCCAGGCCCAGATGGTTTCACGGGGGAGTTTTACCGAACACTCAAAAAAGAACTAACACCCATTCTCCTCAAACTATTTCAAAAAATTCAAGAAGAAAGAAGACTTCCAAACACGTTCTATAAGGCCAGCATAATTCTAATTCCAAAACCAGAAAAAGACACTAGGAAGAAAGAAAACTACAGGCCAATATCCCTGATGAACATAGACGCCAAAATCCTGAGCAAAATATTAGCAAGTCGGATCCAGAAATACATCAAAAAAATTATTCACCATGACCAACTGGGATTCATCCCAGGGATGCAAGGCTGGTACAATATTAGCAAATCAATAAACGTGATATACCACATAAAAAAATGAAGAATAAAAACCACATGATCATATCAATAGATGCTGAAAAAGCATTTGACAAAATTCCAGCATCCATTTCTGATAAAAACGCTCAGCAATGTAGGAATAGAGGGATCATATCTCGACATAATAAAGGCCATATATGAAAGACCTACAGCCAACATCATACTCAATGGAAAGAAACTAATAACATTTCCATTAAGAACAGGAACAAGACAGGGATTTCCACTTTCGCCACTCTTATTTAACATTGTACTGGAAGTCTTAGCCACAGCAATCAGACATGATGAAAAAATAAAAGGGATCCAAATTGGAAAGGAGGAAGTGAAACTGTCATTATTTGCAGATGACATGATACTATACATAGAAAACCCTAAAGACTCCATCAAAAATCTACTAGACTTAATATATGAATTTGGCAAAGTAGCAGGATACAAAATTAACGTCAAGAAATCGACGGCATTCTTGTACACCAATGATGAACTCACAGAAAGAGAAACTGGAAAAACAATCCCATTTACCATCGCGCCCAGAAAATTACGATTCCTAGGAATAAACTTAACCAAAGAAGTAAAGGACCTATTTGCAGAAAACTACAGGTCATTGAAAAAAGAAATAGAGGAAGATATAAAAAAGTGGAAGCACATACCCTGTTCATGGATTGGAAGAATTAACATCATTAAAATGTCCATACTACCCAAAGCAATCTATAGATTCAATGCAATACCCATCAAAATACCAACGACATATTTCATAGAACTAGAACAAATACTGCAAAAGTTCATATGGAACCAAAAAAGACCCCGAATAGCCACAGCAATCTTGAAAAAAAAAGAACAAAGTAGGTGGGATCACAATACCACATATCAGGTTATACTACAAAGTGACTGTAACCAAAATAGTCTGGTACTGGCACAAGAACAGGCATATAGACCAGTGGAACAGAACTGAAAACCCAGAAATGAACCCAAGGCAATACGCTCAATTAATATTTGACAAAGGTGGCAAGACAGTGGAGTAAAGACAGCCTCTTCAATAAATGGTATTGGGAAAATTGGACAGCTACATGCAAAAAAAATGAAACTAGACCATCAACTTACACCATATACCAAAATAAACTCAAAATGGATAAAAGACTTAAATGTGACCCGTGAATCCATAAAAATTCTAGAAGAAAATGTAGGCAACAAAATTTCGGACATCATACGGAGCAGAATTTTCACTGATACATTACCTAAGGCAACAGAAATAAAGGAGAACATGAACACATGGGACTACATCAAACTAAAAAGCTTCTGCACAGCAAAAGAAACAATCATCAAAATGGAAAGGCAACCCACTGTATGGGAGAACATCATTGCCAATGATGTATCAGATAAGGGGTTAATTTCCAATATATATAGAGTGCTCCTACAACTCCACAAAAGGAAGACAAAGAACCCAATTAAAAAATGGGCAGAGGAGCTGAATAGACACCTCTCCAAACAGGACATACAAATGGCCAAAAGACATATGAAGAAATGCTCCACATCACTAATCATCAGAAAGATGCAAATTAAAACAACAATGAGGTGTCACCTCACACCTGTCAGAATGGCCGCCATCAACAAATCATCAAACAAGTGTTGGCGAGGGTATGGAGAAAAGGGGACTCTAATACACTGCTGGTGGGAATGCAGACTGTTGGAGCCGCTATGGAAAACAATATGGTGCTACCTCAAAAAATTAAAAATTGAACTTCCATTTCACCCAGTGATCCCACTGCTGGGAATATACCCTAAGAAGCCTGAAACACCAATCAGGAAGAATATATGTACCCCCATGTTCATAGCAGCATTATTTACAATAGCTAAGATCTGGAAACCGCCCAAGTGTCCACCAGTAGACGAATGGATAAAAAAGCTGTGGTACATATACACAATGGAGTACTATGCAGTGGTAAGAAAGAAAGATCTCTCATCTTTTGAAACGACATGGAGGGACCTGGAAAGTATTATCCTAAGTGAAAGAAGCCAAGCAGAAAAAGACAAATACCACATGATCTCACTTATATACGGAATATAATGAACATAACAGTCTGAGGAATACAGTAGACCGAGAAACATGGAAGTAGGGCACAGACTGACATCCCTCAGAAGAGGGGGTGGGGGAGGTGGGAAGAGATAAACCACAGAACTTATATGCATGTATGCATGACCAATGGACATGGACAACTAAGCCGGGGATGGGGTGGAGGTGGGGTGGGGTGGGGGGTGCCAATGGGGTAAAAAGGTAAAATATCTGTAACAAAAAAATAAATAAATAAAAATTCATAAAAAAAAAGAAAGAAAAAAAAGTTAAAAATATAAACAATAAAATGGTAATAAATACATATCTATCAACAATTGCATCTAAAAAATCAACATAAATGAACAAGCAGAACAGAAACAGACTCATAGATAAAGAACATTTTGATGGTTGCCAGATGTGAGGGCAGTTGGGTGAAAAATGTGAAAGAATTTACAAGTACAGCGCTGGCCGGTTTAGTTCAGCGGTTGGAGCATCGGCCTGAGGTCCGGAGAGACCTGGGTTTGGTTCCTGCTAAGGGTGTGTACCTTGGTTGTGGTTTGTCCTCAACCCTGGTTGGGTCATGTGGGTGGTAACCACTAGATGTGTCCCTTTCACGTCGATGTTTCTCTCTCTCTGTGTCCCTCCTACTCTATCTGAACAAAAAATGGAAAATGTCCTCGGGTGAGGATAGAAAAAAATAGAAGTACAAATTGCCAGTTACAGATGGTCATGGGGATGTAAAGTGCAGGATAGGGAATACAGTCAATAATTTTTTAATAACTATGCATGGTGTCAGATGGGTATGAAATATATCAGGATGGTCATTTAGTAAATTATATAGTGTCTAATTACTGGTGTATACACTTGAAACTAGTAATATATTGTATGTCAACTGCAATTAAAAAATAATTAAATATATTGCAAAAAATGTTAAAAAAGAGTTAGTGGAAAGGGAGATATACTGGCTAGCCTGAACTAATCAAGTATAAACCTCAAAAAATAATAGTCATAAGAGAGATACTTTCCCACAGCTCTTGTAGAAGTTTGTATCCATCTTGTGAATTACTTATGGAGAAGTTCCTTGTGGTTCTTCAACTGAAAGAAACTTAGTTCTACCAACAACTTGAATGAGCTTGGAAGGGAACCCCTAGCTCTAGATGAGAAAGCAGCCTGACCAACACTTGGATAGACTCAGCTCAGCCATGCCTGGACTTCTTTTTGATTTATTTTTAAAATTATTTTTATTAATTTATTTTTGTTACAGATGTTTCTCCTTCCCCCACCACTGACACCTTCCTCCTCATCTACTGCCCTCAGCACCCCGTACCCAGCTTTATTCTTTGTTGTCTATGTCCATTGGTTATGCATACCCGCATATAAGTTCTGTGTTTATCTCCCCCCCCGCTTCTGAGGTTTGTCAGTCTGTACCCTACTTCTATGTCCCTGGGTCTATTTTGTTCATCAGTTTGTTTAGTTCATTATATTCCACAAATAAGTGAGATCATGTGATATTTGTTTCTCTGCTTGGCTTGTTTTGCTTTGGATAATAATCTCCAGGTACCTCCATGTCGTCTCAAAGGATAAGAGGTCTTTCTTTCTTACAGCTGCACAGTATTCCATTGTGTACATGTACTACAGCTTTTTTATCCACTCATCTACTGATGGATACTTCATGCCCGGACTTCTGACCTGTGAGCAACCATGAGATAATAAATGTGTTATTTTAAACTCTAAAAAATTAAACAAACAAAATGTATGTCATTTTTAGCAGACTATTTATCAGGGACCTTGCAAACCTTTAAAATGTAAAAACACATTCCTAGAACTCAGAGGGAAAAAAATCAAATCAATGATCTCGGTGAGTGGGCACCTTAACTTCAATCTTTACTTGTTCTTAACATTTCCCTCAGAAGGTTTTTGCTATTTGCTCTATTAACTAATTTTTTATAGCACCATATAATATGTCATAGGTAAATAAATGATTAACTAAATGTTTCAATCTATGTATTTTTTACTTAGTATTAATATGTGTATTATTTATTCTAAGACTCATTGATACTAATATCTAATTATGACTA
This sequence comes from Molossus alvarezi, assembly GCA_037176705.1. NCBI lineage: Eukaryota > Metazoa > Chordata > Mammalia > Chiroptera > Molossidae > Molossus > Molossus alvarezi. The sequence goes on from CM073885.1 coordinate 124,814,302, forward strand.
TAATTTTTCACTAGCTTTGCTAGAATGCCTGTAATTAGAACAAATTGGCAAATCTCTTACACCTATATTCTACAACAACACACCTAAGAGAAATATAAATCAAATCAGTTACTGGAGTGAGTAACAATATAAGAAAACATAAAAAAATATTATTTCTTAATTACTAGCATGCTAATTTTTGTTACTGCTCTAGTTAGAAATTACTGTGTTACTATGCTCCACACTGGAGATTCATTGATAACAAGGAAAAAACACAACTCTGTAATAAGAGTTCTTTTTTCAGTAACAAATTACCTGAAACTATTTCCTAGGGGGATAAAAAAAAAAAGCTTTATAAAGTTTTACAGAGATGTGCTCATTGACTAGTTTATCTAGTGACACCAGATTTCTCACTGGTGTGTATATTGATTTAGAATTTAATAACCACTACAAGCCTCCTCGTAGTCCAATACTAAGTCCATGTGATGGAATTAAGATGAACATCCATGTTTATCAAGCTGAAGTTTTTGGCCAGTTAAGACAAAAATGGAAATTTCTCAGCCAGTAACTTTTTTCTTAAGTCTTATATAGTAATAAAACATGGAAAAATCTATTAGATGCCTCAGTAAAACTATACAAATATTAAAATTATCTTTCTTTTAGCCTTTTTAGGTTGGTGAAGATCAGTTATACAAAAATAAAAATGGAGAAACTCAAAAGTCCTTTAAGGCAGCATTCTCCACTAACCATTCTATCACCACTTCATTCTCTAGTCTCCTTTTGCTCAAAAATCATCTTATTTTCCTCTGATTAGTTGTTGGGTCTCAGAAAAATTTAAGTCAATCTAGTTCTTCCCATTATCCTAGGTACGAACATTGATCTTCTTACATATCCATTCCCAATTGCATTGCTTTGTACATCACTGAAGATACTGCCATCCATTATTATACTGTCTTGTCCCATTCACCAAACTGAAGTTACTTAGACCCCACTTCCTACAAAAACTATTCCTTAAATTTTAGTGGTAATGGTTCACTACTGTGGCAACCATAACCTATTGAAAGTGACTATACAGCCCAGTGGGTATGGCTCAGTGGTTGAGAATCAACCCATGCACCAGGAGGTCACTGGTTTGATTCCTGGTCAAGGCACATGCCCAGGTTGTGGGCCCAATCCCCAGTGGGGGGCATGCAGGAGGCAGCCAGTCAATGTTCTCTCTGATAGATGTTTCTATCTCTCTCACGCACTCTCTTACTCTCTCTCTAAAACTCAATAAAGAACATTTTTTTTAATAGAAGTAAAAAGTGACCATACAACTTTACTTTTTCTCTTTATTAAAAAAATTTTAATATTTATTTCAATATTTATACACAATGTGGATTTTCTTATTAAATATGAGTGTTTTACTGAGTGACACCCTTTATTTTTAATTGATACAGCACTCTGTTTTTTCTGTACCCAAAGATTTTGGTACAGCCATGATCACCAGACAATTTTCTCTTATTCCATATCTTTGATATCTTTATTTTTAATTTTCAACTTCTGAATTCTTTAAAAAATAGTTTTGGTAAATAATATTCCTTATGCACACCATCACCAATAATCAGCTCATACTAACACTATTTCTCTGTATTTTTTATTTTCCTTAGTTGTATCACCTCTTTAACAAGGATGCTTGTTAAGATGGTTGCACTGATGCATGCAGACAATATGGTAAATATAAAAGTTATATTACTACTAGCACTCTCCTACTAACCTATCGTCCACTCTTTCTCTGGAGCAGTGCAAATTTTTGTCTTCAAAACTTTTTTGTATTCAACAAATAACTATGTAGTTTTGCAATGGTATATAAAATCTTCTTTCCTTAAGGTATTTCTAAGATATCTGATTATGTAAGTAATAGCCACTTAGCACTAACTTGAAAAGAACATGATTTTGAATGATTGCTTTTAATTAAAATATATGACTTCGACTTAAACACTGAAATTAAACATACTTTTTTAGCTTTATTTTCTTTATTTGAAATTGAGGCAAATAAATAATTTTTAAATAGTAAGAGCATAACATGCATCATATAATAAAAGTGCTAAAATATTTTAAGAAATGAAAATGTATTAAATATATAATGGGAAAATTTCCACTCACAAGAAAGATATGAGGATGACATTTGAAAGAAAGGGTTAAAATTATATATTTATAATCCCATATGTTTTAATGTAGTTTCCTTAGAAATATGTTGCTGCTACAGAGGTTTTCAGAGATGGTTTTAAACTTTAAAATAATTTAAAATGGTAATTTTTTCTTGTGTCTTAACAGCTAGAAATTCCGTAGGTGTGTTCATTCCTACCTATAAACACATCACAGCAAGCAGAGGCCATGCCACGTTAACAATGAACTATAACAAGACATTGCTGAGTTCCCACCACAGAAAATGTCAATCAAGAATAATAAAGTGAACAGCAAAAATATTACATTTTTTAAAATGAGGTACTGAGAAAATCCTTTACATTTCTGGCTTTATTTTATTTTTTGTCAGCAATAAATCATATTTGATGACCAGTTTTAGAGTGTTTTATACATGAGAAAGCTTCAGAAAATGATGCCTATATGTGAAAAGTCTGTAATTTTCTCTAAGAAAATTCAACATTATATTAAATGCACATTTTTAGATTGAATATACACTGACAAGCAGGGCTAATTAATCTCTTAGTAAACAAATTGTCAAATATAGACACTGTGATGGAAGTAGATTAAAAATCCCTTGAATAGGAGATTTTTGCTTTTGTAAATATTTTTAAATAGATATCTTTATTTGATCATTGTAATGACTGTTAGGGATGTCTGAACAATTAATTGCTCAGAATCATATTTAAGCTTAAAATAGAACAAAAACAAAATCTCTGTCAATCCTATGTTCACAGAAATTTTTTGCCAGATCATTGAAGCCAAGAAACTCTCTGCCTAAATGAAAATTAAGTAGAATTACTCATTTCCATCTAAAACTGAGAAGTTTTGGAGCGAGGAGTGATGTAGTGGAATCTTCCAAACTACCCTCCCTCCTGAACACTGCAAGGATAATTTCAAACATATGTGTAGACAAAAATAAAAATACAAACAATCAATATGTCAAATACAGTAAAAATAGGTATGCTTTAGAAGAAAAAAGATCTTGAGTTTAGTCTTCCAAAGGGGAGAAAAAGATTAAAGAAAAGGCCTAACCATCCAAGTTCCTGAAATGACTTTCATTTTAAAAAGGCAATGATATAAAAACATGCACAATATTATGGAGGCATCGCAATTTATTATCTCTTCAAGTCATAATATTGTTATTGTTTCTTTATAGCTGTCTTAGTAGTTACCAGCATTGGTATTCTGACCATTTAAATAATAGTATAATTTGTTTCTGCCCCAAAATTGCTCTGTTTCTACATTTTCAGGGCATGGAAAGTACTCTAGGTTCCAATGGCCTGGTCTAAGGTCTTCTAGGAAAATTTTCAAAAGACCACTGTGGAAAAGGTAAATACTTGTCCTCTTCTTTATAAAACCAATGAGTGATTTGCACATCTTTCTGCTCTCTATTATAATGATCAGCAAGTTTATTTGCATGCCTAAAATATGTCCCTGGCTGCCCAGCCGATGTGGTTCAGTGGATTGATTGAGCATTATATCATGGACTGAGAGGTCCCTGTTTGATTCCAGGTCAGGGCACAGGCCTGGGTTGCAGGCTTGGTCCCCAGTAGGGGCTGTGCAGGAGGCAGCTGATTGATGTTTCTCTCTCACATCAATGTTACTCTCTCTCTCTCAAAAATCAATAAAAACATATTTGAAAAATAAAATATGGCCCTGGATGGAATAAAACCAACTTGATATTTATTAATGTATATTTCAAGTATAAAAACACATTTGACAGGTTTATATTTCAAGAAGGTTTGTGGTACACTGACCAGCCTTCCTACTGTAAACAATTAGAATGTTAGAATAATGTATCTTAAAATAGAAACCTTATAACTGTGATGATAAGCTGATAAGAAAGTAGAGATCAATTAGCTCAAAAATGAGGTTAATCTAGGAACCGGGAAATGCAAGCTGAGCACTGAGGCTGGCTTTGTATTGGCCACGTCATGTAAATTTCAGCTTTATTGACCACATCATGGCATAAAGACAAAGTCTGGCAAGAGACAAGACTTCAGAGATATTAATTTTTTATATCTGAAACTGGGTATTAGTTACAAAAGAGTCCAGCATTTTTCTTCTTTATGTCATACCTATTTCTTTTATAAGTTCTTTAGCATATAATTGTTTCACAAGTCATAGTTTAAAATACTTAAAATTAGTATTAAGCAAGCTAAGTAGTATTATTAGTAATAAGCAACCTAATTAGTGTTTTTGTTAGTGTTTTGTACAACTTTAGTAATATGTAAACACAAATGCTACATGTCTTCCATCTATAAAATTTACATTAGGTTGCCAAAATGATTACATCTATTATTCAGCTGAAAGTTTATATGAGTCATTGCTCTTTACATTTGATATTGAGCATATAATACAAATCCTTAAATTTTATAATTTTGCCTCTTTTTGTCATTTTTATTTCTATGTTCCCTTCACTAGTACTGTTTATATTTTAATCTCAGCTCTCCTACTAAATGGGTGAACACAGTCCTTAATTTATGCCTTTGCCATCAACTCAAAACAAAAACATAATAATAATAATAATAATAGATATTCTAAGGGTTAGCTGCTACCATCAAATAACACTTGTCCTATAACTTAAAATGATAATAACAAAGAATTATTTGTCATGAATACCTCCTTTAAAACTGGATTGAAAGTTATATAAGTCAAGGCATCAAATAGAGCCCATTTCCTCATGATGTATAAAGACCAAAGGATTCCCTCTAAGATTCTTTGGAAATAGACATCACGCTTGGGGAAATTGTCTTAAAGAGCATTCCATTCAAGAAAATTGTCAATATTATGGGTACACCATAGCTGACCTTACCAAAACATGCCTGCTACTGAACTTTTATTTATTATTATTATTAATTTTAATCCTCCCCTGAGTGTATTTTTTTCATTGATTTTTAGAGTGGAAGAGAGGAAGGAAGAGAGAGAGAAACATCAACGTGAGAGAGACACATTGGTTGGTTGCCTCCTCTATGTGCCCCGACCAGGGCCAGGGGCTCAAAACTGAAAACCTGGTATGTGCCCTGGAGCAGAAGCCAAACTCACAACCCTTTGGTCTGCAGGCAGATGCTCTAACCACTGAGAACAACCACCAGGGCCGAACTTTTATTTTTGAGTGATTGATTTAAATTAAATTTATTGGTGTGACATTGGATAATAAAGTTATATATATTTCAGGTGTACAATTTTACAATACATCATCTGTATATTGTATTGTGTGTTCACCACCCCAAGTCAAGTCTCCTTCCATCACCGTTTATCCTCCCTTTACCCTCTTCTACTTCTCTCTGTCTCCCCTTCCCTCTGGCAATCACCATCCTGCTGTTGTCTGTGCCCATGGATCATTTTTTTTTTTTTTTTTGCTTACTCCTTTGACCCTTTTCACCAAGCCACCTACCTCTTCCCCTCTAACAACTGTCAGTCTGATCTCTGTATCCATGAGGCTGGCCTTACTTTATTTGTTAGTATATTTTGTTCATTAGATTCCACATATAAGTGAAATCATATGATGCTTATCTTTCTTTGACTGGCTTATTTCACTTTTGATTAAAAGATCCCGAAGATTCATTTGTCCTGTCTTGTATGGCTCAGTTGGTTGGGCATCATCCCATGCATGGGAAGGTTGCCACTTTGATTTCCCACTCAGGTCAAATGCCCCTGGGTTGCAGACTCGATCCCCAGTAGGAGGTGTGCAGGAGGCAGCTCACTGATGTCTCTTTCTCATAGATCTGTGTGTCTGCCTGTCTCTCTCTCCTTTTCTCTCTCTAAAATTAATAAAACATATTTGGAAAAAAATCCTTAAGATACATTTGCTTTTCCTTGTCAAGTCTCACTCTCAGTAGATAAATGGCTCCACTTTTCCCACTTCAAACCAGCTCTGTTTGCTTTTCTGAAAAGAACTGTGTCAAATCTTAATCTGATTTATCCTCTCTCTTTACCTCAATACCAAGATTATTGTTTTTTTGTTTTACCAACAATAAATACTTTTCTGCTCCCCCATCATACCTAACATGATCTTGTTAATATGTTTTCTTCATATTTTATAGAAAAGCAAGTTTAATTATGCTTCTGACTAATATATAGACTCAGAATAACTTTAAATAATCTGGTGCTTGTAACAAATTTTCTTTCTTTGTCCACAATATTTTATTAAACTTTATAATTAGAATATATTTTATTTTGAGGTGAAAGTTTGCTTCATTTCTTTATTAGTGGCAGTGGGGAAAGTAGATAGACATTAGAAGCAAAAAATGTGAGAGTGGTGAATGAAGGATAGCATCATTCTTATTGAATCAGCTTAAAACCTGAACTATTTCCCCAAACTTTACTTTATAAAACTAAAAGCTAAAATATATTTTAGGACAGCTGTATTTTCACCCCTCAGAATTCCTCATGACCAGTAGAGTTAATATAATACAATGCATCAAATTCCTCAGCAAAGCCTGTACCAATGTAGATGTCTAGGTCCTGAGCAGAGATATTGATTCCTCCTGTCTAGGTAAGGGCTTTCCATTCTTAGTGCACACTAAAAACACCTACAGAATTGGGTTTAAATTATGATCCTTAGACCATCAGTTTTAGCGTCACTTGAGATTTTTTTTAATGCAAATTCTTAGTGCTCACCTTATACCTACTAAGAAATTCTGAGAATAGAGTCCACCAATTTGTGTTTTAAAACCCCCCAGTTGATTTTAATGCATGTACACATGTGAGAATCACTGTAAAAAAAAAAGTTCTCATTATGATCTATCATGTCTTGCTGTAGGCTAAAATGTTCAGGGACAGATTGTTCTTGTAAAGCAGAAGGAACATCTAAAGCCACACTATGTAGGGATTAGCAGAATAATCTTTGAACCTGATCTGACATGTTGTAGAATTCCTCAAAAGATTAAATCTCCCTCATCACATTTTCTAACATGTGTAGAACAGGGATATTACTTTCTATTTCCTAGAGTTGTCGTAAGGATCAAAGAATAAAGATCAAAGAACTAATATTTTTGAGCTCTTAATAAAGAGACCTATACCCCCAAATCAATAAAGTAATAACTATAGATGATATCATTATAGATTATCAATTTGGATAAATGCATTTTTATTGTTAATATAAGAAATTATGTTCACAATAATTATTATCAAATCTATTTTGCTTTGGCACTCAGCAAGCATTAGATATTCCCAGCTTATGAAATAATATTCACTATTATTCAGTATTTCATTTATTTTTGTGTTGAGGGATGTTGACATCTCATACTCTATAGTTTAATTTTCCATTTTATAAATTGTTAATAAATAAAGTTATGCTTTCAGTGTTTTAAGACAATAATCCTAAAAGAAGAGAGTAATTTATTTGGTTAATCAGGATGTGTGTGTAAATAGATAAATAAAATATCAGAAAACAATACTACATGTAATTTTTTCTGATATTTTACATTCTATATATTCTCTATATTTATTTCTATTATATTTGAGTAAAATACTTTGCTACCAGCTAGTTAAGATAAAGAATATAAAAAAAACTTGATGAAGCCAGTCATTTAGTGAAAATATTTAACTGTCAATTTATACTATATAAAATATTATAAATATATTGCCCCAAATTACATAGAGTTGGATGTTTTCTGTTTTTCACAGCTCTTCATAATTTAATTATAATAGTTATTACATTACATTATAATTATTTATGTTTCTATCCTTCACACTAATACCAAAAAATTGAGTCATTCTAGAATATAAGCCATTTACCTTGCCTGGTATAAAACAAACTTTGAATGCTAGCATGGTCAAGTATCAAAACCACTGTTTTTCTGTCACTGCTCAACTCATAGACACAAACACTGTTACCAGTTCAAATGGTTACAAATAAGCCAAGTGTATAATATGAGTGGGTGGTAATTTTTTTATTGTTTTAAATATTATAATTTGTTTTCTCCTATAAGATATACAATTATAATGCCTACTAAAAGAGCAAATTTTCAACATAGAGAGGGAATTTTAAACTTTCAAGCATCATATATGGGCCTTTTCTCTAGTGATTTATATATAAATGTTATTGTTAAAGCATCATTACTTTGATTTTGCAAGGTAATATTGATTTGATTACACAGATACTTTATTCAGATTCAAATGTTTATAATTAGCATGAAAGTATTGATTACAAGCTTTCTTTTGTAATCAGATATATTTATACTTCCCTTGATATCTTAAAAAAATGTACCAAAAATTTTCCAAGCATTGACATATTAAATATGTTTCAAGTTTGTTATGTCTTGAATTGTAGTCAGTTTTTCTGTGTTAAATATTTGCAAGCACCAAGTCACCTGAATATCTATAACTTATTGTTACATTTCAGTTTATCAGCCTAGTCAAATAAACACATATACACAATAATAGTCAGAAACTGTCTTCTGTAGAGCCATCTCATAAACTTTTTATAAAAACCATGATCCTCATATTTTATTTTCCTCAATGATTACCGATGAGACAGGAAAAAAGATGACCTTTTCTGGCTGACTGCCCAGTGAAATCTGCACTCAGACACTGAAGGCAGCTTTGATTGTGTTTTGATGTTTTCACCAGCCTATTACTGTATTCACTTGATGGCAGCCAAAACATACATTTGTGATCTCATTTTTCCCCAGCAGTTTTTTCCACTCAATCAGACATGTATACTAATATCCACAGAACAGAAGAAAGCTTTTAACTGAAGCAAATCTCTTAGGAACAGTGAGTGTCATGCAAGAACCTTTATTTGAGAGATTATAGTCTGTTATTTGTCCCAAACATTTTCCCCCTGAATAAACAGAATTAAAACTAATGCCAGAAAGAAAAGATGCATTATGAACAAATGATTCTACTATGCCAAATGTCCCCATATTGCTAAAGACTGAGTAGTAACAGTATCTTTTCTAATAAAGACCATAAGATTTTTACCATCTGTCCCTTCCAATTAACATCCAGAAATATTTTTTGCTGATGTTATGGAAGGGCAAAAATGTGTCTTTATCAGAAAAACACATTCCAAATCAGAGTCGCCGTTCCCTGTTTGTTTGTTTTTTTCCTAGTAAAGTTATAATACCACTTTACTTCAGACGATAAAAAAAGTAAATTACAACATAAATTAAGATGTTATTGCTAGCCCTGGCCGGTTTGGCTCAGTGGTTAGAGCGTCGGCCTGCGGTCCTGAGAGACCCGGGTTCGGTTTCCGCTAAGGGCGCGTACCTCGGTTGCAGTTTGTCCCTGGCCCTGGTCGGTTGTGCGGGTGGCAGCCACTCGATTTGTTCCTTTCACATCGATGTTTCTCTCTCTCTCTGTTCCTCTCTCTCCCTCCCACTCTACCTGAACAAAAAATGGAAAAATGTCCTCGGGTGAGGATAAAAAAAAAAAAAAAATGTTATTGCTAAAAAAACAATCAAACAAAAAAAAAACAACTTTAGGAAGCCTCTTTTACTATGTCCTTCCAATATATAGAAACCATATAAGGAAGTTTAAACTCTCACTTTATAGTGAAGCCCAATATTGGACATCAAATAGAAGTTTTCAGTGATGATGCAGTATATTCACACTTGGCACTAAAAAACTTTTTGCTATTTCCCAAAATAGATAAGTTTTCAAAAATCAAAACCACAATGAGATTCCACCTCACACCTATTTGAATGGGTATTATAACAAAGACAAGAAATAACAAGTGTTGGAAATAGGTTAGTGAAATTATAATTTGGGCCATTATGGAAAATAGTATAGAGGTTCCTAAAAAATTCTTTACAAATTAAGAACATATTATGGTATGATCCAGCAATTTTTCTTCTGGGTATTTATCCATGAATTTGAAAAGATATATGTACCCCTATGTTTATTGCAGAATTATTTGCAATAGCCAAGAAATGAAAAACCACCTAGGTGTCCATCAACAAATGAAGGGATAAAAAAGATGCACTATGTATCTTTTTTTTTTTTTTTTCAAATCTTTATTGTTGGATGTAAAATGTATTACAGATGTTCCACATTTTCCCCCCATTGATCCCCTCCTCCCCACTCCCGCCCCCCTCCCACCTTTTCCCACACTATTGTCTGTGTCCATTGGTAATGCATATAACCCCTTTCCCTTTGAGGTTTGTCAGTCTAGCAATGAATTTGTGCTTCTTAATCCCTTCACCTTTTTCACCCATTCCCTCAACCCCCCTCCCAACTGGCGACCAACAAAATGTTCTCTGTATCTATGAGAATGTTTCTGTTCTTCCTGTTCATTTTGTTTGTAGATTCCATTGTTGATAGATATGTATTCATTGCCATTTTGTTTTTTCATACATTTTATTTTTTTCTTCAAAAAGACCCTTCATCATTTCATATAATAATGGTTTGGTGGTGATGAACTCCTTTAACTTTTTCTTGTCTGGGAAAGTTTTTATATGTCCATCGATTCTAAATGACAGATTTGCAGGATAGAGTAATTTTGGTTGTAGGTTCTTGCTTTTCATCACTCTGAATATTTCTTGCCACTCCCTTCTGGCCTGTAAAGTTTTTTTTGAGAAATCAGCTGATAGCCTAATGGGAATTCCCTTGTAGGTAACTAGCTGCCTTTCTCTTGCTGCTTTTAAGATTCTCTCTTTGTCTTGAACCTTTTGCATTTTGATGATGATGTGTCTTGGTGTGGGCCTCTTGGGGTTCATCTTGTTTGGGACTCTCTGTGCTTCCTGGACTTGTATGTCTGTAGCCTTCACCAAGTTAGGAAGGCTTTCTGCCATTATTGTTTCAAACAGGTTTTCGATTTCTTGTTCTCTCTCTTCTCCTTCTGGCACCCCCAAGATGTGAATGTTGGCACGCTTGAAGTTGTCCCAGAGGCTCCTTACACTATCCTCATTTTTTTGGATTCTTTTTTCTTTTTGCTGTTCTGATTGGGCATTTTTTGCTTCCTTATATTCCAAATAGATGGTTTACTCCTTGGATTTATGTACTCTATTATTGAAGCTGTGTAAATTATTCTTTATTTCAGTTAATGCCTCCTTCAATTCTAACTGTGTATCCATGATTTCTGGCTGGTCCTTTTTTATGCTCTTGAGGCCCTCCCTAAGTTCACTGAGGTTCTTACTAAGTTCACTGAGCATCCTTATAAGCAGTATTTTGAACTCAGTATCTGTTAGGTTGCTTATCTCCATTTCGTTGAGTTCTTTTATTGGGGTTTTGTTCTGTTCTTTCATTTCGGACATGTTTCTTTGTCTCCTCATTTTGGCTGCCTCCCTGTGTTTGTTTCAGTGTATTACTTAACACCAGATATGGGGCTCGCTGAGACCAGATGCTGCTCATTTGAAAGAATTTAGGAAAAACCTGAAGCAGGATCCAAGACCGGCCAATCCTATGGTTAAGCAAGTGGCAACAACTTGGTTGGGCTTGAAAGTTGGGTGAGGCAGGGCAGGGCCTCAGGGAGTCAGCAGGGTGGGGCTGCCAGTGTGAGCCAGGTTGCTGGAGTCCCAGATATGGCTTCTGTCTGCTGCCCCCGGGAAGGGCTCACCAAAGGAACAAAGGCCTCTGACAGCACGTTTGTCCCCGAGAAAGCGCCCTCTCCAGCCCTCGCTCCAGTGCCAAACAGCTCAGTTCTTCCCTGTGTGTCTCTGGTGCCCCTCGAGCTGCCTCCCCTCCGAGCTTAGAGGGAGAGAGTCCGATAAGTCCGTGCGCGGGCCCTTTAGGGAGCTGCCTGGGCTCCAGCCGCTTCAGCTTCCCTGAGCCTCAGTTTCTGCTGGTTTTTCCAGCCAGAAGTTATGGGGATTCTCTTCCTGGCACTGGAACCCTGAGGGGGGCACCTGGTGTGGGACGGGGACCCCACAGTCCTCAGGAAGGACCTTCCCAGCCGCGGGAACCTCCTGATTTTTATCCGCCACACGTGGGTGTGGGACCAGCCTGTCGCGCTCCGCCCCTCCTTCCAGTCTGGATGTGGCTGCTGCTTTAATTTCATAGTTGCAGGACTTCCATTCAGCTTGATTTCAGGCGGTTTTGAATGATGGTTGTTCTGTAGTTTAGTCGTAACTTTGATGTGGTTGTGGGAGGACGCGATACCGCGTTTACCTACGCCGCCATCTTGACCGGAAGTGCACTATGTATCTTTTACGCAAACTCCTATCATATTAAATTCTGACTAAACACTTTCAAACCACACAAACAGAAAATACCTTCTAATTGCTTTTCAGTTATTGCCTTTTTGACAAAATTCCATGTTTTCTCAACCAAATGTGCATTATTTCTGATTTGTAATTTTTTCTCTCTTATAGATGGGTCCTTTCAGCAATTTTTTTTTTCATTTTTATGAAAACTGTTCTCACAGCCTGTTGTTTTACTCACATGAGGAGGAAATGCTCCTTTTTCTTCTAGCTGAACTTACCGCCCTCCTTATTGCTTTATATTATGCATACATACTCACACATGCATGTACACACACACACACACACACACACACACACAATGGAATGCTACTCAGCCATAAAAAGATGAAGTATTGTCATCTGCAATAACGTGGATGGACCTGGAGGATATTATGCTAAGTGAAACAAATCAGATAGAAAAAGACAAAAACTGTATGTTTTTACTCATGTGTGATATACAGAAACTGAATTATAATAAACACCTGAAATTTATATAAGGTTATAAACCAATGCTACCTTAAGAAAAAAATATTAAAATTTTCAAATATGATGGAAATTCCAAAAATATGTTAGTCTTCATTTTTATTTATTTATTTTTAAAATTTTCACCTGAGGACATCTTTACATGCATCTTCAGATAGAGAGGGAGGAACAGAGGGAGGAAGAGAGAGAGAGAAACATCGATGTGAGAGAAACACATCAACTGGTTGTCAACTACACTTGGGGTTGGGGACAAACTGCAAATGTGCCCTTAGCAGGAACCTGACCTAGGTCTCTTTGGCCCACAGGCTGACAATCTAACCACTGAGCCTAACCAACTAGGGCAACATGTTAGTCTTTAAAATAACATCCAAAGTATCAATCTAATCATACAGTGTGACAACTTTATAGTATAAAAACCTAGGCAAACTTTCTTTTTAATTAAAAAATTTGTTTGCTTTATTGATTTTTTTAGAGAAAGAGAACATTGATTGGCTACCTCCTGCATGCCCCCTACCAGGGATTAGGCCCACAACCTGGGCATGTGCCCTGACCAGGAATCAAACAAGTGACCTCTTGGTGCATGGGTCAGTGCTTAACCAGTGAGCCACACTGACCAGGCTAGGCAAACTTGTTTTTATATTCATTAGATTCTATATCACTCACCACTGTAATAATTTTTCAGCATCAAACAAAACATGCAATGATAGAAAATAGCTGAGTTGAGAAAGAAATATACTTTCTCTGAAGTTTGCAGAAACAAATATTCTGATACGGAACACTGAACGGTCCTGTGTAAAGTCTAACATGATTTAACAAATTATTTTGCCGTCATTAAATTTCCTACAAACTCTAGTCAAAGTATATCCACCAAAAGTCAAAATACTATTTCTAAAAAATAATTAATCATTTTGTATTTCAACTAATTTCTAACAGCAATTCCCTAACAAATTTCCCAAAGGTAAATCAAACTGATTCAGCCTTTGACAGGTAAGGTATCAGGCCAATGACTACTAATCTTTATGAGGAATTTTGATTAAATATTTATGTTGTCTAAGTTGATTTCAACCACAGTTATTTATAATTCAAAATAAAAGAGTATAGTAGTGAAACAAGATGATTTACTATTAATATAAAAGTGATAAAGTGAACCCATCTATGCATATTTACTTTAAATAATGAACAAGTCAGCTTTATACATAAATTTGAAGGGAAAAACAATACTAAAAATTTTATATAATGCACATAACACCAATACCTGCACCCCCACATAGAGTTAGGCCATTGAAAAAATACATATTAATGTTGCTGTATTTTTATTACTGATTTCATGAAATTTTAAATTCATTGAAACCATTAAAATTTTATATGTATTTATCAAAAATTTATTCTTTATTATTGAAATGAAGATCTTACCTCTAATTTGTACAACTGTCTGAACTGTTTTTTTATTTTTAAATACATCTTACCAGTGCTATTTTAATTGGGCCTTTTTGTGCATTCATGGTAGAGTCTATTTTCTTTAAATAATCATCATAAATTTCTACAACATGTTCAATTTAATCACTTCCAGCATTTTCTTCTGTCAGCATGCTCGCTCCCATTTGTACTATTTCACTCTCTGTAAAAAATATGAATAATTTCCTTTAAAATTAAATATTAATGCACATTTAATTAATAGAATGCTTCTGTTAAGTACTTGTCAGACTGTGTGAAAAACTATGGGAGCGGGAAAAAGACATGCTTGCTTTCTTTCTGTGGGGATGAAATAAACTTCGAGGATGTTATACAAAGAAGAATGTGATCCCCAGCCTGCTAAGTTCTTTTGGAGACCAGGGAAGAGGAAGACACTCCTGCAAGGAGGCTTGTTGAAGAGAGAGCTTTAGATGCTGATTTCGAAGCATCGTTAAAATTCTAATATCTCACTAGAGAAAAAAATGAAGAGAAATGGCCTGGCAGCTTGAGGGATTGATGTAAAATTGTGGAGGCAGAAAACTATAGGACATTTGCAACATCATTCCAGTAGTCCAGGTGTTTAGAATATGAGATATATAATTTTACTTTCCTCTATGCATATCAACTTTTCCATATTAAACCCTATTTTCTAAGACTCAGTTATGGTATCTGCTTGGCCCACTCCTCACAACTATGCTTACCTTCATACAAATCTTAACTTATCCATGCCCCTCTTAAAGTAGGACACAATGTGTCTAAAACTAGACACAATGTGTCATATGTGCTTAGATGAGCTTTGACTATACAGAAAGGCTGTTCCTTCTCTCGATCCAGATGCCACAGCCAACTATTACTGGTATACATTTTAATAATTTTATTAGCTGTAGTAACTGAATTTATCTTAAATAAAAATTCCAAGGTTTTGTTATTTAATTCTTGTCCCCATTCCCCAACTGCTGTTAAACCAAGTCCAACCACTTATAATTTTTATACTTAATTTTAATTTCTTGCTGTTAAATTGGACATTTTTATAGTTTCATCCTCTATACCAACATACTTGTCCAGTATTTTCCTGATTTTTTAATTTTCTTGAGCACATTATTTTAAAAATGTATGTGGCTTAGATATTAAATTCTATTTAAAGGTAAAAATCAAAGAGATCAATAGAGAACATCCAGAGGGTTAACTCAATCTTTCTATCAATGTAAATTAAATCTATTTTTTCAGTAATGACAAATTCCCTAAGTTGTAGGTGTTCCTACATTAACATTGATTTATCAAAAGAGTCTCTTTTTTCCTGTGTAATTATCTTGAGCTATTCATCTTGTTCTTTTATGTTGAAATATTATCTCTAGGATTTTTGAAATATAAATCTGTTTTCTTTGTTCCATGGTAGGAACAATATAAATATATACAATATTGTCTATAGAGATATACTAATACTATGTGGAACCTGAACTTCCAAGAGACAGTTTTCACATGTTTTGCTCTTTGAAATAATTTTACTCAATTTCATTTTTTTTCTTATAGTGTAGAAGAAAGAACAGAATTACAACTGAATGTTGCTTTCTTCCTTGTATGTTCTATAATATCACATGGCAAAGATTAGGCACTTTTCTCTTTCAAGTCATTTTTATTATACTAGTACCACAAAAGTATTCATTCCATAAACAACATCTTTGTCAAAATGCATTTCCTACTAACAAAGTTTTATTTTCAATAAAGACTTGTTTTTTCTGTGTCTGGAAAGTCATACCTAATTTCCTATGAGAAATTTTTCTCTTAGAATCTTTTAGGCATATAGTCAACATTTAGCTGATGATTTTTTCCCTAAGTCTATCCCTTCTTTTAATGGTAAACTTCTAATTTCAGATACAGTATAGTAAATTTTTTTTAATCCCTATTTTCAAATTGTTTAATATAATCTTTGGAACTCTGTCAGGCATGAGAACTTCACACACTCCTTCCCACTACTGAAAAATAGACACATCTTTTATACATACTCTAAGTTAAGTTCAGATGGTATTTTTGAAAAACAAAACAACCCAGAAACCTCATTTCCAATTAATGGGTTCAAGAAATTAATGAAAAGAAATATACTGAGCTGTCCTACATCTTTAAGAACAAATAGGAACTGATATGTGTAAATTATTAGTATATTATCTGCTTTTATTTGTCTTTATTTTTAAGAGTCAATCAATCTTTGCTCTAAGAACCTGGTGCTATCAAATTTGCAAACCAGTGTTTCCTTGTTATATCAGACAAGGCACTAGTACTTTGCTTCATTGTAAATTCTTAATCATGTTCCAATTTTCTCTCAAACATTTGGTCTTATCATTATCTTATCATTTCTTTTTTCTTTTTTTACAAAACAATTTAAAGTTTTTGCTCATAAAGCAGTTAAAATAACAGTAAATATACAGAAGGACAAGTAAACTATTTCATATCATTATTGGTATCATGAAAAGGCTTAAGAAGCAAGGACAAATCTCTGGTTAAATTATTATAGCATTAAGCTTCTTAACTCCAATTCTACCTTACTTTTAGCTTAAAAAGGGTTATAAATCACTCTATTTGCACAAAATCAAAACATCATTTTAAATGAAAACTTAAAACCAAGTGATTTGCTTAATAGCATATAGCGATCAACCAAAACATGATCAGTTGGAGTTTACATGTGGCAGTTGACAAAGTCCTTCAGATAATTTTTATACAAAATGTTTAATGGATACTTCAATTTAATTAAATAATGCTATTAAGACTTTTAAAATTTTAATGGAATCTAGTTAACTAAAATCAATTCCTATGGAAAATAATACAATAATTAGTAAATAAAAATACAAGAATAAATTCTGAGTTTCATGGACTTAACATCTGTGAACCTACTGTAGCCCCCTCCTGTATATAATACCACAGGCAAATGTGTTCATTCTACCATGATCAGAAAACTATGCCCTTTCTTTCATCAAGTGGCTGTATCATGTGACACCCTAGGAGTGACTATTGTAGCAACACCATATGTGTTAGCCATCTGGATGATAGTGGCCCAAGTAACTAACATGCTTTTCCTTCATTTCTAAACAGAAACTTACAGATTTTGTAATTACCATTAATTCAAATCAAATTTACTGACTAGTCAGAGGAAAGAATTATGTGATGTTATTTGATGCTTGCCTATATAATAAAACAATAAATTAATTAACAAAGCATAGTTTCGTGTCCTACATTTCATAAATGACATGTTAGACTTAGAAGTTCATAAATTCCAATTTTGTTAAGTTGATTTTGGTAATTTATATTTTCTTAACTATTACTTGAGAACTTTCTAGGATTTAATGAAGACATTAAAACAATTTACAATTATTAACATTTCAATTTAGTTAGCACAACATTTCATAATTAAATTGTTAATATTTTTTCAAGATTTTATCTTCACTGGGTTTTTTATGAAGTTATTAAAATAAATGTTTTATGTAAAATAATGGATCTTGTCACATAACAGAAACATTTCCAGTCAAATCGGTTAATTAGTGTCCCTGGAAGTCAGTTCCAGTGCTGCTGTCCCGTGGTTCCTGTGTGCCTTTGAAGCATAACTAACATGAATGTGATTGGCTGAAAGATCCTACCTGTCAAATCTGGTGGTAACAAAGTTAAGAAAAGAAGAAAACAAAAGTTCTACTTCAAAAAGGTGGTTCAGATCTTTACTAGGCCAAAGGGACAAATATCCCTTTAAAGCAAGTACTAACCTGAAATTCAACTCAAAGAATGGAGAATCGTATTTTATAAATAGTAATGGGATAAAATAAAAATGGTAAAAAAAAAAAAAAATAGTGAACATATATAAAGAAAAATAAACAATTGAGAGATTTATATATAGTGCATGATGTCTGAATTTAGGATAATTTAATTTGACTATGATCACCCTAACATATTTTAAACTATGTGGGATGTAATGAGGGCATGTATCCATTAAATGAGGAGGAGAGTATCAGCACACACACATCAGTACAATATTTGGAAGGCAAAGCAAATCTGTATTGTTGTATAGAAACCTTAAGGGCATTATGTAAAGCTGATCCCCCTTTATCTGCTCCATGGTATCATGTTAATTTTACATTTTCTTTCTTTATAGACATTGCTCATTTGAACACAGGTATATAACTTCTCTCAGCATAGTCGAGGAGATCATTTCTTTTGCAATCTGCAATGGTGAAATTAAGATAGCATGACAGTATTTGTGGCATAAGTTAAAATTTGTGAAGCTGCCCAGTCGGTGTGGCTTAGTGGATTGAGCAATGTCCTGTGGACTGAGAGGTCCCAGTTCAATTTCTGGTCAGGGCACATACCCAGGTTTTGGGTTGATCCCCACTAGGGGGCATGCAGTAAAGAGCCAATTAATGTTTCTCTCATATCAATATTTCTGTTTCTCTCTCCCTTCCTCTTTCTCTCTAAAAATCAATAAAAACATAAAAAATAAAATAAAATGATCAGAGCTAAACGTTGCTTCTTCCTTAAGTTCACCCTCCAGAGCTCCTAAGGCCTCAAATCCCATTGAGAAGGCTTAGCTGAGACCAGGATAATCAGCCACCCTTAATCACCCATCCATAATCTTGAGTGTTAAATGAATGCTTATTAAAAAAAATATATATATATGTATATATATATGAAGTTCTTCCAGTGTGGGGAATATATTTTGTCGTACATATGTCAAAACGCAATGTCAATGTTGTAAGGTGCCATCCATCTGTCAGTTTCCACATGTCTGGTCAAGGTAAAATATGTATAAATAACATCATAGGAGTGAATGTTTTGGACCAGCTTCAACAGATCTAGTCTTAACCTAATTTTCATCTCAAGCTCTTTTTTTTCCAAGGGTCATAACTAAAAACAACATCTAGCTATTGCTTTAGCAATCAAATTTATATTAATATCCATACCCTACTGTACAGTTAGAGAGGCTGGTCAAATGCAAGTCCAGATACTTGGCTTATAGGGTCTTGTATAAAATAAAAATGTGAGCTTCCTTGTTAGAAAAGCAGGGGGCACCTGTTTGAGATAATAAATATAAAGCTTGTTTCATTCTTCTGTGATTTGTCTCTCAATTCGTCATTGTAATTTTTATTTTCTATTTAATATTGTGAAGAAAAATAAAATTTTAAATAATGTGAGTTTAAGCATCATTTTTATATTATATAAAGGAGCTTGTAAATCCCTCAAATTATACAATTTGTATTTTATAGCTCACACATACATATGGATTTTGTATGAACAGGGGAAATACTGCAGAAATCTAATTCAACTGCTGTTATTTCACCTTTTGATAAGTGTACATTCTACCAACACTCTCTACCTTTGGCTCACTGATAGGTAAGGAAGGACTGAAAGAAAAAGAAACTACGGTTGCTCTACCTTTCCCTTTTCTTCTATGTCATCATTTTCATTATAAATGTTTAGTGAATACAGAGGATTGATGTGAATAAGAAAGGATATAGCCCTGGCCGGTTTGGCTCAGTGGTTAGAGCGTCAGCCTGCGGTCCGGAGAGACCCGGGTTCGGTTCCCGCTAAGGGCATGTACCTCGGTTGCAGTTTGTCCCCGGCCCTGTTTGGTCGTGCGGGTGGCGGCCACTCGATGTGTCCCTTCACGTCGATGTTTCTCACTCTCTCTCCCTCCCACTCTATCTGTACCAAAAACAAAAACAAAACAAAACAAAACAAAAAATGCCCTGGCCGGTTTGGCTCAGCGGTTAGAGCGTCCGCCTGCGGTCCGGAGAGACCCGGGTTCGGTTCCCGCTAAGGGCATGTACCTCGGTTGCAGTTTGTCCCCGGCCCTGGTTGGTCGTGCGGGTGGCAGCCACTCGATGTGTCCCTTTCACATCGATGTTTCCCTCTCTCTCTCTCTTCCTCTCTTTCCCTCCCACTCTGTCTGTACAAAAAATGGAAAAATGTCCTCAGATGAGGATTAAAAAAAAAGAAAGGATATAATGGAACCCTTTGAGTTTTTTAGAACACCATGGCTTTAAGTCTTCAAAGCAGGTTCTGGTCCAAATGGAAAGTGTGGCTCTCAGGGCTATCGCCCTTGCTTACTAAAACACAGATGAGACACAATTACCCTGACCTGTTTGGGTCTCACAGAACTCCCATGCATCTTGGGTTTCTGTGCTCACAGGACATCGTGAACTATGTATGTGACAGGGATGAGACAGAATGGTGGATATATAAATTGCATGTATCTCATCTGTTTTCATGTATGATTAAATGTGTCATCAGTTTTCACTTACAATATACAACTTTATTACAAATTTCAAAACGGTGACCTCAGAGTATTAAAGCAAGGGTGAGGCCCTTCTGAGTTCAAGGCCCTATGTGACAATGCAGGTTACATTTCAGTGAACCTGGCCTTGGGCAAAGGCCAGACCCTTTCCTGAAGTCCTGATAGGTATGGATTGCCCCCGATTTTGGTATCTTTAGCATAATAAATTAATGGTATGAACTAACTTTTAAAATCAGTAAAATTCAGTGCATCTAGACCCTTTAAAAGTTGTTCAAAGAAATGTTTGCTCACTGTTCATAATTCTTTACATGCAAATTTTGTATATACTCTTTTTTAAAGATCTACATAATATATGTTATTTTTATTTATTTTGTAGAATTGAAATATTCTGTTTCATTGAAATATATGCACATACAAAGCCAAAATGCAAAATTATATGAAGGGAATATTAACACTTAAAACTTTTTAAAATACTTAATATTTTAAAAATTAAAGCAACAGGATTTAGCTGAAAGGAGTCTTTGCTAAGTAAAGAAACAAATGTAAGAGACTGTAAATTCATTTGAAGAGAATAAGCACAGCCCACAGTGCCAGCAACTGCACTTACTGGTAGTTCTGTCAGACACAAGGAGATATAGAGAGCTGTAAATCTTTCAGGTTAGTTAAGGAAGAATGCTAGCTGTTCCTCAGGATCAATTGGATGATGAATATGCAGATTTCTATTTGCAAACACATCCCAAATGCTGATGTGTGTCAACAAAGGAGTAAAACAGATGCTATCCTCTTTGCCCATGGAGCCAAGAACAGATGGGCTGGATGTGTGGTGTGACAGCAAAAACGCACCTAGGCTGTGATCTAGCAAAGCAGATTCCTGTTGACCAAACCTATTTTCCTATTTTATAGCAGCACAGAGATGATTAAAGAGAAGAAGAAGAAGGAGAAGAAGGAGAAGAAGGAGAAGGAGAAGAAGAAGAAGAAGAAGAAGAAGAAGAAGAAGAAGAAGAAGAAGAAGAAGAAGAAGAAGAAGAAGAAGAAGAAGGAGAAGAAGAAGAAGAAGAAATTGTTTGGTGCTGACAAAGCTGTTCAGCTGTGGTTCAAAAGAAAGAACTGATGTACTGTAAAAAGTTTTCATTGACAGAAGGGTAAAAGCATACACATGGGACTTCATATAAAATCAATCTTAAGCATTTGTAAAATACTAAATAAGTGATAATCTACTTTTACTATAAAACATATTTTCCTGATAAATATTCTAATATAAAAAAAAGAATCATAATTACTAAAATTTCTGACCATACTATTTCTGACTCAATCTATGTAATGCATCCTAAGCTAATTTATGCCTAAAAAAATAACAATAAGTAAAAACCTTAACTTATTGTATCTTTTTAAAAATCTAAAAGGTATAAAAAGTATGCATTCCCACAGATATTTCTTTCTCAGAAACAAACTAGCATAATACAATTAAAAGACATACTATTAGTCATTTTCAATCTTTTCATACATTGAAATAAAATTGGAATCAGAGGAAGAAAACTGTTCTGTCTGCAATGTTTGTCTTTGATGATCAATTGCCCTGATCAGACACTCCCATGGCTCCTCCTGTTTCACGTGTCCACAGTTCCACAGTCTGCAAGGATCTCTCTGCTCTCACCTTTCCAGGGAGCCGCCCTCTGCCTCACCCTGACAAGGAGCTCTCTGCATCCTGGCTGGGCCATCTCCCAGCACTGAGGCTTTTTCTTTATCTGAAACTACAGGGCTGTCTTCCAGCCCTGGCCAGTTTGGCTCAGTGGTTAGAGTGTCGCCCACAGACCAAAGAGCTGCGGGTTTGATTCTGGTCAAGGACATGTACCTCGGTTGCGGTTCTATCCAGGCCCTGGTTTGGGTCATGCAGGAGGAAACCAATTGATGTTTTTCTCTCCCTCTCTCTCTCCCTTTCTCCCTTCCCTCCTCCCACTCTATCTAAATGGAAAAATATCCTCAGTTAAGGATCTTATAAAAAAAAAGTCTTTTAGGTAATAATCTGGACATTACCTACTTCAGTTCTACAAAAAGCAATTTATCATTTTTCATTCACACTCCATGGTCCTACCAGAGGCATCAAGCCTCCTGGGCCATCATCAGCCACATTTATTTCTATAATGACCTAAAAATGCTCTGAAATGACATATATTATACCTTTTCCTGTCCTCATGCTCCCAACTGTAGTCCTTCTTCTCTGGAGGTCAGGACCTGTTACCGACAAACTCCCTGTGTCCTGCTGCTCCTCAGTCCCCCGTCACTTCCTGGCACTGGCAGAGGCCTCGGGGTCTGCTTCCAACACGACCAGTGAGCCCTTGCTGGACGACGGCCGCCCTTTCCACAGAGAACATCTTAAAAAGTCTAGGAAAATACCTGAAAATCACTCTCCTGAATGCACTAAAGACAGGAGAAAACAAGGAGAAAACTTCTGGAAGAGAATGGAAACGGGGGAGAAAGGAAGTGCACAGAGTTTCTCATTTCTAAGGCTTTAACCTGGGCATAGACAGGATGACGTCAGGGCCACTAGTACATTTAACTGGTAAGAAGAAACTTATACTTGTGTCCAGGTGATCCAAGAGGCCAGCTAGGCAAGAAACAGCGCCTAGACGTGAGGAGTGACTCTTAGGGAGGAGAATTATAAGGGTGAGGACCCCCACAGTCTATGGATACATTCTTCCAAATTAACTGGCTGACTCTGGAAACATGAGTTTGGAGGGCAGATGGGGTCTTGATAAACTAAACTGAGAAAATAATGAGTAAGAAAAATAAAATGTGTTCAGCTCTAGGCAATGGCTGTGATGGAGAAATGTATGTCTAAATGGCAGTAGTCCAACTTTTCTGAAATATATTGTCAGTGTGTTGGCAATTTAGAGTGTGCACATACTTATTTTCTGTTTTTTATATATCCATATAATGCTTCTCATTGATAGGCTTAGAATTATTTTCTGTAGTTGATGTTTATATGGTATATTTGCAAGTGATTTTTTTTATTTTAGTTGATGAATCCTAAACCTATGTTTAAGACTTAGTTCAATGCATTTTAAAATAGTAAAAAATACCAAATTTTCTTCTTGTGCTATTAAGGCACACATCTATGGAAAAAAAATACTTAACAGATAAATAAAAAGACAGAATGGAGACATAGAGACAGAAAGATAATTTAAATGTCATGCACAATTATAAAGATAAATGAAATTGAAAATACCTTAAATTTGAGGGAATATGAAAGAAACACATAAATGTAGTTAATTTTATACTCTGAAACTATCTTAAAAGAATGTGTTAGACATAATAATATAAAACCATTCAATACATCTGTAGATAAATCTGAAATTATATAAGAATAAAGACATATAAACTAGACACACATAAATTATCCATATACACACCACAAATTTTGCACATTTCTGGCTCTATATGAACTTGTTGAAAAGCTAAAGAGTACTCTTTACTTCTAATTTGCTGGTTCATATAGCAGGTTTTGTAAACTTATTTTCTTAGGGTTAAGTTTAGTAACCCATCCAAGAATTGGTATTATTCCATAAATTTATTGAGAGGGTGCCCACCTGATGTTGCAATAAAGATTCTTATTTTAGTGTGATAAAACTTGATAATGAGCATCTATTATCAAGAATTCTACGTAAAAATTTTATTTTCTCTGGTACATTAAAAAACAGTTTTATTTCTTCTTGCCTGTTAAAGAAAGAATTAACCAAAAAAAGTATAAAAAAAGGAAGGAACAGAGATAGAAGAGAACAAAAGGAGAGAGAGAGGAGTGGAGAAAGGCAGGAAAGAGGGAGTGATAAAGATTGAATACTGGTATTTCCTTATTGGTACTGAGTTAACGATAGTCTACTTCTGAAAATAACAACCTATAAATTTTTAAAAAATTATTTTGCCTTTTCTGTATATTTTAAATGAGAATTTATAGTACATACAGAGTAAAAAGCTAGGAACACCACATTTTTTTTTTCTGTTATTTTCACAATTTATCTGAGTGGCTGAGAAAGCAAGCAATTGCTTTTGTCAGACAGATTTGAGAAAGAAATTATGCAGTCTCCCTAACTTCTGAAACAGCATTACCTTTGGGTTCCTAAGGTTTGCAGTGAGCTGAATACAAGTTAAACCGAAGCTGACTACAGTTTAAATAACAGTTGAAAGTGTGAGCTCCAAGCAGTATGTTGCCTAAATAAATCAGTAACTTTATAATCAGGCCCTACTTACACTTTTCAAAGGCCAAATATCATTACTTTACAATTGGTATCATTTTCCTCTCCAGTAAAATTTACAATTTTTTTTCAAGTGCAGATTTGTAAGAACACTTAGAAAGACAGTGTTCAAAGCTATTTTCACCATGTAATCTTCTTGATTAAGGATTACCTTTAGCTCTTTCAAAATGCATATTGAAAGATTTAATCATCAGAAAGGTGTTGAAAAGTTTTAAAATTTAATTTGATAGGACAACATACTAATGATTTTATATCTTATAATGTCCACCCTAATTTTAGAAATGTGATGGAAAATCCACTCTAAAATCAGGCAATGTGTGTTATCACGCATGGTCTTGGAAGCCTCCTGGCTGAAGCAGTCTGTCCCAGCTGTAAAATAAAGCGGGATTAAAGGTGAAGAAGAAGTGAGTACTGATATGTGCTGTCAGCTCTTTTACTGAGGATTTTTTCATATATTTCATATAAATCCCGCTAAGTTTCTCCATGATATGTGTCAATATCCCCATTATTTTATTGACAGTAATTGGGATTTTGAAACCTGTATCTGCCCAATTTTCAAGTCCAAATACTTTGCATCATACCAAGCTATTTCCAGGAAGCAATGTCACTATTTGAATTTCTTTTGTTTTTCAGTTTATGTGGGTTTAAACTCTATTTGTATATGTTGAAAATACTATATCTCAACAAATAAATCATATCAATTTAATACATACCACTGAATAATACACACAGAATATGTTAGAGAAAATATGAAAGGATAGAGAGCATATGCCATAACACAGAATTTACAATATATTACAAAGCAAAACTTAATACAGAAAATAAAGCAAGACATTTAGATTTTAACAATATTTTAAGAACCCCAAACAATTACTTACCTTTTTGCTCTGTTATCCAATTAAAATTCTTACCAGTGTGAATGATAGCTTGGTGAAAATTTTAAATCGTGTTGACAAATTCAGAATGCCTGATTGTTAGAGGTCTAAGTACTGAACAAATCTAAGTAGAAGCACAAGAAAAGTATTACTAAAATTGATTAATGTCTAAGGGTTTGGCATTTACTATTCTTAAGTAAAGTATTTTGCTGGGTTAAATTAACTATTATGCCTTAATTACAGTTGACATAAATAAATATGATTAAAAATTCAATTTACTAAAGATCATTAGTGTTTGCAAATCATTTATTTTAAAAGCACTATAATAGTGAAATAAGATTCTAAATTTATTTCTCAGCTTTACTTGAACTTCCCATTAAAGATTAATTTATTCATTCATTCTTTGATTTAGTCAACCAATGCAGGCCTGACATTGAGCCAGAAACTGTTGGTGTGCACTAGAGATTCAACATGAAAGCTACCTGCTCTTAAGGAGAGTATGGTCATTGGGAAACAATGTAATTCATGAGGGAAAAATATTAAGCACCACAACTTGTGACAATTTCTGTCAAGGAAAAAAAAAAAAAGATTAAATGTGCAGAAGAAATCTGAGTTTCTAACTTCTGTGTTAACTTATAATGATTTCTTTCTTGTATATTTTGTTTGATAGTGTGTTTTTTTGTCATCTTCTTTCAGATGTCCTTGAGGTTGCCAGAAAACCTACTAGATTTTGAGGTTAATAATTATGCATCATAGAATTATGCACTTGAAACCCATATAATCTTATTAACCAATGTCACTCCGAGAAAAATTTTAATTATAAAAAAAGGTTTAAACATGAACCAGTGATAACCTAGCTTTATATATGACCAATAAGGAGATACTTAAATGTTTTTCTTGGCAGAGTGTTTTTCAATGCCTCCAGATAAATATATTTAGCTTAAATACTAAATATATTTGGGGGTCAGTAAATAAAAACAATTCTATTATATTTTAAGATGCAACAAGTCATTTACTATTTAGAGCAACAATAATGGTTGCCATTTATTGAATACGTGACATGGGTCTGTGTGTCACTCTGCGAGGATTCTTACTGCACACACATACAAACAAGTATATGGGGTCACATAAACATACTCAGATGAGAAAAAGCATATCACAGCAATATTAGAAGTTAAACATTATTATACCTATTTCATGAGGATATTTAATGTTTGGAAGGTTAAGTAGTCTGCCTAAGATTGTAGCCCTAAAGCTGTTGAGCTAGGATTTGAACACAAGTTTTGAGGGCAAAAAAATCCACTTGTTTTCATTAGATTATACCAGTGATCTTTTTTTTTTTCAAACATTGTAATTTATGCCATAGCCAATATAATTTGAATTTATGTTTGGTCTTTCCATTTACATTTATCTCCTTGACCTGTTCTTTTGGGTCTAAATTCATGTATTTGAGTACTCTACACTCAAAATTTCTACCTCACTGGCTAATAGGAATCACAGATTTAATGTGTCCAAATCCCATTTCATTTAAGTCTCTGCCCCCATCACATTCACCTTACCCCAGTCTTCTCCACCCTGTTGTGAACTGAGTTTTTCTAGTTGCTCAGGTCAAAATCTATGAAATAATCCTTAAATTCTGCTCACACACCTTAAGTCAATTCTAAATCAAATTCTGTGTAGAAATATGTCTTGAATCTGACAGCTTTTCTCTATCTCTACCCTTGACCTAAACTTAACCACTATTATCTTTATCCAAGTCACTGCAAAAGCCTTGATTTCCCCTCTGCTGTGTTACCTTTAGTCAGGTCTCTTTTCAGTAACTAGGGAATTCCTCTGGCCACTGTGTCACCTCCTCTGCTGCTGCTATTCTTACCATTCACTCTGCTCCATCTTGACTGGTCACCTGGCCTTCTTTGTTCACACTGAACCTGGCCCTTATATTTTTTCTGTTGTCTCCCTAGAGTACTCATCTCCCTGATATATATAGAGCTGCTCCCTTATTTCCATCCTCTATTGAAAAATTATTATATAGAGAGTCTTCATTGATAAAATAACACAAATCAATAAAAAATATTTAAAAATTTTTAATCTTAAAATTAGTTATTATTTATTTGTATTAAATTTATTGGAGGTGACATTGGTTAATAAAATTATATAGGTTTTAGGTGTACAATTCTACAATACATCACTGGTGACGATATGGTGATTGTCAGGAGGAAAGGGGATGGAGGGAGGTAGAAGAGGGTAAATGGGGAAAATGGGTGATAGAAGGAGACTCGACCAGGACTGGGAAACACACCATACAATATACAGATGATGTACTGTAAAAAAATGTTGTAAATACATGAATTATTTGAAAAAAATTGTAATTATTCTATGACTTTAACTACTCTGGGGGATCAGGCCAATTTTCCTTGCAAGACTTCATTCCACTTTAGAGATGTCTCCCATAACAGTCACTGCCTTGACTCAAAGCGTAAGAATACATGTCTGGTAGTCAGATCCCTGTCACTAAAAGAGGAACTAAAATGATTCCAAAGTATCAAAAATTTACTGGATTGTCCTTGAATTATTACGTCAGTTGAGGATAATTTCTGCAGTTAGAATTGGGTTATTTTCATAACAAAACATACTTATTTCTTAACATCCAATTTTAGAAAAAGTTTTCCCTGAATGAAAGGTCATTGTTGTTCTCATCTCTGACCTTCAAAAAGTATAAGAAACACATGTTATTTTCACAGGCCACAAACATATTTTTGTTGATCTTTTGGTAGCTACATACTCATTTATTATCCAAGAAGATTTTTTTCAAGTAAATAAGTGAGAACTTAGCTGAACTCAGGATCTTACTATAATCTCTTCAGTGTATTATTATCATCTCCTTATATACCCATTTTGTATGGTCTTAAAATATTTTAATAGTTTAAATCTGTCATAAAAATTAATATTTCAAGATTTGTTGCACATTTTGGTATCATTTTGCTAAAAATACAACAATACTTGGTTGAAATTATTTTATGTGAGCAGCTCAGACAATATCTATTTGTTTCAAAGAGGGACTTTGGAAACTAAACTTTGGTATGATCATAATACACCAATTAAGCTTTATTTTTAGAGTTCTTTGAATATTATGTTGTCTTATTACTACATTTTAAGCTATATACTACAATGCCATATAAGCCATATCATTTAATTACAATATTTAATTTAAATTTCAGAATAGTGCTTTTAATAAGGAAGAATATTAGCTTGGTGCATTGTCTTTCAAAGCATGTCTGTTGATCATTTAATTCGTGTTTAGAAGGGTTTTTTTTCTTTTTTTTTTATCCTCACTCGAGGACATTTTTTTTGTTGTTCAGATAGTGTGGGAGGGAGAAAGAGAGAGAGAGAGAGAGAGAGAGAGAGAGAGAGAGAGAGAGAGAGAAACATCGACGTGAAAGGGACACATTGAGTGGCCACCACCTGCATGACCCAACCAGGGCTGGGGACAAACTGCAACCGAGATACGTGCCCTTAGTGGGAACCAAACCCAGGTCTCTCTGGACCGCAGGCCAAAGCTCTAAACACTGAGTCAAACTGGCCAGGGCAGAAGGTTTGGTCTTCAAACAGGAAGAATTATGGGCTCATACAGGTCTATTGACTTAGATTATCTGGGGCACAAACAGAATCTGCATTTTACTGCCATCTTTAGAAGATTTCTAAGTTTGCTAAAACTTGAGTACTGTTATCTGGCTACATAATAAATGTTTAGTGTTAAATATATATTCTAAAAATAAAATATTTTCAAATATGCTGAGATGTACTATAAAAAGTAAATATTTGAGTACATTTATAAAGCAAAGTATGACTTTTGCTCAATAGTGCTGATCTAAAACAATAAACACAATTTTGACAAAAGTTGAGAAGGATTGGGAAGAGCAACTCCCATTTCGTTTCAATATCCACAGGGTTGGGTGAGTGTTTTCAGTTTTCCATTGAGGGTTCTCAATACAATGTGCCATGTAGCACTTAAATCCATGTTCAGCCTTTTCTGACTAAAAATCAAATTCCCAAATAAACTATATTTTCTATACTTAGCAATACATTTTAAAAAATGGTTTCAATTTTAATAAAAGCATCTTGCTTCAAAACATGTATAGTTATAGATACCAAAGACAATGCACATACATGTTTCTATAATTCATATGTGTATTCATATTTAGAAGGAATGTAATGCAGTTATGGACTCTCTATCTAAACCTTTTTCTACCTTTCAGCCTATGGAACAGGTTATGAAGAAGTTCAGAAATATTTTCATGTGTTCTTAATCTATAAATTAATCAATACATGCACACTGAGCAATTAGTATATGATAGATATGGAACAAAGTGAACTAAAATTGGTCAACTACAATTCATCAAGGAAAGATTTCTTCATCATAGGAATCATCACAGAAAGCATGCTATCAATTATATTTGCATAGTACTTATGAAAGCATAGTTTGTATCATCTGTTTACAAGGTAGACAGTAAGGAAAATAAAATTAATGAACCTAAAGCAACCAGATAGCAAAAAATGTGTAAGTTCATATTAAAAAATTATAGGGAAAAATAACCTTTTTTTTTTTTTTTATAATGACCTTATTGAATGGTTATAGCTGTTAAAATGGTAAATAATTAACATAAGTATAAATGGTGGGATAAAATATGTAACATAGAAGACTTGACAAAGAACATATTTATTTCAGAGTATGGATGAGAATAAACATATGAATAAACATATGAGTGTCAAGGCACATAACTCAGAAATAAAGGCAGTTTTATTCCACAAAAAGTTCTGAATAGCTATCAAAATATATTTTCCAATTATTACCAACATAAGAGTTTATAAAAGATAGCTAGATAGATGATAGATGATAGATAGATAGATAGATAGATAGATAGATAGATAGATAGAACAACAATTTGGTCTTTCAATGAGATTTGAGCTAAAACATATTTTTAAGGGCTATAATAATAACACAAATTTTATTTTATGATAGTAGTGAGGTAATTTAAAGAAAAAGAAGAAAATAAAATGAGGAGGAGGAAGAGAAGAAGGAGGAAGAGTCAGAGAGGGAAGAAAAAGAAAACATAAGGAAGATCTCTGGCCAGTGTAGCTCAGCTGGTTGGTTATCTTCCAGTGCATGTACCAAAAGATTGCTGGTTCAGATCTTGGTCAGGGCACATACCTGGGTTGCATGCTTGATCCTTAAAAATGTGCATGCAGGAGGCAACCAGTCGATGTTTCTCTCTCACATCGATGCTTCTGTTTCTCTCTCCCTTCCTCTTTCTCTCTAAAAAAAAAATTAAAATTAAAATATCTTAAAAAACAGCAAGAAGAAGAAGATAGCTGTATAGAATGATAGAGTTCTAATTCTAGATCCACTGTTGATTAGTTTTATTATCATAGAAATATAATTTAAATTATTTGGATCTCAGGTTCTTTGTGTGTAAAATAAGGGCATAGGCACAGGGCAACTGCAAGGTAAATTTAATAAGTAGGATAATTTATACAGATATGTAGATTATATAAAGTTAGCTTTGTCAAATATCTTGTTTTAATTTTTATATTTTATTTTTTAAAACATGCTTTTTCAGAAAACATTCTGTGAATTCTTCATATATCACTCACTAATAAAAAAAATAAACTTTTTAAGAATATGTTGAATTTCCAAAAATTTTTGAATCTGTGTCATATCCCAGTGTTAATACTGTTCTTGATATCAACAGGTAAAGTCTTTGCTTGACTTACCATCCATCAGTTGCTTAAAATCACAAGATATTTTAATTTGCATTGTAATGGGACCATGATACATATATTTTTGTTCTTCCTAGATTTTTATGTTAATCTTTATTCTATTTTAATTACTGTAATTATATTCTTGACTTTTGTTTTATATTCTCTTAATTATACTATCTCTTAAATCCAATGAACTTTAATAATAGAGAACTCCTCACCATACTCCATTATCATTCTGTTTCAAACTAAGGTGGTTGCTGTCTAGGAATAATGCCATTTGGCGTTCATTATCCAAGGAATAGTCTCTACGGCTTTCCTGGAGTGTGTGCACTGAAGCCCATGTATTTATTTTTCTCTATTTATTTCTCAGTCACCATCATCCTCTCTGTATTATATCCTCAAATAACTCCTTAAGAAAGGGCTATTGACTATGGAGTTCATCCACCGCTCTCGTGGAGGAAGAGTTTCACTCTTTCCTATACTTGAAGTCTTCCACATTCTTGGTTTATCTTTCTATCTTGATACATATACTTCCATTAAACTTGTTAATAAATATATTGGAGATAAATGTAGTATTTCTCTGATTGATAATTACATCAGTTATTCAAAGTTATATAGTAAAACACTAAAAATTTGTTGGCTTATACAAACAACAATTTTATTTTTAAAGATTCCTTTAGCCAGAAATTTGTGTAGTGTTAAGGAGAGGCAAATGAAATAACTCTGTTCCACATAGTGTCTAATTGGCGTAGGAGATTTCAAGGGTTTATCTCATATAACTGGGGCATTTACTATAAATACTTATAGTAAAATATAATTTTTAAAAGAATTTTAGAGAGGAAGGGAGAAAAAGAAAGAGAGAGAGAACGTGAAACACAGATGTGAGAGAGAAACATCAATTGGTTGTCTATTGCACACCTCTACCAAGGATCGAGCCTGCAACCCAAGTGTGTGCCCTGACCAGGAATGGGACAGTCAACCTTTCAGTGCCTGGGAGATGCCCACCAATGGAGCCACATGGGCCAGGACTAGAATATAATTATTACCAATGTATTGCTGATAAATTTGCTTTATAATACTATTTACTTATTTTAAAATATGTAATTATTTACCATGCTAGGTGATTTTATTTTTTTATTATGATCTTTAATATTTAATTTATTTTCATGTCTCCTTTTGTCTTCAGTTGTGGTAATAAGGAGCAAATTAAAATTCATCAGGACATTTGGAAAATACCAAGTTTACCTTCCCAATATCCAAAAATTAACTGAGTATTTAAAAAATCTGTAAACATCATAGTATTTTGATTTGCCTTATTTCCATTTCCTCTTCTGAGATATTAAAATTGAAATTCAGCAGTTTTGAAACCATAATAGCAATGAAAGTAAGCATTGCAGCAGCTACAGGAGGAGGCAGAAGAAACCTGGAACTCTCCAAAACCCTAACACCCAGATATTTGTAGCAATTTTACATAATTAGACACCCCCTGGAAAAGCCCCATTCACAGGGTTTGACTTTATTTGATCTTATTCAGAGTTCACTCAGTAAGAAAAAAATACATTTCTCCAGAGCATTTTCTGAAAATAATTAACAAAATCTTTTTAACATCATAAATTCCTGAGCTACTAATACCAGTTGAGACAAACAAAAAATTAGTCAAAAAATGTAAAAGAAAAATCTAAAAAATTAAATTACCGTAGGGGTTTTTGAAAACTCCAGACACAATTGTACATGTGTAGATGGCCACATTTAATTGAAAGAAAGTCCTGAATAGGCCTTAATATCTATTCTCTGTCTGACATTGACACACTGTACACAGAAATAAATTCTAAAGCAGAATGAAAACTGTAAAACTTGTGAGGCTGGAAGTCTTATTAATACATGTTATCATCACATACAAGTGACCCTTAATAAGAAGTCAGCTGATTTCAAACTAGAAACGATGGAGTCCAGAGGGCAGTTGAGAGATATATTCAAAGGGCTAAACAATAATAATAATAATGATGATGATGATGATAATAAAAAAAATCAGCCAAGAGTTCTATATTCAGCAAGATTATCCTTCAAAACTGAAGCAGAAATTGAGACAATTTGTTTTTAAAGTGAACAAATCTAAAGGGTTACATGGCACAAAAAGAGACACACACATATACACACTATTAGAGCTAATAAAAAAGTTCACAAAAGTTTCAAAATAAAAGATCAATATGCAAAAATCAATTGTGTTTTTATACATTAACAATAAATAATCTAAAAATAATATGTATTCTATTTAAAATGTCATCAAAATAATAAATTACTTAGGAATCAATTAAACAAAAAAAGTGAAGATATTTTATACTGTAAACTATGAAAAATTATTGAAAGATGTTAAATGATTAACAAATGTGAAGATACTCAATGTCCATGTATTGAATGCTTATTATTAAGATAGCCATACTTCTCAAATTTATATTCCAATGCAAACATTTGTTAAAATTTTATCTCTTTTTTGGAAAGACACGCACACACACAGAAGGTATTTCAACAGAATCAGGAGACATTGTAGAATTTAAGGTTCAAATTGTAATATTAAGTTTCTATAAAATATAAGATTAGAAATATATGTTAAAAACACATATTATTTAATAAACCCTGGGCTAAGGAGACTGGTATATTTATTTTCTGAGAATTATATAGACATCACTGAAATGTTATGGTTAGAGAAGTGACATGCGTTGACTTGAACTTGAGAAATCTTAATCTAGTGTAGTGTGAAGTATCAATATGAAGGAAGGGAGTTTTAAGAACTGAAAGAGACTGCCCTGGCCGGTTTGGCTCAGCAGTTAGAGCATCAGCCTGCAGACCAGAGAGTCCGGGTTCAGTTCCCATTAAGGGCACATACCTTAGTTGCAGTTTCTCCAGGCCCCACTTGGGGTTGTGTGGGTGGCAGCCAGTCAATATGTCTCTCTCTCACATCGATATTTCTCTCTCTTCTTCCCTCTCACCCTCCTGCTCTATGTGAAGATAATTGCAAAAATTTTTTTGGGTGAGGATAAAAAAAAAAAAGGCTATGGGGCAACAGATAACATTTGATAACTGATGAGATAGCTTGGTCAGGAACTATGGAGAGGAAGATAAACTCTGGGTATAAAATTGAGGTCTTGACAATAGTGTGGTAAAGGCCTGGGCACGGGGCAGGAGCAGTCTGGAGGAGGTCAAGGGGGAAAAAAGGGGGGAACGTTTACTTTTGACAATAAAGATAAATTAAAAAATAAAATAAACCACCTTGGTTTCCAAAGGAAATCAGAAAAATTATAAAATACTCAGAATGTGGATAGTGATGGTTGCAAAAGTAGATAAAATGAAGATCTTAGCAGTATTTCTCAAAGTATTTGTGGTAAAGGACCAGTTTTATTAACTTTCTAACTAATTACAGACCTATTAGATTATAAATTATTTACAAGAAAAACTTAAAAACACAAGATATACAAATATAAGTCCAAATTTTTATTATTGAATTCTAAAGACATAAAATTACATTTTATGTAATTTAAATATAATCAGAGCAAACATCATTTAGGAAAAATGTTTCTACATGATTATTTTCCATTATTTCATTTATTATAACACATACCAGTAACAAAGAATTTGAGGACCAGTATTCTGAATAACATTGATATACTGCACAATGCCATTTATATAATTAAAAAATATATAGCTCAAAAGAAAAATCTATAATTTATAAGAATGCAAACAAATAAAGCAACACATAAAATAAAAAGGTGTCTTAAAGCATAGCACTTCCTTTTAGAAAAATAGAGTGATCAACTGCTTCATGGACACCTTTGTCTATATTCTTAATATTTCATTTACCAAATCTAAAGTTGAATGATAAATTATCTTTCAATATCCACATAATCTTATCAATTGAGATTTTCTTTTTCGGTTTTTTTTTTTATTAATATTATTTTTAAATCTTCACCCAAAGTTAATGTTTACTGATTTTGGAGAAAGTGGAAGAGAGGGAGGGAGGGAGGGAGGGAGGGAGGGAGGGAGGGAGGGAGGGAGGGAGGGAAGGAGAAAGAAGAGAGAACATTGATGTGAGAGGGAACATCCATGGGTTACATACCATATACGCCCTGACTGGGGATCGAACTGGCAACCTTTTGTTATCTGGATGGACACACCAATCAACTGAGCCACCTTGCCAGGACTGTTTCTGTGTTTTCTAGCTTGATGAATGACACCACCATTTACTAGTTAACCAAATGAGAAAACTCAGAGTCACCTTAGTTTCAATCCACCATTTTATCTGGTTTATTTAATCCTATGTGGAAGAGAGATCTGATCTTACTCTTTCAGAGGTGAAGAAAGTATAAGCAGTTGACATTGCTTTAGTCAATGTCAAAAAGAGACCTTGGTAGTGTGTGTACCCCCATGTCCAAGAAAATAATTTCTCACATTTGGAAAACTTATGTAAGAAATTAGTAATCACGATTAATATTACAATATGGCAAGGACATGATCTACAGTTATTCAAAGCTGATGAATGAACTCTTGGTTCTAGGCATACCAACTTATTCATTGAGTCAATGTGCCTTAATGATTGACCTTTAGGGTTGAAGCCTAGATAAGAACACATTTTCATTGCAGAAAATAATAAATATCATTTAAAATTCACAAAATATTATCTCCCTTTCCTATCTATGTGTTTGTCTTCTATACTCCACTGAAATGCTTGAATATAGTGTCTGTACCTTTTACTTTGAATTCTGTGTGTCAAGCTCAGTGCTTGGCATACAGGAGAAACTTCTATAATTTTTCACTAAATTGATGGATATATAGTATGTTAGATTATGTTGATTTAATAAAAAAGGACTATTTTATAAAGAAAAATGGTAAAACTCTGGTTCAAAACTGTTTCAGCCAGTTTTGAACATTTAGGAACTCATGACTAGGTTTTCTGATTTCACATAAGTGGTTTGTGGGAAAAAGAGATAACATTTGGATCCATAATTTATATATCCAAGTTTTTCACCATGAGTGTACAAATATTAACAAGAAAAAAAATGTGAGAGATAAGCATTTTTACCCAGTACCAGTTACACATTTGAATGAAATATT
This sequence comes from Molossus alvarezi, assembly GCA_037176705.1. Taxonomy (NCBI): domain Eukaryota; kingdom Metazoa; phylum Chordata; class Mammalia; order Chiroptera; family Molossidae; genus Molossus; species Molossus alvarezi. Next base: position 124,850,795 of record CM073885.1, read on the forward strand.
ATTACATTAGTTTATCCATGGCAACCCTGTAACAGCTCATTTGGATGGTATGGTTTGGATTTAAAATTACTGAGTGAAAAGAAAAAAATAATTATACTCAAATAGAATATGCAAATATGAACATAGCATCATAAAATTGTAAAGAAATGTAGCAATAACTTTTATCATCGTTCTAGTAGTTAAATAACATTTATTTAGCATTACCTATTTTTATAGCCCCATTTATTTGAAAGTGCAAGTTGTTATCATATCACTAAAAGGCATATTAAAGAGTTTCAATAAAATTTCATTTTCTGTATTAGAGAAAATATAAGTTTACAGAAAATATAATATTGTAAGAAGAAAGGTGAATTTATCTTTCATTACAAATAATTTTGGAAGGTGAAATATGTGTGCTAAAAATTCTAGAGAAGAAATTTTTACTAGTTATAGTGTATATTGGTGTTATGAACTGAAGTGTTTTCCCTAAATTCATGTGGTAAAACCCTAGTCCCCAATGTGATTATATTTGGAAATGTGGATGGAATAAAGGTCATAAATGAGGGAACAATAATAGGACCTTAATTCAATAGGAGTTATGGCCTTTTAAAAAGCGAGACACATGCATAGAAGAAAGGCAATGTCAGGACACAGCAAGAGGTGGCCATCTGCAAGCCAAGAAGAGAGTTCTCACAAGAAAAAAATGTCTGCTGGCAACTTGATCTGATACTTCTAGCCTTCAGAACTATATGATAAAATCTTTTCTATTGTTCAAGCCACCCAGTCTGGTATTTTGAGTTGGCTAATACTATGCAATAACAGTGATGAAGTCAATGAATGTTAATGATTTATCTTCTCATCAGAGAATATCATCATATAATAATAAAAGTATCTCATTAGAGTGTCATGAAGTAGGTGGAGGAAAAAAAGGATGATCCTCATCACCTATCTCTAAACCAGAGAGGTGAGAGTAGGTCTTTCTCAAATACGCAACCATTTCAAGGAAAATGTCAATATGGCAGGCCTTCTTTTCCGATGGTGGCTTCATCAAGGAAAGGGCAATTGTGAGATTATTTCAAAATCAAATAAAAAAAAAGAAATAAAAAAAAAGCTCATTTAACCCATGAAAATATTCTGAATGAGAGAAAATAGTCTCTCCTACTAAGAAATTTTTTAATAATCCAGATAATTTAAAATAATATTTAAAACAGGTTTATAACAATAGTAAGAGAATACTAAGTTATAAAAGTAGATTATAAAACCTACAAGGGAAAAAAATCTGAGTTTCATGAGAACAGATCCAAATGAACCCATATGTTCACTATATAATTAGTTTCAAGAAAGAAATGCTAAAATTAATGAAATAAAAATGATAAGATTTTATATTCTAAGAATATCAACTTCTGAAGATAGATAAATATTTTTAAAGTTTTTTACATGTAAATATCTACCACTTTTTTTTTTTTGGTACGTGACCCGAGCGGGAACTGAACCCAGTACTCTCTGATCCGCAGGCCGATGCTCCAACCGCTGAACCAAACTGGCCAGGGCAATATCTACCACTTTTATTCAATTAAATAATCAATTCCTATTTCCAAAAGTTTCCAGGCAGAAAAAAAATGTACAATTTATAAACTTATAATAAAGTAAAAACTACCCTGGGTAAATGTAATGTAAAACTACCCTTTACATTATACAATACCACATTTTATAAAAAGAAAAAGATCTAATAATAACATAACTATTTAAGTAGGCATAAAAGTGTGAGATCCGCAGAAAGTCATTTTTACAATATTAAACTGGAAAACACACTTTTTGAATAAAACTTTAAAAATACTCCATTTCTGTTTGGTCTAGATGTAAAACAAAACAAAAATATCACCAAAAAATATCTAGAAAATGTATGTCATGGAATAAAAGAAAGTTGGTATTTAAAATAGTCAGTTTGTGCATGATTAGCTACCATCATCATCACCATCGTCAGCTAGATTATACCAATAAAATGCCAAGTGAGACAAGGAAGAAAATATGCCAAACATTACATCACAAAGTTAGACTGAAGATATTCCATTTTATTTAAAATATTATTTGCTATTTTGTTGTCAAGATTAAAGTAAAAAGTTTATTAAATTAGTGCTGGCTGGTTTGGCTCAACAGTTAGAGCTGCAGCCTACAGACCAAAGTGTCATGGGTTTGATTCCTGTCAAGGGCATATACTTCAGTTGTGGTTCGATCCCTGGCCCTGGCTGGGGTCATGCAGGAGGCAGCCAATTGATGTGTCTCTCTCACATCAATGTTTCTCTCTCTCTTTCCCTTTCCCTCTCCATCTCACTCTACCTGAAAATCAATGAAAAAATATCTTTGGGTGAGAATTTAAAAAGTTTATTAAATTAAGGATAACCACTACAAGAAAAATATAATGTATGCCTTCAATTAAAATAAAATTCTAGCCTGGACAGCGTGGCTCTGTGGATTGAGCATAATCGCATGGACTGAGAGGTCCCAGTTCAATTCCCGAACAGGGCACCTGCCTGGGTTGCTGGCTCAATCCCCAGTGGGGGGCATGCAGGAGGCAGCGGATTGATGTTTCTCTCTCACATCGATGTTTCTATCTTTCCTTCCCTTCCTCTTTCTCTAGAAAATAAATAAAAACATATTTTAAAAATATAATAAATAAAATAAAATTCTAGATCACAGAGAAAAAAATAATGTAAAGAGTTAGGTGACAACTAAAACCTAAGAAAAGTATTTGTAACACCAATGTATTTACAGCACACTAATATGATAAAATATCTTATAATTATTAAAGTATTTATGAATGTATTCATACAATGTAAAAATAGTCATTTATGTTTATAGATAATTAATACAAAAATAATTGCTTAAATGCAATAATTATAATTTTATTTAAAAGTGAATCATAGTTGATAATAATGACAAGGATAATAGCAATCTTGATTTATGGAATTCATCACCTTCATAACACTACTATGAGATAGGTACAATTATATCTATGATGCAGATTTGAAAAATCAACACAAAAGAGGTTCTAAAATTTAGAAATTTTCACACACCTTGAAAGTCTTAGGGCACAATTCTAAATTATGACTGTCTGCAGAACCTGAGATTGTATTAAAATATTAGCAAGCAAAAGTAATCACACTGTTGACAGTATGTTCTGTAAATGAGGTACTATTAAACATTAACATTTAATACTTTCAATAAATATTTAAATTTTTTTGTAAGAAATACATATGACATTAAAACTCAAATCTATTATATATTAAAATAATGTACATTTTTTAAATGGATAGATTATATTATATTAAATAGTATTCCATAGCATTGCTATTTCAACAATACCTTGTTTGTTGACTTTTTTAGGAATATTTAAAACTGTATTACCACAAACCTAGAGGGTAGCAAGGCTGTAAGTCAGTCCAGGCTTCCTGCACTCAAGAGTAACCAGAGCAGAAAACGGGCCAAGTTAAAAGCGTTCTAAACGAAGAGGGGCAGTCTCAATGGCAGTAGGAGCTTAATCAAAACCTCTGCAAACCATAAGCTCGACAATAAGCTTCTGTGGCCCAGGGCAACTCATTAGAAAACCAAACATAAAAATATCCAAAAGATTGTGTTTGCATTGAAGTCTCTACACTCTCAGGAGTGATCAGACTGATTCAAGAGGAAAAATCTCAACTAGAGGGACAAAAAAACTCCTGACTGTGACAATAACTTCCAACACACATATTGACAGCAAAGGGTTAAGGGTAGGTGCCAAGTTGCTAAGGAGCCTTAAGCATAACTTTAAACCAGTAAGTGGCTTATCCTGATCTGGAGAAGCCCTTAAATTACTAGGCTAAAAGATAAAAACAAGGCAAAATAAATAAATAAATAAATAAATAAATAAATAAATAAATCCAAGAAAGACAATTAAAGCTACATATTGCAGGAAAACAGATTTCATGTAATCAGCCATTAAAAAGTAAGTGAATGAAACAACATCAACTTTAAAAGTTGAGAGGTTGAGTGTTTAATGTGGCTATATTATTAAAAATGTCTAGTTTTTAACAAAATATAAAAGACATACAAAGTAATAGGAAGGTATGGCCGTTATACAGGAAAAAAATAAGTTAATAAAATGTGTTTTCCAAGAAGCCCTGGTATTAGACTTGACTAACAAAGACTTTAAACCAGTTTTTATGAATATGTTTAAAAAAACTAATGGATATGATGTCTACATAATATAAAGAAAATAGTCATCATAAAATGAGACATGGCAAAAAATAAATAAAAAGTATTAAAATAAATAAATAAAAATTATGAAGTTGAAAAACCACAATTACAAAATAAAAAATTCACTAGAGAGCTTCAGAGTAGATTTGCGCTGGCAGAATATAACAATGAGTGAACAGATACAGAGAGATGATACAGTTTGAAGAACAGAGAGGGGAAAAGAATGAAAAAGATAAACAAGAGTCTTAGAAAAATGTGGGATAATTCCACATATTAACATATGTACAATGAAAGATAGAAACGAGGGGAAAAGGCATAAAATATTAAAAAATAACAGCTGAAAACATTCTAAATTTGATGAAAAACATTAATGTACACATAAATGCTCAATGAATTCCAAGTAGAATAAGCATAACTCATCTTCTCCCATACTCATTACAGTCAAAATACTGACAAAAAGACAACCATATAAAGGGAACCCCAATAAAATTGTTAACTTTTATCAGAGTCAATGAAGAAGATAAGGTACCTAAAATACATATTAAAAGTAGAGAAATTTAAAATATCTCAAACAAAAATCTTAGATCCAGCAAAATCACATTAAAAAAATATAGATAAAATAAAAATATTCTGAGATTGGCAAGAGCTGAGAAAATTATTGCTAATATACTACTATTTAAGAAATACTATAGAGTGCTTCATTTTAAAATCAAGTGACTCTACCATAATTAAAATATACACCAAAAAATATTCTGGTTAAGGTAATTATATAGGTAATTATTAAATATACCACAATTGTATATTTATTTATTTTTCTTTTCTTAATTGACTTAAAATATATAAATATATAAAACAATGCTTATATAATTGTATCTATGAGCTTGTTTATAACTATAAAAATATATCACACAAAGACAACAGAGGGCAGGAGCGGGGGCAAATCTGTATTATAATTAGAAATTGACACACAAAAATAAATCTATAAGAAGAAATTTACAGAAATCAAAATAGCAAATAAACATAATACAACAAATTTTATAAATATGTACTTGGTCTCCTTTCTACTCTCAGCTTCTTTGAAATACATAGGATAATATAAAGTAATAATTATGACAATCTTTGGTTTATTTATTTATAGAACTGAGTTTTTACATATCTAAAATATATTTGATAAATTAAGAAGTTTAATATAAGCCCCAAAGCAACCAGCAATAAAATAATTAAAAATATATAAATAAAACTATTAAAGAACGAATATGTTATGTCAGCAAATATTCACTTAATAAAAAATGTTTTCAAATGGAATAGGGAAAACAAGAGAATAAAACAGACATGAGGCATACAGAAAATTATAATCAAAATGGTCAAAGTTGATTCTACCATATAAATAATGACAGCAAATGTGAGTGTATTAAACAATCCAAACACAAGACAGAGATTATCAGATTAGATTTAAACAACAAAACTATAGCCCTGGCCGGTTTGGCTCAGCGGTTAGAGCATCGGCCTGCGGTCCTGAGAGACCCGGGTTCGGTTCCGGCTATGGGCACGTACCTCGGTTGCAGTTTGTTCCCGGCCCTGGTCGGTTGTGCAGGTGGCAGCCACTCGATGTGTTCCTTTCACATCAATGTTTCTCTCTCTCTCTCTGTTCCTCTCTCTCCCTCCCACTCTACCTGAACAAAAAATGGAAAAATGTCTTCGGGTGAGGATAAAAAAACAAAACCAAACAAAACTATAAAGTCGTCTGCATGACACATACTTTAGATTCAAAAAACAAATAGGTTGAAAGTGAAATAATGGGGAAAAAGTTACCATCAAGAAGCCAACATTAGAGAGTTGGGTGGCAATACTAAAATAACCCAAAATAGTCTTTAAAACAAAAAATGTATATTGTTATAGATAATAAAGAAGGTCATTTTAAGATAAATTTGTTACTACATCAGATAGAAAAGATAATTATAAACATATATGCAGCTAATAGCAGAAATCCAAAATATATGAAGCAAAACCTGGCAGAATTTAAGAGAAATAGAAAATACAAAGGTATTAGTTGGAGAATTCAATACTTCATTTTCAATAATAAATAGCACACTTAGGCAGAAGATAAAAAGAAAATATAATGCTTGAATAATACTATCTTCTAAATAGACCTAACAGATCTGCATAGAACATTGTGCCCAACAACAGTAGAATGCACATTCTTTTCAAATTCATAGAAAACATTCTTCAAATAGATCATAAGTAAGGCAATGAAACAAGCCTTAATAAATTTAAAGGGATTAAAATCATACAAAGTATACTCTCTGCTGACAATAGAATTAAATTAGAAATCAATTGAAGTTTTTTCAGTGAATTAAAATGAGAAATTAGAAGGAAATTTAGGAATTTCACAAATGTGTAGAAAAAACAACAACACATTTCTAATTTACTTATGAGTGAATAAAGAAATCACAAAGAGAATTAGAATGGAAAAGAAGGACAATATATCTAACTTGTGGGATGTAGCTAAATAGTGCTCTAAGTGAATGTGTAGCTTTGATTCCTATATTAAAAAAACAAGAGCCTGGTCAGTTTGGCTCAGCGGTTTGAGTGTCAGCTCACAGACCAGGGAGTCTTGGGTTTGGTTCCTGCTAAGAGCTTATACCTCAGTTGCAGTATGTCTCCTATGCGGTTGGGGTTGTGTGGGTGGCGACCAGTCGATGTGTCTCTCTCACATCAATGTTTCTCTCTCTCTCTCTTCCTCCCTCTCTCTCTCCTGCTCTATCTGAAAACAAATACAAAAATTTCCTTGGGTGAGGATAAAAAAACAAGATCTCATCATCACCTTAAATATTAAAAAAAAGTAAAGCCAAGTAATTCCAACACATTGATAAGGAAAAAAATGATTAGAGCTGAAATAAATGGATTTGAGTAAAATATGTATTATTATATTTATTATTTACAATAGATAAAATGAATAAAACCGTAAGTTGACTCTTTGAAAAGATTTTTTAAAATGGCAAACCTTTAACTAGACAAGCCAAAAATAAATAAAAACAAGACTCAAATTACTAAAATCAAAAATGAAAGAGGTTACATTACTTAGTGACCAAAAAATTTAAAAGGAAATATTTTAAAATTAGATAAGTTTATGAAATGGACAAGTTTTCTGTAAAACATAAGCTACCAAACTGATTAATGAAGAAATAAAATTAATTGATTTATAGTAAGTAAAACTATTCAATTAATAATTTTTAAACTTTTCTCAAAGGAAAACCCAGGACTATATTGACTGCACTGAAGAATTTAATCAACCATTTTAAAAAAAGAATTAATATCAATTCTTCACAAATGCTTCAAAAATAGAAGATAAGTGCCCTGGCCAGTTTGGCTCAGCGGTTAGAGCGTTGGCCTCCGGTCTGGAGAGACCCGGGTTCGGTTCCCGCTAAGGGCACGTACCTTGGTTGCAGTTTGTCCCCGGCCCTGATTGGGTCGTGTGGGTGGCGACCACTCGATGTGTCCCTTTCACATTGATATTTCTCTCTCTCTCTCTCTCTCTCCCTCCCACTCTATCTGAACAAAATATCGAAAAATGTCCTTGAGTGAGGATAAAAAAAAAAATTCAAAAAAAAATAGAAGATAAGTGACCACTTCTTATATTATTTTCTTTCTTTTTTTTTGAAAAGATAAAATAATATATTCAATGTATTAGAATACGGTAATTTCATAAAATTTCTGATATAAAAATCACTCCGAAAGAACATAGGCTTTTACTTAAATTAAACAAAACTCAGAAGTGCCAAGAGTGAGTTATTAATTGAGTTCTTGGCTTAGAAATTAATGATCAGACAGCTGGGTTTGTTTGTTTTGTATCATTTTCCCATCACCATTTATTCCCTCTATGCGACCTTCTACCTCCAACCCTCACCCCTGCAATCACCACACTGTAGTCCATGTTCATGAAATGTTTTTCTTTTTCTCAATTCTTCTACTTCCCCCAATGCGCCCCCACCCCCATCCCACCAGAGCTGTCTGTCTACTCTCTATGAGTCTGTCTGTGTTCTGCTTGGTAGTTCAGTTTGTTCATTAATTCTACTATTTTCTGATGTCAGTATTACCTTGATGCCAAAACTAAACAAAAACATTACAAAACAAAACAAAAAATTCAGACCAGTAACCTTTCTACAGATAGATGTAAAAGTCGACAACAAATAGTATTAAATGTAATCCAGGAACATGCAAAGGAATTATACACCCTGACCAACTTGGTTGTATCCAAGAAATACCAGATCCTGTTACATATGAAAATCAATCAATATAATAAACTGTTTCAATAGACTAAAGAACAACAACCACATGCTCATACTACTAAATGTAAAATAACATATGACAAAATTCAACATGTTTTTATGTTAAAAACACTGGGGGGAAACTAGGAATAAAAAAGAATTCCTCAAACTGATAAAGGAAATCTTTAGAAGACACAGCCAACATCATCTTAATGATGAAAGACTGAACGCTTTCTCTCTCAGAACAGGAAGAAAAAAGTATATTCTCTCTTGCTACTTCTATTCAACATTGTAATGGAAGGTCTACCTAACATAATTAAAAAAGAAAAGAGAATAAAAAGCATCCAGATTGAAAATAAGTAAATAAAGCTTTATCTGTTGATGACATAATGTCATATTTAGAAAAGGAATATACACACATACACACCATCAGAACTAATAACCAAGTTCCGTATGATTATGGGATAGAAGTCCAATATACAAAAATATTATCTCTGCACACTAGCCATGAACAATCCAAAAATAAAATCATGGGACACATCAATTTATAAAATAGTCATAATGCTAAAACACTTAGAAACAAATGTAACAAAAGGAGTGTAAGACTTGTACACTGAGAAGTATAAGGCATTAATGAAAAAAAATTGAAGAAGCTCTAAGTAATTGGAAAAACATCCCATGTTAATAGATCAGAAGACAGTATTATTAAGATGGATATACTCCTCAAATTATTTACATATTTAGTACAATCACTGACATTACAGTTGCCATTTTTTGCAGAAATTACACACTGATCCTAAGATTCATATGAAAATGAAAGAGATCTAAAATAGCCAAAACAATATTGAAAGAGAACAATGATAGAGGACTCACACTTTCTGATTTCAAAACTTTCTATATAAGTATAATAAATTGACAATGCTGTACTAGCACAAGAGACATGTAAAAAACTGAATAGAATCAATAGTTCAGAAGGAAAAAAAGATCCTAACATTCATGATTAATTGATTTTGGACATAGTTGTGAAAATATTCAATAGATATAGAATATTCAACAAATAATGCTGGGGCAACTGGATACTCATAAAACAATTAGATTTCTTCCACTATACACAGAATTAACTCTGAATAATAGACCATAGACATAAATGTAAGAGCTAAAAAATATAAAACTCTCAGAAGGATACATAGAGTGATTGTTTTTTTTCTTGGTTTAGTAATGGTTTCTTAGATATTCCACCAAAAGCACATATGGCAAAAGAATAATATTTACATTGGACTACATCAAAATTTAAAATGTTGTGCTGCAATTAATACCATTAGGAAAGAAAAAGAAATTCAAAGACATATTTGCAAATCATATATCTAATGATAGACTGTTGTTCAGAATATTTAAGAACACTAAAATACCAGTAATATAAAAGACAAGTAACCTAGTTAATAAATAACAGACTTGTATATACTTTTCCTCAAAGATGATATACAAATAGGTATATTTAATAATTGACAATATTATTAGCCATTAGGGAAATACAAATCAACACAAGATACCACTTCACACTTACTAAGATGACTATAATAAAAAGACAAATAACACGTATTGGCAATAACGTAGAGCTATTCTACCCCTTATATATCATGGGTGGGAATGTAAAATAATTCTGGACTTAGGGAAAAATTATTTGGTTCTTCCTCAAAAAGTTAAACATAGAGTTATCCTATGACCCAGCAATGCCACTCTTTTTTGTTTGTTTGTTTTAATCTTCACTTGAGGATATATTTATTGACTTTAGAGTTAGAAAAAAAAAGATAGAGAAAGAGAGAGAGAGAAATGCTGATGGAACTGGAACCTGCAAGGTATGTGCCCTGACCAGGAATCCAACCTGCAGCCTTTTTGGTATATGGGAGGACTCAAACCAACCAAGGTACCCAGACGGGGCCAATTCCACTCTTAGGTGTATACACCAAAGAGAGGCAAAATATATGTTCACACAAAAACTTGTTCATGAATATTCACAGCAGCATTCTCTTTAATATACCCAAACTGAAAATAACCCAAATGTCCATCAGCTAAGAAATCAATAAATATACTATGCCAAATCCCTACACTGGAATATTATTTCACATTAAAAAATCATACAGTACAGGTGTATGTTACAACATGTGTGAAACTTGAAATCATTATGCTAAAAGAAGCCAGTTATAAAGAGTATATATCAGTTCAGTTATATAAAAAGTCAAGAATGGGAAATATGTATGCATAAAAAGAAGAATAGCATTTGTGTATATGGGGAAGAGAGGAAGGAGTGATTGCTAAATGGATAGATGTACTTTATGGGGAGTGATAAAAAATGTTCTGAACTTACATCGTGGTGATGATTATACAGCAGTCTTGGAATACACCAAAATTATTGAATTATGCACTTTAAACACTTGAATTTTATGGTATGTGAATTTCAAGATAGAGATGTTGAAAATTATATAATATTATAATACTGTTATTCAAACATAATTTTATGTTAAATGTACCAATATACTTATAAGTAATGCAGCCAACACTTATAAGTAATAACCACAATACAATTTGTTATAAATAATATTTAAAGAAAGTTAAACTAATTGAAATGACTTCCGTTAAAACATAAACTTGTTATATTTTTAAAAAATTAAGTTTATTTGAGCAAAAATCAATTCAAATCCACAGCATCCAATCTAGCAGACAGAAAGGAGTCTCAAGGAGCTATATATACATGAAAAAAGTTTATAGGCAGGATAGTGCAGGAACAAAGATAACACTGTGCAAAAAAGCAGGTTAGTTATTGCAAAGTTACTTTCCTTTACAGGCTGGGAGGGGGGTCTCTCAGGCAGACAGATGTTACTGATACTGGTCAGGTGTTTCCTGATTGGCTGTCCTTTTGTAGGACAGCCCAAACTGTGTTTAATTTAAGTCTTGGTTTGGTGATGTGGGGCTTTAGCATAAACTATTCCATTTTGGCATCTTATTTTTTTTTTAACATTCCATGAATATTTCTATTTCAATCTCTCTCTTTCTCTCTTGAAAGGCTTTAGCAATGTTTTAAAGGGTAAAGGTAAAAGTTTGCAAAAGGCGGAAACTGTGGAAATTTTGTTGCTTGCATGACCTTTGCTCAGCCTTTTGTTGAGTACACATAAGGATTACCTGGATTATCTGCAAGGCAATGGATAACCCTGCAGATGCTGGACCAAATACCACACCAGCCCTACTGCAAGGTGGACAATGGGCCAGATAAAGTACATCCGCAGGAATGGCCAGAAGCTAAAAGTAGGGTATATAACCGACACCCTAACCCTAATTCGAGGCTGAACCCTTCTCGGCTCAGCCCACCTGCACCCAGGTGCATACAATAAAGCCATTTTGCTCTACATTGGCCTTGCATTGTGGATGTGATCTCCTGCCGGCTCAGACCTTTTATCTCTGTATCTATCTATCTTTGTCATTTTATTCTGATAGCATTAAATATGTAATGGTGATAAAAATCTAAACAAAAATAGCTCAGTCTTTGCTTATACCACTGTTTGAGGCTTGACATTTACAAAGATATTATTGCATTACATTTTTATTTTAATTCTTATAAGTTACTATATATTGAGAATGTTGATTCAATATTGATGTAATTTAGAAGTAATATAGTTTTGAATGTCTAGTACAAAATGTATCTAATAAAGAATGTTGAAAAATACCACCTCATTGCAAATAGAATTTAACTCTAAGGTATCAAACCTTTTCAAAGTCAATTACATGCCTCAAATATTTTTTTGTTTTTCAGAAGTTCTAATATATATAACAGAAAAAGAAAATTTTAATTAACATTGCTTTTATATAGTCATTCTACTTCTTCATTCTGAATTTAATGAAATAAAATGATGGTGAATATAGTATTGGAAAAAGTAACTCTGATGCTCTCCCATGAATTTTTACTTTTTTACTGAGATTTGTTCATTTATCTATTGTCTAAGAGGCTTAATGATCTGTAATGAATTTTGGTGGTATTTTCGGTTAATAGACTTTCTTTGTTTCATTAAGCTTGTATAAATTTTATAGGTTTTCAAAATAACTAGGTTAGATTTATTCACACATATGCTTAACTAATGATTTATTTTACTTTATTCATGTATGACTATAATAAGAAAATGTCTTAAATTACTTTGTGTTTCTGGCCTTTTTACTAGTACCCCACACATTAGTATTTCCCAGGTGCTCAATGAAATGTGGTCAGGTGTAATTGCATTATGTCCATAGCGAAAGGCCATATTAAATGGAAAGCTGCAGTCTGATCCTTCTGTGTACAACTTCCCACCTTGCAAAAGAACAGGAAAAGAGAAAGGAATTTATGAGGGGAGGGGACAAAGAGAAAGAGAGAGAAAATACAGCAGAAAAGACAGAGAGAGAGAGAAAGAAAGAGACAGATGTTTGAGACAGAGATACAGAGAGAGCTAGGGAGGAACAAAGATAAATATAATAATCACAATTCCAAATGTATTTAAACATTAATTTAAATAAATGTATGGAGGATCTTCTAAAAGGAGAAGGAGGTAGATTATTCTACTTTCATCAACTAGAATTATATTTTACTGAAATTTTGCTTCAAAAAAAAAAAATCAAAAACAAAGCAACCACATAAAAACCAAAGCAAGATTTTTAAGATAAAAATCTATTAGTATTGGTGTAAAATCTACACTTAGTATTGGTGTAAAATCTTTCTGCCAAGTGGTATGATGGTTTGTCATTACTGATATAAACCATGAGAGCCTTTCAAAGATAACACTTTTCACTGACAGTTTTCCTGTCTTAGCTTTTCTTTCTTTGAGAAGGTAATTTTATCATTTAATTTTATGTTGTTTGTTTAATTCAGGAAAAAACTCTCTACAATTTTTAAAAATCATACCTGATTATTTAATTTTAGATATAAAAAAGAGGTTAAATGAACACAATTCATTGTACATGGCTGTCACAGATAAATAGAACGGAGTTATGTGACACATCTCCAGTGAAGTGTGTGAGTGAGTGAGTGATTTGTTGTGAGCCACAATAAGCACAGCTCAGAACTGAATAGCAATGTGGTTATAAGTAATTTAGGTGAAAATATTCATAACTAAGTCAAATATAGTTACATAAAAATGATTTGATTTGAGTCATATAACTGCGAATACTTATTAAAGAATTTTGGTTACAGTTCATTTGTCCTGAAGCCATCTACATTAAATTTCACTCAGAGAGTGAAAATTTATATTATCTTATGCAGGTAAAAAAACAAATGATGAAAAGGATATTGTATTTTGGATTACAGTTTTACTTAAATGACCATATGTATTGTTAATTTAAAAATAAAGAATTCATGAACAAAATGAAAGAATAAATCTTACAGAGTATTTGAATTTACAGCTTTAAAAGATTGACCAAAAAATTAAACAGCCATTGTTAACATCTTTTATAAGTAGTACTGAAGTCACAGAAACACTTCCTGGGTAAAGGCACATGAACACAAGAAGAAATGTCTTGAAATTCCTCATTAGAGCCACAGGAATTGAATGATTGACATTCATTTGAAGGCAACACAATTGGTTTTGGTTTTTTCTTTCTGCACAGATGAATGTCTTTAATTATTCTTCTGTGTTCTGAGATACTACTCAATTACCATAGCTAAGTAGGTGCATGCAATTTGATCATCTGTTCAGCTTCATTTTCTCTATAAATAAAATAACCAAGTGATATATTCCTACCTGACCTTGTTTTGTTGACCATCATCTATATGAGAAGCCTGTAAGTCTTCCAGTGCCATTGATCTAATGCCTTACAGGTTTCACTAACTTGAGCAACAGAATGGACATTTGTACAATGGACTACTATACAGCTGTAAGAAAGAAAAATATCTTATCCGTTGAGACGACATGGAGGGACCTGGAGAGTATTATCCTAAGCAAAACAAGCCAATCAGAGAAAGACAAATATCACATGATCTCACTTATTTGTGGAATATAATGAACAAAACAAGCTGATGAACAAAATAGATCCAGAGACACAGAAGTAGGGTACAGACTGACAAACCTCAGAAGAGGGGGACAGGGAGGAAGAGATAAACCACAGCACTTATATATGCATGCATGCATAACCATGGACATAGACAACAATGCTGGGGGGGGGGTGGGATCGGGTTGAGGGTATCAATGGGGGAAAAAAAAAAAAAACATCTGTAACAAAAAAAAAATAATAATAATAAAATTAAAAATATGCAAAAAAAGAATGGCCTCCTGTAGTAATTTATTCCTGAAAGGGACACAGTGAAAAGATGTAGAAAGCGAAATTATAGAGATTCAGCACAAGGATAAATTAAAACTAACAGTTGAGGGAAATCAAGAAAAGAGCAGTACTATTAATTTTATATATGGATTGAATTTAATAAAAGACATGCAAACCAACTTTAAAAACATATAAAATTTAATAAATATAAGAAAAGTATTCATGTTTTCAGAAAAGGAAAATGAGATTTAGATAATTTAATTTATTCATCCATCATCACAAGCGATAGGGTAATAGGAAAGGGGCCTAATCCTAGATCCTCAACATCAAACAACCTGTTCCTTTACAAAATATATTTTGAGAAGAAAAATAAAATCCACCTTTTTATATGGGTGTAATTTTCATAAATCTTTTCCCTCTTGAACACATCATAATTTTGCCTTCAATTTTGAGACAATTTTGTCTTTCACTTATTTTCCTGACTTTAATTTATTCTTATCTTATTTCTTTTATTCTGTAAAATTTCTTATTTTTAAATTTACCTTCCATATTTTATTTTTAATATTGCCAGACATGTGTTTGCAAAGATTTATGTTTTTTTTAGAAAGTGTTAGTTTGTTTTTAATTCAATTTATAAAAAACGTTTATCATTTGAATTGTTTTATTTCTCAATTAATTGAACTGAGAATTTGTCTTGTTATTTTTACTTTGCATAGATGACTAATATTTCTGTCTACTGATGTTGACAGTATTTAAGAGCATCCTCTTCTGTTAGTCTGGAAAAGAACAGTTTTGCAGTTTTAATGATGGCTTTGGGGGTTTTTTGTAGTTATTATTTTGGTAAGTTGATGATGCCTATGTTATTTATTCTCTATCTGTTTTTTAGACGCTCCTCAGTACTATCCTCCTCATCATTATTTTTTCTTTCACTACCTGGTTCCCAAATTATCTTTTTTCCTTCTTTTCCCAATAGTGAAGCTTTCTAAAAATATCCTTATGCTCCCTGCATTTTGAAATCCTTCCCCTATAATATTTGTTCTGATCTACCAGGACTGTTTTTCTTCATTTTCACAGTAAGGAGGATTTTTGCTTCATAAGTTTCAACCAATGTTCTTTGTTTTCCCTTTCTTTCTTCCAAGCAATATTGAGAATATATTTGCATAGTTTGTCCAGTATTGTTGCAAACTGATATTCTAGAAATATACACATAGTTATTTGTTTCATTATTTTTTCCACATGTGGTTCTTCTAGTATTTGTGTTTTGAAAAATACTAAGTTGATTGACAATGTCACTGTTTATCTTAGACACATACTTTACAATAGTAATTCAGATTAGCATTTCCTAGTGTTAATCTTATTAGGTTGATAGTGATCACATGAAAAATAATTTATTATGCAATGGAAGTATTCTCATAATTGCTAATTCAGATAAAGATAGTGTTATTTCAAGGTACACAGATTTAAATAAGAATAGAGTTTTTACAAGAATAAGTAATGAAATGATATTATACTAACTATATCTTGTATGGTAAAAATACTACTGTATTGCTGAATAATGCATTCCTGGTCTTGTTATTTTAGAAAATCACTAAACTTTTGGGAAATCAAACATAAGTTTCTGTTTAACACTAGGTCTTTGGTACCTACAAAAGTCCCTGGTGCTCAGTACATGTTAATTATTGAATAAATATTAATACTGAATAAAAATTATGTTAAAGTTTCACTGTGACATTATCAAGCCTTCATTCTCCAAGTACATAGACCTGAGATTATTGAAATCCTTCGTGACCTACATATGCCCTTTGATCCTCTCCTCCAGGATGTACACTAGCACAGACTTGATTGGATTCTTTGGACATGTTTTAGACCCAATTGTTTTTTCTGACCCTGTTTGCAGTTCATCCTGTCACTTCAAACTTAGAGCAACTTTTCTTACTTTCCAGATAAAACCTATTGTATAAGTTTTGCTGGCATGTGTTCCCATTAAC
Source organism: Molossus alvarezi (assembly GCA_037176705.1). Lineage (NCBI taxonomy): Eukaryota > Metazoa > Chordata > Mammalia > Chiroptera > Molossidae > Molossus > Molossus alvarezi. The sequence continues at coordinate 124,867,539 of CM073885.1, forward strand.
TGCATCCTCCTGAACCATGCCTCTAGCTTCAATCCCTAATGACTGTCTTAAGGCTGCCATCTCTGAAATGGGCAGAGGACAATCAAAGGACTTGTCTCTAAAGACTGTTTATAGAAGCAATGACACTAGTATCAAAGATCATACTGGACAAGGGTGTGAGAACATCACAGCACCTGTGAAGAGAACAGGCAGAGGTGTGATTGCTCCATTTGCATCACAAGGCGGCAGAGAACAAACTTGTCTGCTTTGAGTCAAGAATGGTATTTTTTTTTTTTTTTTTTTTTTTTTTAATCCTCATCCGAGGACATTTTTCCATTTTTTGTACAGACAGAGTGGGAGGGAGAGAGAGGAAGAGAGAGAGAGGGAAACATCGATGTGAAAGGGACACATCGAGTGGCTGCCACCCGCACAACCAACCAGGGCCGGGGACAAACTGCAACCGAGGTACATGCCCTTAGCGGGAACCGAACCCGGGTCTCTCCGGACCGCAGGCGGACGCTCTAACCGCTGAGCCAAACCGGCCAGGGCAAGAATGGTATTTTTAAGCATAGCTATTTATATTCCCTGCATCATAGTTCCATATCCAAATGTTTTCATTACAAGGACAGTCACAGGAAAATCAAGGTATCTTATAAACATGCAGACTTTCTAAATATTCATAAGAAAGCAATTTGTTAGCAATGTTTATTTGAAGGAATCTATAAATATAATTCTGACTTTTACTCTCACATCTAGGATCAATAAATCAGATACTCCATGATGTCTTTGGTAGATGTTATTAATTCATCGATTTTTCAATGTTCTAACATTCCTTAAAACTAATGCATTAACTGTATATAGTTTCCATGTAAATGTGGTGCATTATATTTAACTGAAGCTTCAAAAATTGATTTTAACTAATGAATATCTTGTTTTTTAACAAAGTAAAAGCAGTTAAAAGAAAAAAATCTAAAAATTTAATGTAAATTGCAATAATTACCAACTATATGCTATTATAAAAATGCCTTCTGCTTCTAACCTAGTGTGTTACTTAGTGATATCTTGTCTTGACATATTTCATGTGGGTGGAAAATTAATTCTGATTATTTTAGTTAAATTTAATACAAAACTATTTTGAACTGGTGTTTCTAAGTACATATGCTACTGAAAATCTATTGCTATCTTTTTAAATCTTTGTTATCCTAGTTTTATTAATATGTGCATATCTGTTATTATTGTAAAGTGTATATAAAATGATTTTTCTACAGTATAGTCTGTTTTGATATTTAAATCTTAACTTTTCATATTATATAATAATATCAAGCCTTGACTTCAATTTTTATATTTGTCAACAGAATAATTTTTTGTTGTGAGAAAGTAACAATACACTGCAATATTTGGTAAAGCATATTTATTTTGTGTACTTATGAAATCATTTTAATCTAACTCCTGAAAATGAGCTTCCATGTTCTAATTTTGTTGTTGTTGTTAATCCTTACCTGAGAATACTTTCTTATTGATTTTTATATAGAGTGGAAGGGGGTGGGTGGAGAGAGAAAGAAACATTGATGTGAGAGAGACACATAGATTGGTTGCTCCCACACAACCCCAGCAGAGCCGGGGGTTGAACCTGCAACTCAGGTACATGCCCTTGATCCAGAATCAAACCTGTGACCCTTCCATCCACAGGCCAAAGCTCTAACCACTGTGTGAAACGGCCAGGGCCTAATTTTTAATATTACTGTTCAAATAACTCCGTGAATATATCCAGTTCTTGGAATTCTAGTCTAGTCTACATCCTAGACTAGAAAAATAAACATAAGGACGTCCAACTTTCTCATGACTTTTATCTTATTTTTCTTAAAGTGCTAGTGTTTCAAAAGAGGTAAATAGACCTGAAGCACAACTTTTATTTGGTTAACAATATATAAAGATAATGACTATGTTTTCTTAAAACATAGATAACCATAAACTTATATCCTTCCTTATGCTTAAATAGTGTTACTTTATGAAAACATAGCTGTGTCTAAAAAGTACAGAGTAGTTAATTTCTGCTTCCAAGAAATGTGGTTTGATTTCTGTTGACTTTCAATAACTTTCTTCAGGCTAATACCTGAGACCCCCCCACCTGCTGACACCTTCTAAGAAATATACTGGCACTTTGGGATAGCAATACAAGAACACTATGGTATAGTAATTGTGATATTCTTAAGTTTTGATTGTAAAATGCTTTAGTAAGTTTTAATATCGTCTAAATGTATTACTTGAATGAGAAAATGTTCCTAAATGTTAACTCTAGATCATATAATTCTGGCTAGTAGCTACAAGAAGTTTCAAAGACTTTCATATTGTTTTAAGTTTAACATTATAATAAAAGCATAGCGATTTCACTTATACTGTATTTCATTTACATACATTCGTGTGGTTTAAATTTTTATTTTTTACTTTTCAAGTGACTTTTTATTATTTAAAAATTTTATTAATTGAATTTATTGGAATGACATTGGTTTGAAAAACCACACAGGTTTCAAGTGTACAACTCAATAAAACATGACCTGCACACCGCATTGTGTACCCGTCGTCCCAGGGAAAGTCTCTTTCCATCACCATTCCCCCTCCTTTGCCCACCTCCACCTACCCCCACCTCCCTTTCCCATTGACTATCACCACACTGGTGTCTGTGTCTATATGTTATGTATATATGTTTTATGGTTAATCCCTTCACCTTCTTTCATTCAGTCCCCCCATGCTCCTCCCCTCCAACAGCTGTCAGTCTGATCCATGTTTGTGCTCAAAGCAATTGTGGTCAGTTGGTCAGTTGTTTATCAAAGTATTAATCCCCATAATGACCTTTACTAATACTAAATAATAATTTTTTTAAAATCTTTATCCAAGGATATGTTTACTAAGGTTTAGAGATGGAGGAAAGGGGGGAGGGAGGGAGGGAGAGAGAGAGAGATAGAGAGAGAGAGAGAGAGAGAACCATCGATGTGAAAGAGAAACATCACTGGCTGCCTCCTGTGTGTGCCCTGACTGAGAATTGAACCCACAACCTTTGGGGCAAGGGAGGATGCGCCAACCAACTGAGGGTGCCGGCCAGGGCAATAATGATTTCTTAAGTAAAAGTTCTTACTTTGAATCCTGTTGCACAAGTTATTCATAGTATGAGTAACTTAAACAGATACTTATAAGTACTGCCAAGTACACAAAATGCATATGAAAATAACTATACATAAAACTGTATCTTTACCAGCACATTAAAACACATAATCTATGACCATTCAAGAACATACTTCTTAAAGCAAAGGTTTTATAATATAAAAAAATATATCTCTTATCTCAGTTTTATTCATGAACTAATACAGTAAACTTTGAATCTTATCTCAGTTTTATTCATGAACTTATACAGTAAACTTTGAATCTAAATTATACCTGTTCTACCAATATCTTAAAACACATCTGTCAATACTCTGGAGTCTGATATTAAAATTTTGATAATAAATTAACTTGATCAACACAGAAAATCTTCAAAAGCTCATTATAACTTGCTTTATTTGATACAAAATTATCCTGGCATCACACAATAAAATGAAATATAAACAGACTGGATCCAGATGTTCAATCATCAAGCTGCAAGATGGTTGATCTTTAGAAAAAGTACATGATTTATGTGCTTTGTCTCATAAAGTTTTAGTAGATCAAGGGATCCAGGAAAATTATTAATGTGAACACTACACTGACATTTTTTTCCCAGCCAATACCTTGAGCATTCTATGAGTAGTACAACCATCAAACGAACCAATAGAAATGTTATTATTGGTTCTGTACTCATGCCCTACTAATGAAAATTGACAAAAAGACAGATAGTATACAGAAGGGCCATAAAGGTTTAAAATCTAAATTGGACAAATTAGCAGAGAAAGTTAATAATCTGGAAACACCAATTGATGGCCCAAAGGAATAAACTGCTGGCATTGACTAAGTCATTACATGAAACTCAAAGGGAATGATACACTCTAAAAATTTTGCAGCAGTGGGAAAGAAAAGCAGGTAAAGTTTTGTGACTTTAAATAGAAATCAGTGAGAATTGTACATGCTCCATAAACATTATATTTACCCCAGGGGATAATCAAATCAACCACGTAGCCTACTTTTAAAATGATGATTCCAAAGTCTTTAAATTGAATGCAAGAGGCAGTTAGTTAATTCCTCAGGAAAGAAAGTGATTGAGCACCTACACACTGGGGGCTTTATTTGCTCCCCCTCCCCTGGTTTGCAGGAAAAGTCTATATGTTTTTAAACTGACAATGGTACAATACACTAAAGTGATCCAACTTTCCATAGATACTAGTAAAAATAATTTTTCCTCTTCTGTGATTTTCACAGTATAATAAAACTCTAGGAGAATTAACTAGTGTAATAATAGAAAAATTAAAAATGTATCTGCACTTGAAAATAAACTCTATTATTTTTAAAACTTTTCCTAGAAGTATTACGGTTTTAATTTATTCTTTTTAAAAATTTATCTTTATTGTTGAAAGTATTACAGATGTCCCCACTTTTTATCCCTCTCCTCCCCACTCCCACCCCCTCTTGCCTCCTTTATACTATTGTCTGTGTCCATTGGTTATGCATATATGCACTTAAGTTTTTTGGTTTATCTCTTCCAGCTCCTGCCCCTTTGAGGTTCATTAATCTAACAACAAATTTGGACTTCTTTATTTCTTTACTTTTTTTACTTTACTTTTTTTCACCCATCCCCCCAACCCCTTTCCCATCTGGGATCCAACAAAAAATTCTCTATATCTATGAGTCTGTTTCTGTTCTGTTTGTTTATTTTGTTTGCAGATTCAATGGTTGATAGATAATGTATTTATTGCCTGGTATTCTATTATTCATATTTTTTATCTTCTTCAAGAAGACCCTTCAACATTTCATATAATACTGGTTTGGGGGTGATGGATTTATTCAGCTTTTTCTTTTCTGGGAAGCTCTTTAAATGTCCATCAATTCTAAATGATAGCTTTGCAAGATAGAGTCTCCTTGGTTGTAGATCCTTGCTTTTCATCACTTTGAATACTTCTCACCACTCTCCTCTGTCCTGCAAAGTTTCTTTTGAGAAATCAGCTGACAGTCTTATGGGAGCATCCTGGTAGGTAACTAACTTTTTCTCTAGCAGCTTTTAAGATTTTCTCTTTAACCATTTGCATTTTAATTATGATGTACCTTGGTGTGGGCCTCTTTGTCTTCATCTTATTTGGGACTCTGTGTTTCCTGGATTTGTATGTCTGTTTCCTTCAACAAGTTAGGGAAGTTTTCTGTCATTTATTTTTCAAGTAGGTTTTCAATTTCTTGCTGTTTCTCTTCTCCTTCCAGCACCCCCATGATATGAATGTTGCTAAGCTTAAAGTTGTCCCAGAGGCTCCTTACACCATCCTCATTCTTTTGGATTTTTTTCTTTTTACTCTTCTGATTGGTTGTTTTTTGCTTCCTTATATTCCAAATCAATGGTTTGCTTTTCAGCTTCACTTACTCTACTATTGATTCCCTATGAATTGTTCTTTATATCAGTTAGTGTATTCTTCATTTATGACTGGTTCTTTTTTATGCTCTTGAGGTCCTCATAAGTTCCCCGAGCATCCTTATAACCAGTATTTTGAACTCTGCATCTCTTAGATTGCTTATCTCCATTTTGTTTAGTTCTTTTCTTGGAGTTTACTTGTATTCTTCCATTTGGAACATGTTTCTTTGTCTCCTTATTTTGGCTGCCTCCTTGTGTTTAGAGTTGCTATGTGTCCTAGGATGGTAGGGTAACATATTGTACTAGGTGTCCTGTAGGGTTCATTGGCACAGCATCCTGATCATCCCACCTGGGCACTGGAGTGCACCCCTCTTGTAGACTACACACCCTTCAGTTGCAATTGAGTTTTGATTGCTGCTGCCACATCAATGGGAGAGATTTGCTCAGGCTGATTGGCTGCAAGGACTGGCTATGCCCACTGACCACTGACCTCTGACCACCTTGGAGGATCAGCTGTGTGGGGGCCCACCACACAGAGCAAGGCTTACCTCAGCAGGGTTCTGGTACCCAATGAGTCCACCCCTTGCATGTGTCACTTATAGAGGTGGTTGGGTGGTGGTGCTTTTATGTGGTCTGAAGCTGTCTACTGGGTCTGTTGGCTCTGGGGCCTCCTGAGAAGTGCAGGCCACAGTCATCCACTGCCTGTGTTCTTCCTGGGGCCACCAGGCATAAACTACAAAACTCTCTGCTGATGGCTGCTCCTTGTGCTGAGCTGGAAGGTGTCCAGGCAAGGCCAAGCTGTGAACCAAGGCCTGCTGCTGTTATTGCCAGGCCTGGGGCTACTTAGCAAGAAGTATGGGGATCATTGAGGGCAGATCCTACTTATTTGAGAGATTTTAGGAAAATCTAAAGCATGAGCCCAGACAGGCCATCCTTATGGTAACACCACTGAAACATCTTGGGTGGGCCTGAAATCTTGTGGGGCAGGGCCTCAGGGAATCACTAGGGCAGGGCAAACAGTATTAACCAGGTTGCCACAGATATGGCACCCATCTGCTGGCCCCATGGGGGAAGGGCTTAACAAAAGAACAATGGCATCCACCAATATGTCTATCTGGGAGAAACCTGCCTCTCCAACCTTCGCCCTGATGACAAACAATTCAGTTCTTCTCCATGTGTCTCTGGTGCCTTTCAAGCTGCCTCCTCTATACTGGATCCCAGGGGAAGCCAGTCCAACTAAGTCTGTGCACAAACCTTTTAGGAGAAACTGTCCGAGACTCCAGCAGCCTCAGTCTCCTTCAGCCTCAATTTTCACTGTTTTTTACAGCCTGAAGTTATGGAGACTGCTCTTCCTGGCACTGAAACCCTGAGCTGGAAGCCTGGTGTGGGACTGGGACCCCTTGCTCCTTGGGGATGACTTTCACAGCTGAGGTGTCCCTCCTGATTTTTATCTGCCACATGTGAATGCGGGACCGGCCTGTCCACACCTCCACACCTCCTACCAGTCTCGATGTGGTTTCTTTAATTTCGTAGTTATAGGACTTCCATTCAATGCAATTTCAGGTAGTTCTGACTGATGGTTGCTTGGTTGTTTAGTTGTAATTTTTTTTTTTTTTTTATCCTCACCCGAGGACATTTTTCCATTTTTTTTTGTTCAGGTAGAGTGGGAGGGAGAGAGAGGAACAGAGAAAGAGAGAGAAACATCGATGTGAAAGGAACACATCGAGTGGCTGCCACCCGCACAACCGACCAGGGCCGGGGACAAACTGCAACCGAGGTACGCGCCCTTAGCGGGAACCGAACCCGGGTCTCTCAGGACTGCAGGCCGACTCTCTAACAGCTGAGCCAAACCGGCCAGGGCGTTTAGTTGTAATTTTGAAGTGGTTGTGGGAGGAGGCAAGTACTGCGTTTACCTATGCCATCATCTTGATTGGAAGTGTATATCTAATGTATTCTTTTTTTTTTTTTTTTTTGAGAGAAAAATTACTTGTTATAATAAACCAGAAATACAAGATTCCACTGAAACTAAAACAGTTGACAGAATATTGCTGAACTTACAAACCTTCAAGGGAAATAAGAGGGTCAAACAGAGCCTGTATGGAAAAGCCCAAGATTGGTTTGGGATAAACATAATAATTACATTCAACATGGGTATCTTCTCATGCAGTTATCTGCCATAGTTCTCCCACCCCTTCTGAAGCATTTGCTTAACCAATGGGGTTTCCCTCTCTATTGCAGATGTAAGCTAACCCAACAGTACCCCTTTGGACACGATGCAAAGCCAAGAGGAAAGTTTATAAATATTATTCCCGGGTAGAAAGTATGCATACTCCTAAACCACCTCACATCATGTGATACACAATGGTAGTAACTTTAAACAAATCTGAGCTGTTAACACATATATAACCTGTTATGTGACACTAGAGTTAGGTCAATGTTCCTATATTATACTAAAATATCAAAGTGGCAGAATGCATTTTTGAATTACAGATTTTCTAATCACTTCTAAGAGGCTATTAAAGTGATATAGAATAGAACTGTATCCCAGAAACCTAGGCATTAAGGAGGAACACTGAACGGATTTTTTCTAGGACTTTTTCAGGGGGTACAGAGGAAATGTTAGAGCATATATGGCAGGTAAAGAGGCAGAGGTGGGAAGACGGCCAACACATTCATGAAACGTCTGGGAGAAGGAAAAAAACAAACAAACAAAAATCCCACAAAAAACCAAAACAACAAAATGAAACCAAACCCAAGTCAGAGGAAAAATAGGTTTCATACAATACAGTATCAAAAAAGTAAAAGGAACACACTAAATGCACAAACTGGTGACAAGTAAGTCCATAGTGTATTGTGATAGGTCCTTCCAGCATCAATCAGGTAGGTTTCTTCTCATCTGTTATTTCAAAATTATTTACAGACATGATAACTTTAACAAGAATCTCTCACAGGAGGGTAGGCAGGCTTCAATCATTGGTTTCTGGATCTGTCTGTGCCATGTAGGCATCCAACTTGGCACCCAGGTGTTTTTTTGTTTTCGACATGTATGCATCCAATTGGTTGTCCAGATGCTCCTTGGTCAGTACAGAGCGAGCAAGGGCACCTCTCCCTCGTCCACGGCCTCGGCCTCTGCCTCCAAAATTCCCTCTTCCCCGACATATCATACCCCGACCTCTACCACCGATTCCTCCACGACCCTAGGCCCCCTCTCCCAGGACCTCCACGGCCTCGAACACCACCTCTTCTTAAACCCATTCGGGGAGCTACGCTCGTCCACCTAGGAGCAGGTTTTGACCTCAGAGCGACATCCCGCCCCTAAGTAGGGTTCTGGTGGCACGTCCCCACGTAGTCCTCCTCTGGGCAAGCCTGTCTGGATTATGGGCAGGCCTCGTCCTCCAATCGCTCCCCTGGCCAGGGCCCCTGTGGGCCGGCCTAACCGTGCCTGGATGTTACTCTTACCCAGAGGCTGCTTTAAGCTCTGCTGAAGCTTTAATGCTGCCTGGACAGAGGGTCGAGTCTCCATCTGCTGGGCCAGTCTTCTGTTTCTGGCACTGGCTAGCTGCTGCTGTTGCTGCATCGAAGCCCGAATATTCACTGGCATCGGCTGTTTGTTCTTCAGCATATTAGTAAAGCGCTCAATAGAGACATCTTGGTGGTGCTTTTTAGCACAACTTTCGGTGCTGACTGTGCAGCAGTCTTCAAACCCCGAGGATCGAAGGAAAAGGATGCCAGTGCTCCTCCCGGGGCTGCCACGACGGCTGCGGAAGGCGGGCCGGGGCCGCCGAACCTGAGTTGATGGTGGAGGGGTTGGGGTTAACTTGTTTGGTTGGCTAGATGCGAGAGTAGTGCACTGCTAGGTTAGTTCTTGTTGTTAGCTGGCTGTCTGGTTGGCCGGTCCACCTGCTCACTCGGCCTGCCCTCTCCTGCCTTTCGTCTGTGCCACCACAGCCGCTGCCCTATCTAATGTATTCTTGACCTGAGACTTAAAAAATGCCCAGAGACACACATTTCACAAGAATTATGTGCAGATATTTGAAAAACTTTTAATAAAAAAAACAGCAACAACAACAAAAAACCAACAAAACAGCCCTGGCCAGTTTGGCTCAGCGGTTGGAGCATCGGCCTGCGGTCCGGAGAGACCCGGGTTCAGTTCCTGCTAAGGGCACGTACCTCAGTTGCAGTTTGTCCCCGGCCCTGTTTGGTTGTGCGGGTGGCAACCACTCGATGTGTCCCTTTCACATCGATGTTTCTCTCTCTTCCACTCTCTCCCTCCCGTTCTATCTGAACAAAAAGTGAAAAAAATGTCCTCGGGTGAGGATAAAAAAGCAAAACAAACAAACAAAAAACAAAAACAAAACAAAAAATCAAAGAGAGAGAAGAGAAAAGAAAACAAGGCAGGAAGAAAAAAGACAGAGAAGTTAGCATTCAAAAAATAAACTTCATCAAAATACCTTCTTTGTGCCATACTTTAAATTCACACAAAAAGGCTTCTATTAACTGTATAGTCTTTCTTCAGAGTATTCTTTGCTCTATCCAGTTCATTCCCTATTTGGCAACATTGTTCAACACTTAGAAATAGTCCAACACAAAAGAAAATCTGTATAATATGTTATAGGAGATAGGTTTTTAGAACAGAATTAAGAGACAGCATTATGCATGCTAGGGTTCATTGAGAGTTTGGAACTGCTGTTACACTAAGAATACTGAGGATATGTCAAGAAAGACAATTAGAAGCTAGTAAGATGTTTTAGGTAAATCTATAATTTTACCTTTGTTTCACATTTGTTCTACATCTTTTAAAGGATCAAATTGATACATTTTTTTAAAAAGTTTTCATTGATGTTAGAGAGAGAGGAAGGAGAAAGAGAGACACAGAGAAACAATGAGAGAGAAACATTGGTGGGCTGTCCCCTGCATGCCCCCTACTGGGGATGGAGCCTGTAACCTGCATGTATCCTGACTGGGAATCAAACCAGTGACCTCTGGGTGCATGGGATGACACTCATTCAACTGAGCCCTACCAGCCAGGGCTTGATATGTTTTTAACAGAAGACTAGTAGGAATGACTAGTTAGATAACATATCTAGTGAGATATGAGAATTTTAGCTGTAATGGGGCCAGACTAACCTTAAAGAACTGCTCTGAACACCTTAAAAAAAAAATAAATCACTGTAAAAAGAACAAACAAAACTATACCATGAAAAATATTCTATAACAAATATTGCAAATGATTTTCATGCACATCACTTGATCTAACCAATGTTTTAGTTAAAAGAATGGTTTCTCTGAGTACTTGATATTGCTTATGCCCCCACCTCCAGATGATGGCTGTAGTTTGTTTGGCAGGTTTGTTTTCTGTAATGGAAAAACCAAGCTATTTGAGAATATTCCATTTCTTATTAAAAAAAAAAAAATATATATATATATGTATATATATATACAAAAAGAGTAAAATTGTTTAGTAAAAATCTTGTTTTATATTTAAATGTAATACATACCATAAAATAAAAATTAAATATAAAAGAAAGTAGAAAAAATAAAAATTTCTATATTTCTCAAATCAGAGACAAACACTGTCAAGAGGTTTGTGTATTTTCATTCTTTTGTCAATGCATTGATGTATACATCATACATATATGTATAATTCTAATTATTATTTTATTATACTTTAAAATGGACATGACATAACCATTCATTCTTAACTAAATAGTTATAAAATATATATGTGAGAGAATGGTAGCCTTATGAAAGAGAATGCTTCAAATAAATGACCTTTCGGTGAGCACAGAATGTATAATCACTCAGACTTAGGCAAAGAGGAGCTTGGTTTATCCTGCTAGTAATTTCCTCAAAGAGAAAACCAATAAATGTTCAAATTAAATGTGTAAACATAATTTATGGGTAGGGAGATCATTGAATGGAAACAACCAAAAATGAGTCATAAATCTCTTTAGAAACATGTTTATATACTAGTAATAAGTGACTAGAGAGATTACAGTGATTAATTGAAAATTTCTCTCGTGTTCAATTCCTGGTCAAGGGCACCTACCTGGTTTGCAGGTTTGATCCCCATCTCTGGTCAGGGCACTTTTGGGAGATGACCAATCAATGTGTCTCTCTCACAACTATGTCCCTCTCTCTCTCCCCATCTCCCTACCTCTCTTTCACTCCCTCTAAAAATCAATGGAAAAAAATATCCTCAGGTAAGGATTAACAACCTCAAAAAAATGTAAGACAAAGACTGACAGGAATTTAAATCCTGAAATTGTTAAAATAACACACATGAGAGCACCAAGATCTTTAGTCCCCAAACCATGAGTACTTTTTTTTTTTTTGGTAATTCTCACCCAAGGATATTTTCCACTAATTTTATAGATAGAGTAGAAGGGAGAAGGGGGGAGAGGAAGAAGGAGAATGAGGGGGAGTGAGGGGGAGAGGACGAGAGAGAGATATAGATAAGGACATCAGTGTGAGAATACACATCAATTGGTTGCCTCCTGCACAACCCCAACTGGGCCAGGAAAGAACCTGTTATCCAGGTATGTGCCTTTGACTGGGAACTGAACCCCGGCCCCTTCAGTTCACAGGCCAAAGCTCTAACAGCTGAGCAAAATTGTCCAGGGCCCATGACTTCTTTTAATATAAAGTACAATACAAAGTAAACTTTAGATAACATGGCTGAATCACCTTGAGTATGTTTTTTAAAATTGTATGTTAAATAAATCCCCCAAATCATTATGCTATTAACTTTACCAAAGCTGTTTATGAAAGTTATATATTAATTGTAAATTAGTATTCTATTAATTACTACAAAAAAATTAATGTACTGTTCAGATTTGAAGAAAAGACATCATGGACACAAAATCACAGAGAAGTTTTCCTAACCTTCCTATAACTTACAACAGCACAGTGTTGTCAGAAGAGTCAGATGTTAGTATAGGAAGGATATACAGTCACTATATTTAGTTGATCATGGAACTACAGATTGAGTTGTCATTTAAAGAAAATACGTTTCACTTAGCATATTTTACACTTTTAAAATACTCAGAGTAGTTTCAACATTTGGAAAATTTTATCCAGAAGAAAATATTAAGAAGCACTTAAACACAAAGAATGTAAAACTATATTAAGATGATTCCTTCTTTCTTATCTGTAACTACTATTAATTATTTTTATTTATTTTTTTTTTGGTGTCCTAGCAATTGCCCATGGTGTGCAGTGGTTTTTATTGTTTTTCTTTCTTTCACCCCTCAACCATGTAGCACTATTTAATTTTATTTTTGTAAAATAAATTATTTATGCATATGAACAAAGAAAAATTCCCAAAAGGAAAGATAAATAATTGATTAACTCTTTTTCTATGAAAGAATGGTGGGAAAATGCCATATGGTTTATTAATGGAACCTGAATTAGAAAGTTTCAAACTCTTTTGGAAGAAAACAAATTTCCTAAAACAAATGTATGTAACACTAGTTGTTTAGTTTATGATGCAAATAAATGAAAGGACTTCAATCTTTAAGAGTCTGTAATTTAGTAACAATTTAACACAACTGAAAATAAACATTTTATGTTTTCTTTGTCCTTCTAAGTATTCATAAATATCTTGAGAAATAAATGTGAAACAATTTTTTTCAGTTCTTTATTATACTACAAGCTGCTAGAATTATTGTCCAAGTTTATTTTTTTAACTAAAATATACTTTGCATAGATTTGTATGTGTATGAATTAGAATTATCTTTTGAGAGAGAGAAGATAGAAACAATTTCCAGTTGCCTAATTTTTGAAATTATCTGGAATCTAATTGGAAAATCATTAAAAGTTAAGTTCAGTAATCAATCTACCTCATAATAATTGGACAGAGAAAACAGTGTTTCTGTCCCTTATAATTAATGTAATAAATGCTAATTTTTGTTTAATATCTTAACTAAATTGTGTGTAATTTTTGTTATTGATAAAACAAACATTTATTAAATTATCCACAGCTTGCCCTGGCCAAATGGCTCAGTTGGTTGGTTGGATCATTGTCCCATACATCAAAGGCTGCCAGTTTAATTCTATGTCAGGGAACATGCCTAGGTTGTGGGTTCAATCCCTGGTCAAAGTGGGTATGGGAGGCAAGTAATGGATGTTCCTCTCTCTCCCTTCTTCTCTCCCTAAAATTAATAGAAACATTTCCTAGGGTGAGGATTAAAAATTTGTCCCGAGCTAACTTGTGGACCTGCCTAATATTTTAAATTTTAGATCTCATCTCAGAGCCAAGTCCAAGTATAAAGTGTCCTGCCAATCTGAGAAAATATAATTAAAGTTTGCATTATAAGTAGGTAGAATCAACATGCCTAGAACTCTGTAAAATTTAAGGGTAATAATTTTCAGGTTGAATCTCTAAGTTTTTTCATTTTTTTAATGTGTTTTATTAATTTTTTTTACAAGGAGAGGAAGGGAGAGGGAGTGAGAGATAAAAACATCAATGAGAGAGAAACATCAATCAGCTGCCTCCTGCACACCCTCTACTGGTGAACCAGCCCACAACCCAGGTGTGTGCCCTGACTGGGAATGCAACTGGTGACCATGGTCTATGGGTCAGTGCTCACCCATTGAGCTATAAGGCCTGGGCTAAATCTCTTAGTTTTGAAGTGTGAGCCTAAAGAATAAATCATGTATATGGGAGACTAGAATGCAGAGCTATTAATTTGGGTGCAGTGTACAAGATGGTTATATATATAAACTTAATACTTTAGAATAAAAGCTGAGAAATATAAGCTTAGTATATGACATGTGTGCATGCTTCAGAACAGTTTGTCATCATCAACAGCTCATAACTTTGAAATAGGCTTCTGCAAAGAGATAGTGAATGTCTCTTTTCCTGAAACATAATAGGGTCTCAATATTTTAGGAGAAAAATCATGTTTATTAAATAATTTTGAAAAAAATAATAATTATGCACAACAAAGAAAAACACAACTATAAAATTTAGTTTCTTATTCCTTACTCAGTTGTCATGAAATAATTTAGTTTATCAAGGAAATAAAGTCAAATAAAAATGTGCATATCAATTTCTAAATATCATATAGATATAATTTATTAAACTTATACATTTTTTATTATTAATTAATTTTTGTTAGATGTTTCTCCTTTTTTCCCCACTGATTCCCCCTCCCTCTCCCACCCTACCCTGTCCCCATTTTGTTGTCCATGTCTACTGTTCATGCATACATGCATATAAGTTCTGTGGTTTATCTCTCCCCCACCACCCCTTCTTCTGGGGATTGTTTGATATAGTGACATATAACATATTACTTCCAGGTGTACTGCAAAATGGTTTGATACTTATATATATATTTTTGAAATGATCACAACAATAAGTCTTGTTAACATTCATCGCCACACATTTATAATTTTTTTCCTTTTGACACAATTTCTAAGATCTATTCTCTTAGACACTTTAGTATATAAACCTCAGTACTGTTAACTCTGTTAACTGTCATCCCCATGCTGTCTGTTACATTCCCATGACATTTCTTTTATAGCAAGGGGTTTGTATTTTGAACCCCCCTTCTTCAATCTGCCCCCTTCTCTCAAATCTGTTTTCTGTCAATGAGCTCAGGCTTTATTGTGTGTTTTGTTTTGTTTTTTGTTTTTTATTCCACACATAATTGAGATTATTTGGTATTTTTCTCTGTCTTTATTTCACTTAGCCTAGTGCCCTCTTGATAAATCCATATTGTCTCAAGTGGCAAGATTTTGTTCTTTTTATGTCTGAATAATGTTCCCTTCTACACAGACCACTTTTCTTTATCCATTCACCCGTCAGTGGACACTTATGTTGCTTATATGTCTTGGTCGTTATAAATTATGAGGCAATAAATAAGAGGAGGCAGATATTTTTCTGAGTTAGTGTTTTTGTTTCTTTTGGCTAAATACCCAGAAGTGGGATTGATGGATCATATGGTGATTTCAGTTTTTAAAATTTTGAGGATGTTCTATTCTGTTTTTCATATTGGCTGCACCAATTTATATTCCCACTAACAGTGCACAAGGGTTCCCTTTATCTACGTCCTCACAAACACTTATTTCTTATTTACAAGACTAAGAACCATTCTAACTTGTGTGAGGTGATAACACAGTGTGGTTTTTATTGCATTTTTCTGATAATTAATAATTATGAGCATCTTTTCATGTGCCTGTTGGCTATTTGCATGTTTTCTTTGGAAAATGTCTATCTGGATCCTCTGCCTATTTTATAAAATCTTTATTGTTGACAGTATTGCAAAAGGCCTCCCCTTTTTTCTCCATACCCCCTAACACCTAGCTTCCACCCTGCCCCAAGCCTTTACCAGCCTATTGTCTGTGTTCATGGGCAATTAATATACGCATAAGAGATTAAACTCTACCTATTTTTAAATTAAATTGTTTTGTTGTTGTGTTGTGCTGTATGAGTTCTTTATATATTTTGGATATTAACTCTATATCAGAAATATAATTTGCAAATATTTTCTCTCATTTGGTAGTTTTTTTTGTTTTTGTTTTGTTTTTGTTAATTTTCTTTGCTGTGCAGAAACCTTTATGGGAACCCAGTTGTTTATTTTTGCTTTTTTCCTGCCTTTGATGTCATTTCCAAAAAATTATTCCCAAGACTAATGACAAGGAACTTATTGCCTGTTTTCTTCTAAGAATTTTTGGTTGTAGGTTTCATGTTTAAATCTTTGATTCTTTTTTGAGTATGGTATAAGGTATTGGTTTAGGTTCTTTCTTTTGCATGTGGATGCCCCTTTTTTCCAACACCAATTATTAAAGACATTGTCTTTTCCTCAATGTATATTATTGGCTCCATTTATTTTTGCAAATTAATTGACCTTATGTGGGTGGGTTTCTCTATTCTCTTCAATTGATCTCAGTGTATGCTTTTATGTAAAAACCATAATGTTTTGATTATTGTAGCTTTGTAATATAGTTTGAAGGTACGGGGCATATCTCCAGCTTTATTCTTTTTTCTCAAAATTGCTTTGGCGATTAAAGATCTTTTGTGACTCCAAACACATTTTAGAATTGTTTGTTTTATTACTGTAAAAAATGCCACTGGAATTTTGATAAGGATTACATTTAATCTGTTGTTTGCTTTGGGTAGTGTGGAAATTCTAACAATATTTATTATTACAATGCATGAGAAGAGAATATCTTTTCATTTATTTGTGTCTTCAATTTTTTTTCATCAATGTCTCAGTTTTCAAGGTATAGGTTTTTCACCACCTTGTCTAAATGTTTTCCTAATTTTTTACTCTTTTTGATGTAATTTGAAATTGAATTGTTTTCTTATTTTCTCTTTCTGCTAAAGAGAATATAAATTATATAAATAGCCCTGGTCGGTTTGGCTCAGCGGTTAGAGCGTCAGCCTGTGGTCCGGAGAGACCCGGGTTCAGTTCCCGCTAAGGGCACGTACCTCGGTTGCAGTTTGTCCCCGGCCCTGGTTGGGTCGTGTGGGTGGCAACCACTCGATGTCCCTTTCACGTCGATGTTTCTCTCTCTCTCCCTCTCACTCTATCTGAACAAAATATTGAAAAATGTCCTCGGGTGAGGATAAATAAAAAATAAATAAATAAATAAATTATATAAATATAATAATAAAGAGTTTGTTATTAGTGCATGGCAACTCAAGCTTTTGGATATTGATTTTATATTCTGTAACTTTACTAAATTCATTTTTTAGTTTTAACTGTTCTTGGAGGATTTAGCATTTTCTGTAATTAATGTCATGTCATCTTCAAATAGAGATAGTTTTACTGTTTGTTTTCTGATTCGGTGGTTGTGTGTGTGTTTGTTGGTGTGTATATTGCCCAACCTCTTTGGTTACAACTTTTAATACTGTGTTGAACAAAAGTGGCGAGAGTGGGCATCCTTGTCTTGTTCTAAATCTTAGAGAAAAAGCTTCCAGCTTTTCACCATTGAGTGTGAGATAGTTGTGGGCTTTTCCTACACAGCATTTAGTTAACATCCTGTAGCTTTTTACTATTTATGATATGCACAGAATATGTCATAGTTAAATATAACACTACAGCATTTAGTCTCACCATCTATTTGACCCCCTTTATCTTTTACCACACTTCTACCCCCCTTCTTCCCTGTAACACCATACTGTTCTCTTTGTCTAAGATTTTTCTGTATGTGTGTTTTTCTTGTTTGTGCATTTGTTGCTCTCAGTTTTACATTTCACATATGAGTGAAATAATATGGTTCTTGATTATTTTTATGTCTGACTTATTTCACTTAGCATGATATGCTCAAGATCCATCCATGTTGTTGCAAATGGCAGTATTTCATCTTTTCTTATGGCTGAGTAGTACTAAAAATATAAAATGATATTGACTACATGTTTCATCACGAAAGAGGATTTATGGGGAAACATGCTGCACCCCAGTGCATGCAAGCTTGGCAAGCCACGTGCATACTCTGGCCTGTGTATCAAGCTGGAGGGGTACTTATGTAAAGGAAAATGAAAAAAAGAGAATGGGAATTTGGAAATATTTCGATGTTGAACTATAGTACAGGAAATTGTTTTGTAAACTGCATTAGGCAAATTTAGAAATGATAGTAAAATCCAGAAGGTACATTGTGGCCTAACTCAAGTAACTTAGAATATGGACTCAGGAAAGATGGATTTAATTCTAATACTGTTGCTGTGTGTGTGACCTTAGGCAAGTTATGTCATCTCATTTGATCTTAGCTACCACATTCCTGTGTAAGAGTTTTAATGTGACATCTAAATCTCTTCTAGTGATAATAATTTTATACATATACTGTGTGTCATAATTCTAAACTTAAATTCCTGTACTAATTATATCTCATGTCAAGTACAACTCTCTTTTGGTATTTAGATTAGTTTTATGCCACTTAAACTTTATTTTAAAATACATCATAGTAGTAGCCCTCATGTGATATACAATTAAAATGTGCCATCAAGGTATCATCAAGAGAATTATGTCCAACTGTTATAGATCATCATATAGGAATGAAGAAGGATAAAAATGCCCTAAGATGAGTCCTTCAAATCACAGTGTCAGTTATTTTTATAGAGCAAAGCTTTTTTTCTAGTGTGTAGAGCAAATACTATATGAACATAAAGGTTCTCTGAAGGTTGAAATAATATTTTATATACAAAATAATGATTATTTAATCTCGACACAGCTCATCTGTTACATCTATAGGAAAGATTTCTGCTAACTGCTCATTACTACAGAGACTAGATGCTGTGCTATGGATGAAGAGGGGGTCATTTAATGTTCCAATAATGGAAGCATTGTGTGGATAAAGTTGATGCTGTCTAATGTACCTTGAAATGTGCCCTGAGGTAGAT
Source organism: Molossus alvarezi (assembly GCA_037176705.1). Taxonomy (NCBI): domain Eukaryota; kingdom Metazoa; phylum Chordata; class Mammalia; order Chiroptera; family Molossidae; genus Molossus; species Molossus alvarezi. The sequence continues at coordinate 124,886,387 of CM073885.1, forward strand.
TTCTCTTAGTACAGCCTGGGATTTGAAAGAAAACAGATCTTAGTTTTAAGTAAATTAGAAACCCATACCACTTCAATGCATTAGCAAAACAACCTATGTTCACTTTTAAGATGAAAAAATATATAGATTTCCAATGTGATACAAAATGCATCTTGATAGCCTCAGGTTGGTTGTGCTAGTGGTACTCTTGATTAAAAAGACTGTCTCATGACATGTAATAACAGAAACATAATAGGACTTTAAATTAGCTGAAAGTCAAACTGATATTGTTACTCTTTAAAAATATTGAAAAGAGGGTGAATTTTAAAGGTTGTAAAATCCCAACATTAAGCTCGTAGCCTAAGTTCCAAACCTAGCTCACAAGGATAATCATAAGCTAAACTTTTAATTTTGGGCACCAGAGGCAACTTAATAGTCATTACAGAAGTTCAGCTTTTCAAAATATACACCTTTAGTAAGTTTGTTGGTAATGATGGAGGCCTGTACAATTGCCACCTCTAAATTCTTTCTGGGTCTAGTTCTAAGGTATATTTAGAATCCAAATACATTTCATCATGTACACTTGCTCCTACCCTGCTAGCAGCTGCCGTCCTTTCTCTTGTGGACTAATGTGATATATCCTACCTAACAGGCTTCTCTTCTAGTTTTGTCTACAAGCCTCTAAATGCTGATGCCATATTCAGTATAGAAGCCAGAATTATTTTTATAAACATATTAGATTCTGCATGTCTATTTAAAAGCCTGCAGCTTCTTTCCATTCCATTTAGAGAAAAAAAAGGCAAACCCCTTTGCTAGCCTCCAGCCAGCAGATGATGGTCTGACCCTATTACATCTCTGATTGCTCTTTCTCCTACTCTGCCCTGCTCACTCTGCTCCAGTCACCTCAGCTTACTTTCTGTTCTTCGTGCACCAAACAACCTCTCAAACCAAGGTCTTTTTTTCTACTTGTTCCCAGAACAAACTTTCCAGATTTTTGTATGGCTAACTCCCGAATAAACCTCATGAATTTATTTGATGAGACTTACCCTTATTAACCTATTTAATGTTTCAAAGTGCTCACCTATCACATTTAGAGCCCCTAAATTATTATATTTTGTGAACTATATCTATTATCATCATTTTATAAAGAATATGATATACTTCATATTGTGCATATTGGTTATCGTCTGTCTCTTGGTGCTAGAAAAAGGATATTTGCAATAGTGTGCTGGTAAATTGGCTCTCAAAAAAAGAGGACTCATTTTAATTGTTTGCATAATTTTCATGATGTAAATATTTCCACCATGGTTGATTGCAGAAAACAACTGGCCTCCAAACATCCTAAATAATTAACAGTCTGTTCTCATATATTAGGATTTGCCAGCTCTGGGTATCTGTGTTTTTTGTTCACCAATATATCCCAAGTGATTAACACTAGAATCATTTCAAGAGGCAGATTTACAAATTAGTTTATAAAGCAAATTAACAAGTTACATTCTTTTTTGTCTGTATCTTAAAGCTAAGTCTAACATAAACCAAGACTAAACCAGTAATTGCTATCCATTTATATCAGATTTAATATATTTATTTTTAATTAGATATTTTAATGAGAATAGGAAAGTAGTAATAAAAATTATCTTCAGTCCCTAATTGTTAAATATTTACACATTTCTTAAATTTATAAATAACTAACATTGCATGCATTGTATTTTCTATATGGGAAACATCCATAGCTATACTTTATAATCCACTGCACTACTTTATAAACTTCAGTAAAATAAAGCCTCATTTTCAAAGTATCTCATTAAAATTACTTCATTTTTTAAATATTTAATAAATATTTATTATCATATGTCTTTCATAATTTTTAAGTCATGATTAAATCTTATTTCAGATTCTTAGTCTGCACTTGAAAATTAGTTTTTATTATTCATTTTAATCTAGTCTGGGATTGGTCTTCTTGAAATAATTTCAGTTTTTTTTTACACAAATTAAATGTAAGCATAATAGGTAAAAAAATAGACAGAATACCTCTTCATAGTTAAATTAATAAATTCTTACTCTCCATTATCTGTAGCATGCTCATATTTGAAGGCAATTTTCCTACAGTCATATAGACTTCCCACTACATGTACTTCCATCTTTATTGAAAATATTTTCTCATTCTCTGAACTTTACTCAAAGGTCCCCAAAGTGATTTCATGTACAGCACCTATCTAAATTTCAAAAAGATTATCTCAGTCTCATAGACCAAATTTTATGGATACTAGTCTTGTCTTTGGGAAATCTATAAAAGGGTTCTCTTTCAGTGCTCTTGGAAGAGAACAGCCTGCACGCACATATATTACAAAAGAGACAAATCAAGTGACAAAAATATGGACACAGCATTTTATTAGTATAAATTTCCATATATTATATGTAATAATAATAACAAAGAGTAATATGCTATCTGTTTAAGTACATCATCTTATATTTCTCATAATTTGCTTGTTTTTAGAATTTCAGGAGTCTTCTATAATTCTCACCAATTCAAGAATTAAACTTGTGGCTTACTAAATCAACTCAATGGTCATAAACATTTCTTAAAAGAATAAAATGAAATAGAGAAAATAAAACATAATAGGACAGAAAATGTTAGAATAAAATGTCAGTAGTAAGATTTACCCCTTTTTGTTAAACTTTATTTTAGTCATGTGTGTGTATATGTGTGTGAGACCTGGAAAATATATTTCTTTCTTAGAGTCAGTAGTCAAACACTTTGAATATCATGGCTCTAAGATGTAGATCTAGGAGTGGATTGGTTTGGCCATCTAAGTAGGGGCTTTTCAACTGTACTATATTTTTTATTATGTGTTCAAATTCACCATCTGAGTAAAAATATATAAGAATTCTGATTAGTTTATAAATTTTCTAATACTTATTACTGATGATTTTTTTATTGCTGATAAGTTTAAATATTATTTGATTGTGGTATCAAATTGCACTATAGATTATTTCAACATACTAAAATAAACAAGAAAAAGGCCACCATTAGCAAGTCATAAAAAATACAGAAAATATTTAGATTAAGGATTTTAGATATTGTAATTTAAAATGCAAAGTAAGTATATTTAGTATGCTTAAATAAATAATAAAAATAATGGAGTAACAATATAGCATTACAAATTAGATGATTTGACCATAAATATTTAGAAATGAATAGTATAGTTATAGAAACTGAAAAATTTAATTAATTGTTTTAAAATAAGATTTAACCAGCAGATGAATCAGAAATTATTTGAAATACACCACAAAGAAATAGAGATTGAATATATATATATGCACACATATATATATACACACACATATATGTTATGTGAGAAATATAAGATGATATACTTAAACAGATAACATAATATAGAGAGAGGAAGAGAGAGGGAAAAGGAGATAGAAACATCGATGAGAGAGAATATCAACTGGCAGCCTCCTGTATGCCCACCACTAGGAATCAGGCCCACAACCTGGGCATGTGACCTGACTGGGAATCAAACTGGCAACTTCTTGGTGCATGGGTCAATGCTCAACCACTGAACCATATCAGCTGGGCAAATCAATATATATTTTAATAACAAACATTTCTATATATTATATGAATATATTGTGTTATTTAAAATAGCCCATTTGAATGCTAAGATGCATAAATTAATCACATTCTTTTTGTACTCTATTAAAACATATTAATAATTATATTTTCTTTATCTGTACTTAGTTTTTGCGGGGAGGAATGTTGATTGTTTCTAAAAACAAAGATTAGTCTAGAAAAATTCTATAAAAAAGACAGTACAATACACAAATGATGTATTATAGAACTGTACACTTAAAACCTATTTAATCAACCAACCTAATACAAATAAGTAAAATAAAAAATATATTTTTTAAAAAGCAGTTAGCAAGTATAGTGCACAAATCCAGGCATTAACCATAATTTTTCACAATAAAATTATTGTTAATAGCATAATATTAAGTTTTCTCTTAGCCGGTGGAGCCCTTCTTACTCTCTTCAAACCAACAGCCATAGTCGATTATTTTTGCCATTTTACTCTTCCAAAATTGCCTAAAAATCTTTAAAAATGTGTATTTTCCTAGATTACATTTCTCTACTTTATAAAATGGTAATTACAGAATATATAGGAGAACATAAAAACAAACCTTATTAAGTCTTGAAAACAAATAAAAATATAATAGTAATAATAATATAAAGTAATTATTTTAATATCCTATATTTTAATTAACTCAAAGGAAAAAAGCAAACATATAATCATTTTGAGATAACAGAACAGTGACAGACTGTCATTGTTTTCCATGGTAAAACATTCGTTTACCTTACATAAGCAGGGAGAATCACCATCGATATTGTGCATTTGAAATAAAGTTTCCCTCCATTTGAAAACAATGGCAGTATACATTTATATTTACATTTATATATATACATATGAGATATCATTAAAGTCTTTCAATAGATTTCTAAAAGTTTGTATTATGTCTAGAAAAGTGTTACATAACAAAGGCCTCCATTCTTTTACAAATGCATTGAATATATACTCTTTCATAGAACAGGCATCTGGAAAAAATTTATTTTTCACTGGCCAAAAAAAAAAGGACCCTAAAACCCTCTTTATTTCTTTGGATTTTACATCTCTTTACATCTCTAAATTCAATTTATACACTCAAAAAAAAAAAAAAGATAATTACTCAATAATATCTATATTTTACTTGACACCACTTTACCTCTTAAAAATGACAAATTCTATACTAGAAAAGTGAAAAGAATAAAAGTGTTTGTAGAACAACAGCTACTGCATAGCAATTCTCTCTTCATTTCTCATACTGAATCCTTTTCATTTGCTGAATAAATAGCCAATTGTTGGTGAAGTGAGTAGAGCTATTTAACTGTGCCAGCTACAACCACCTGCTGAAACTAATTAAGTGTGATTATAAGGTAGTGAAGAGGTGGGAACAATATCATAACCACCCAAAACTCTTGGTTTGAGAGAGTGCCCAGAATCCCAGGGCATTCAACCAACAAAAACAAACTGTTCAACACATATCAAAGGTCTCTGAAGTAATTTATTTATACCAGTGTTCTTCTGGCAATTTATAGCTTCAGGTAAACTAGTGAATTCATATTATTTAAACGGATATCCGATAATTCAAATCAGCAAGGAAGTCAAATCAACTGCTATACTCCAACTGACTAGATTTTTTTTCATTAAAAAGATTTCATATTCTGAAAGAGTGAACATATGTCATTTAAAGTAGAAATTAGCCCTGGCCGGTTTTGCTCAGTGGTTGGAGCGTCGGCCTGCGGTACAGAGAGACCCGGGTTCAGCTCCCGCTAAGGGCACGTACCTCGGTTGCAGTTTGTCCCCGGCCCTGATTGGTCGTGCGGGTGGCAGCCACTCGATGTGTCCCTTTCACATCGATCTTTCTCTCTCTTCCTCTCTCTCCCTCCCACTCTATCTGAACCAAAAAAAAAAGGAAAAATGTCCTCAGGTGAGGACAAAATAAATAAATAAATAAATAAATAAATAAATAAATAAATAAATAAATAAATAAAGTAGAAATTAGTTTCCCAAAATAATTTACATGGTAAGATTTATTCAATACAGTTAGTCTTGCACAGCAGTTCAAAATGAGTAAGAGAATCAGTAAGCTACAATTGTTATGTAGAAAGCTGTTAATTTCTGTAAATGTAAAGCAGAGTCCGCTGAAACCAATGCAATCAATCATTTTATCAGCATTTCCTAATGTGACATTGCCTGATTGGCACTGAAAACAGCGTTCTCAGAGAAACATAAGTAAAATACTCTAGAAATACCATCAGGCTTGCAGCCTTTCAGTCAACTATCTTTCTCTGTTGTGTGGAACTATAACTAACACTTCTAATGAATAACAATATAAGGAAATCATTTTATGAATTCAGGCAAACACTAAGAAACAAAAAACCCAACAACAAACATTTAAAAATTGGGAACAAAGAGTTCTTTTCAATCTAAATTATCCAGGTAATTATCTTGATTCTCTGTGGGCAAGGACATACATTGAGAAGACGCATATGTTAAAGGAGAAACAGTTATTGCTGTTACTGTAGATACAAAAGATCACCATATACACATGAAGAAAATTCCACATGATTACTCCATTATACTCCTGTTTAAGGTAGATTAAATTTATTAGCATATTAGACTGATAATCTCTGTGACTTTAATAAACATTATTAAAAAATGTTTCAAAATGCAACAAAGTGGATGCTAGACAAGGATATATATGCTAGATATGTAATGAGGCACATAGTCATTTGCAAAATAGGAAAAAAATTGGAAAAGAGTGAAGGGTGGAGAAAGAAAAAAGAGTGGAATAAAGGGTTTAAAACCACTTTTTTTGAATTGTAGGTCAACAATAAATACTAGGATGCCTGATAAATTTTTGATAAAACAACTAAAAATGAGACCTAGCCTCTAAAAATATTGCTCAAAAAGATACTTTTTTTTTCTTTTTGTAAACCACTGATATACAGGGGTGTGCAAAAGTAGGTTTATAGTTGCAAGTATGCACAAAACAGAGTTTATTTTTGTATTATTATTTATTATATTATTTATTTGTGTTAAAACTGTAAAGCTACATTTATCCTTCCCTATATATGAGAGGTTCTATGTACATTTTTTTCTATGTAATTTCTGAGATATTTTTCTAAGAGGTCAGGGAAAGTAACTTAACTTATCTAATACCTGTTAAGCTACACTTTTCTGACTCCTAGATGTATATGAGTTAATGGTGGAATGGAATTTAAAGAGAATGAGAAGGTGTAATAGAACTTTGCTTTTTAACCTGACATCCTAGGAATGGTAACACACACAGAGATCTGTAGACAAATACTTAGTTCTTTTTATTAAGTTAAGTTTATCATTTTAACTATTATAGAAAAAAAGTAACATATGACAACTACATGAATTTGAAAAGTACAGAAAAATAAAAAGCAAATGAGAAGAAACTGTAATCCTACCACCACACAAAACCACTTAATTAACTTAACTTATCAATCTTCTCTCTCTCCTTCTCATCTTTCTATACGTACATAAACACATCCATATGATTGGGATCACACATACAATTTGAACTCTACTTTTGAAATAACCCATTTTGTTAAAATTCTTGTTATTTAATAGTCTATATTTGTGCATGCCTCTGTTTATAGCTGGACATGTATGTTTTTATACTGTCGCACTTAAAAATAATAACTTCATAGAGATCGAGAGGAACTTTCTGTAGAAACCTAGCTAGAGAGAAGCAACAGAGAACTTTGGCTGAAGGTTGTGTTCTAATTCTTTGAGAGATGTCCCTTGAGAGAGAATCCTCAGTGACTGCAGCTCCTCCATATGCCCTGGTCCCCAAGAGGCAGGCAATTGCAAGTCTCAAATGCAGCCTTTCTACTCCAGTGAAAAAAGCAAAACTCAGACATTTATTGCAGGGCCAGGGTCAAAATTAAAAGACACAGGGTATCTTTTTCTTTATCGGTATGGCTGCAATGATGTTACTTAAAAATACATTAAGCATATGAGTAATAAAATCATAGCAAAGACATTTGCTTAGATTTATATACAGTGTACTTTTACCACCTAAATATGACATACCTAAATACGTATTTTCTGGCTGGGCATGTTTTTCTTGCTTTTTTTTTTTTTTTTTTTTTTTGACAAACACTTTGGGGGGCTTCTTTAAAAGGCAGAAAATATTTCAGAGTTCTTCATAACTTCTAAGCAGCTCTTCACGTTTTGAATTTCAAACACTAACTGAGATAAAATGTTTTCTCCTAAATAATGAAAGGTTCTCAACAATCTGAAATCTCATCAGAAAGAGGGCAGCTTCCAGCACTAGAATTGTTCAGAAATTTCCTTTCTGAGAAATATTTCTTCTTATGGATGAATTCCCAAAGTCTTTGGAAAGCTTTTCCTGGTATAGAAGGCTTCTTCAGATCTTTAATGTCAGACATGTTTAATTTGGGAAATGTATTAGAACTGAACCGTTTTAATTTGTATACTCTTAGTATGTATGTTATGCTTGAATAAAAGACCTCATTCAATAAAATTAGGCACCAAAACACTGATTGATCCCACTCAGAATATGAACTAAAGAGCTGGCAGAAAGCTTGGCATTGCTGTTTCCTTTGGCTGTTCTGTCTCGTATGGGCACCCAGATGAAGAGACAGTACTTTGCCAGCACTCAGAAGGTCCCTTTGTGGCTCCACTGCACTTATTGAAGTGGCTTTCCACCTTTCCAAAGTAGCCAGTACCCCTACCTCAAAAGCATGTATTAATTTGCCTATTCTTGAATTATATAAACACAATTCTAATGGTATGCTTCATGTCTGGCCTATTTCACAAAATACTCTATTTGTAATATTTATCCATGTCATTACATGTAGCAGTCATTTGATCTTTCTCATTGTATTATTTTTTACAATATAAAGAAACCACATTATATTACCATTTAGCTAACAATAAAAGTATGGTTTATTATAAATAATGCTGTTATTTATCATCTGTAGTAGTTTGTTAAGATAGTCATAAAAACAACAACAACAGACTGGGTAGCTTAAACAACAAACATTTAGTTGTCAAATTTCTGCAGACTGAAGTCAAGATCAAGGTGTCAGCCTGTTTGATTCCTCCTAAGACCTACCTCCACCCATGGCTGGCAGGTGGCCACCTTTTTACTATGTCTGTAACCATCCTTTCCTCTGCACATGCACATTCTGATGCCACTCTCTTCTTATAAGGACACCAGTCACACTGGATTAGGCCTACTCTTGACACTTCACTTAATCTAATTGTCTCTTCAAATGAGCTATCTCCAAATATAGTTACATTGGGGGTTAGGTCCTCAGAGTTTGAATCTGGGAGGCACAATTTAGTTCATAATACTATCATAGCAGATAACTTTTTGTTTTCTAATTTTTTTTCACAAATCATACATTATTTACTCTAGTTTATCTATTTTTTTTTTCCTTCACTCAGCATAACTATTTGGAAATTTGTTCGTGTAGTACAGTACAACAAAAGTTCATGAGTAGTAGTCTATTGTATGGATATCACAGTTAATTTGTCAGCTACTGGACATTTGGGTTGTTTCCAGTTTCAACTCTTACAAAAAAAAAAAGCTGTTATGAACATTCTTGCAAAATTATTTTTAAAAAATATATAATTCCATACCTCCTGTGAAAATATGTAGTAGTAAAAATGGTTATATTACATTTAAGTATATGTTAATATTTCAAGAAGTTGCCAACATGTTTCCCAACATGATTCTACCGTTTTGCATTCCTACCAGCAATACGTGAGAATTTCAGATATACCATATTCTTGACAACACTTGATATGGTCAACGCACTTATATTGAACCATTCCAATGAATATGCTGTGGTATCTCATCATGATGTTACTTTGAATTTTTCCAATAAGTAATATGTTGAGCAGCGATGCATGTAAATATTTGCCATCCATATATCTTTGGTCAATTATCTGTTCAAAGCTATCTTTTTTAAGAATATTGTTTGACAGTGTTTTATATATTTCAGATTTATTAGATTCTTTATTCTAGTTATTTATCAGATATATAACTTGTGGATTGATTTTTTTATTCTGTGGTTTGTCTTTTTATTATTTTTACAGTATTTTAAAGAACAGAAGACTTTAATCTTGATAAAGTCCAAATTGGTCTTTTATAAACCATGTTGTGTATATCATATCTGAGAAATATTAGCCAAACCCAACCTGACAAATTACTTTCAGAATTTCATAGTTTGAAATATTATATTTAGATCTGTGATCCATTTTGAGTTAACTTTTGTATATGGTATACAGTATGTATACCTATTTTACAAAAAATTCCTTTTTTTATAAATGGATGTCAAATCATTCCAGTATCATTTGTTGACGATATTATAATTTTCCACTTAAGTTGCTTTGAAGGTTTGTCACAAATAATTAATTTCTATATCTTCAGTTATATTTCCTGACTCCATATTCTGTCCCATTATTTATATCTCTACCTTTTTGCCAATTCCATAATATAGTGATTAATATAGCCTTACAATAAGTCTTAAAACCAGGCAGTGTTAAGTCGTCCAATTCTATTCTTCTTTCTCAAAGTAGTTTAGCTAATATAGGTTCTTTGAATTTCCAAAAGAAATCTAAAATTAGTTTCTCAATTTTTATAAAATTCTACAGAGATTTGAACTGGGATTTTGTTGAATCTATAGATAAGTTTGGAGATAATTGATACATAAACTGTATGTAGCCTTCTGATCTTTGAACATCATATAGAACATCATACCATTAATTTAATCTTCTTTAATTTATCATAGCAATATATTATCATTTTTAGTTCAGGTGAATAAGTAATTATATTTCATCAGTATTTATATATAGAAATGGAAATTATATAAATAAATGAACATCACATACTTATGATTGAATGTGTTATACTATGCTGTTTGAAAATGCACAAATATGTAGAAACATAAATGAGGTCAGGACATATTATACAATTTTGAAATTTAAATAATTTTAACAAAAATCTAAATTGTTTATATAAGAAATAAAACAGGCATTTGTGGGGTTATTTCCTATCAGCTCTTAGTTGATGATATTCAATGTGACGTGTTTTTTGCACCTCTCAAATCCCACACAGTTAAAATCTTCTTGATCATTTCAATGATAATAACACATCTTTAAAAAAAAAAACCTAAAATTTAAGCATGCATTTGATCAAAAACTACTAAATTCCAAGTGCCCACTTGATGCATATTTGGGGTCGGGGAGTGTCAAAAAGCAATTTATGAAACAAAATTCATTAAAACAAGACAATGTAAACCATTTCACATGATACATTGTAATGACATTTATAGTTTTAAGAAATAACTAAATGTCTTGAGACAAAGTTTTCCCAGTTAAAAAATACTTAAGCTATACTAGTATTTTGTAGTCATATTACTTTAATTACTTAGCATAGATTTGAGGTGGCTTGCCTGAAAAATGTGAAGGTCATTTGTTGGTGATTAGAACATTTTTCTGCAAATTCTGTTTTTATGATAGTCAATAAATACTCATGATGGGTCTATAACTGCAAAATGATCTATAAACTATAGAAAATAGTTATTATACCCTATCAATACGAAGCCGGTATTTATAGGAGAAATACTGTATGCTCCGATGGAACAATTAGGAGTAACATCAATCTGAATATAATCATGCTAAGTTTTTAGGATAAATCAGAAAAGAAATGGTCTAGAGGGGAGACAGTTGAATTATGAATGAAAAGGTGAGTTCTACCCAACAATACTAGCTAAAATAAAGAGCATGCCATTGCTGAGTTAATTCTCTGCTCTTTCGGATTAGTCCTACCCTTCTGAGCTATCTTAGCTCACTGAAGCCTTCTAAGTATGTTCACAGAAATAAAGCAGCTAAGATGCTAATTTATGATGGTGTGACACTTTTCCAAATGTCTAACAGAGTTATAGTGTATAGAAAATTTAAATTTTTTTTTCCTTTGCCTTGTATTAAAATTCTTGTTCATATGAACTGACATTAAAAAAATAAAAGTAAAACCTTTGGGAAGAAAAGTTAATTACACATTTCTTTCTACACATTTCCTGTCAGATGTCTTCCTAATAGCATGTATGTTATTAGAGATTTTAGGCATTTTATAAATAACTTGCTATACCCAGTCCTTCTGGCAAAATGGCTTCTTAGCTGTGTTCAATTCATTAACACTTTACACCTCCATTTTTATTTTTTCTGCGATAGCTCACACCAAAACCATTTCCCCACTGAGAAGAACCATAGCTGGATAAAATAGAAAAGAAAAAAAAAAGTATTTTAGAAGGCATCTGAAGGCAACTTCTCTGACAGTCAGAATTTGAGGGATCATGATCTTGGAAGAAAAAGAATTTATAAAGTGGAGCCAAAAAATTGCACATGCAAGTATTTCCCTCAGGTAATGTGGTAACACTAAAGTGCCATGTAGCACTGACATACCTTATTTATGACACCTGATGTGTGGGTTTTTTCCACACTGACCAGTTCTCTGACACCGCTGGGTGTCCTACAATTCAACTGAATTCTGACATTAACCAAGTTAGTGCAGACTAGTGGTTAAAAGTTCAATTCCACAAGACCGTCCCCTGACTTCAGATACCATTTGCAAGTAACAGGTCCCAGGATATCCTCAAAATCTGTCCTACTTGGTTACAAATCCCCCAACTCCTTCTCCAGGTTCTGCCATTTTCTAACGACTCACAGAACCCAGAAAAATTTTACTTACTATTGCAAACTTTTATAAAGGATATAATAAAGGATACAAATGAACAGTCAGCTGAAGATACATATAGGCCGAGGTCTAGAAGGGTTCCAAGCACAGGAGCAGTGTCTCCATGGGGTGGAAGTATGCTATCCTCCTGGCCGTGAGTGTGGAATTTGTATGGAGGCTTTCTAATGTAGGCACGATCTATTGTTAGTTTACCTTCCAGCCCTGGCCGGTTTGGCTCAGCGGTTAGAGCGTCCGCCTGCGGTCCGGAGAGGCCCGGGTTCGGTTCCCGCTAAGGGCACGTACCTCGGTTGCAGTTTGTCCCCGGCCCTGGTTGGTCGTGCGGGTGGCAGCCACTCGATGTGTCCCTTTCACATCGATGTTTCCCTCTCTCTCTCTTCCTCTCCCTCCCACTCTGTACAAAAAATGGAAAAATGTCCTCGGATGAGGATAAAAAAAAAAAAAAAAAAAAAGTTTACCTTCCAGCCCTCATCAGGCTTCAGAAAACGGGCAGTGGGGCTGAAAGATGTCAGCTTTCAGCCATGGCTCCATCTTTTTAGTGACCAGCCCTAATCAACATTTGGCTCATTAGAACAAAAAACACTCCTATAACCCAGGCAATTTCAAGGAATTTCAGAACTCTGTGTCAAACACTGGGTCACACAGGAAATCACAAGGGTTTGGGAGTTTTGTATTGGGAACCCAGGTCAAAGGTCAAATATTACCAGAAATAAAATTATTTCTTATTATTTCACAGGCAAGAAGCCTGAAGCTGAGCTTGGAGGCAAAATGGGGCCTGCAGGGTCAAGAGTCTAGAAAGCAGGAGGTACAGACAATTCAGCTCAATCTTGTGCACCAATTCTCTTGACAACATTTGTAATTCCTAAACTGTTCACAATGAAAGACGAAGACTAGCAGAATGTGACAGAAAATCTGAGTGACATTTTTGCTATTCTTATACTGTGAGAGGAAAAAAAATGGGCAAGTGAATAAAAGGGCCCCAGTAAAATTGACAGGGTCTCAGTTGGAACCCCTCAACATCTACAACCTAAAATTAACCTCAAATTGAGGTAGTTAAGCCTTACACAGTTTGGTACCTAGACTCAAGTAATGTTTGTAACTGAATGAATTGAGGGGACTGTTTTCCTACTGGGGCTGCCCAACAGAGGGCAGAGTAGAACAGAAAAGAAAAAAACAAACAAATGTTATCCAGAGCCTTTGTGATCTTTCATACAAATGTTTAGCCTGTAATAAAAAATTATTAGATATTCTAAGTAAAAGAATCAGAAAAAAATAAGAGGAGTTAGAACCATAAGAAGATCCACATGTTGGAAATATTATACATTGACTGTAAACATTTTAAGTGACAGTATGACATATTTCAATTATTTGTAGCTTAGCCATAAGATTCCATGAAAGTAAGCTCAGCATATACCAGAAACACAGAAAGTAGACCTGTACTATTTGGTATGTGGAAGCAAAAAAGGAAAGGTATAAATGCAAACCATAGATCATCCTTCGATTTTATATCCTTTTTCCAAGATAATCTTATGATCAGCTCAATTTCTCCTTACAAAAATATAACTGGACATGGATAAGATGTGATACAAATGAGCCTTCTGGAAAGACTTGTATTGATAGGGCCTGCATTTTAAGTGGTTCGGCGTTTAATCAGGGGTCAAATGGGCACTCGGAGAATTATTGGCATATTGAGCAATGCAGCTCACATGGAGAATCAGCCCTCATGACTCTCGCCCTCACACCAACTTCTTTGATTCAGAACTGGTATGACTTCTATATGATCTTGTTTAACATTAGGAATTGGTGTTTTCTGATATCATCTTATGTATTTTGAAAACTGCCTCAAGAATTACAATGACTATTATCACTGGTGGTCTTTCTTGTTAAGGAGGTGGGTAAAATAAATCACACCATGTATGTTGTTTGATTCTTTGCTCTATCCTTCCCTTTGTTAGAATGTACAATTCAGGGGGGCAGGCATTTTTGACAATTTAGTCGCTGCTTTATTCCCAGTATCTGGAACACACTATACCAGGCACAGTATTTGCTAACTATGTACCTATAATTAACCCACCAACTAATGATTCACTCTTTTCTTTGATCTATATTTCATGCTGATCAATACAAGTTTGTCTTTACTGTGTTATAGAATTTTAAGCACTAAAGCCATTATTCATGGAGACATACATATGAATACTACTTTTTCAATTTCAAAGACAAATATAAATATAATGGCAAAAAAAGTTCTAATACCCACATAAACACTTAGCCTGTCATAAGTCTACTTTCATAACTCAATAATCATCAACAAAACATTAGGAAATATGCCTTTAAATTCCATAATCCTAACTTAAGAACTAATTTTAAAATTTAGAACTATGTTCCTTATTAATATCGTAAGAAGGGTTGTAATTCTGGGCTTTGTAAAATTACAAAATAAATTTTTGTTTTTCATAGCCCATAAAACCCCAAGTTTTTTTTCTTTTTTGTTATTCTTCACCTGAGAATATTTTTCTATTGATTTTTTTTAGATAGAGTAGAGGGGAAGGTGGGAGAGAGAGATAGAGAAACATTGATGCGAAAGAGACACATCGATACGTTGCCTCCCGCATGACCCCAGGGATTGAACCTGCAACCCTGGACCAGAATTCAACCAGAGACCCTTCAGTTTGTGGCCCAATGCTCTAGCCACTGAGCACTAGCCAGGGCCCAATGTTCTTTTTTAGCGGAAGATTTCACATTTGAAACATGCATAAGAGTTATCACAATATCTTCACATTTATAATTTTATGTGACTTTCAAAATATTTAAGGGTACAAATAGGTATGATTATCCCCATTTTATATATTAAAAAATTAAAAAGAGAAATGTAAGTGCTATTCTAATGTCATGGTAAAGTTCAGATCTAGGAGCAGTGTAGCTTTTTCATAATTATATTTAACAATATATATATAACACAATTTCATAATTCCATTTTTTCAACATGGAATAATAGCTGCCTAATGTTTTGGGAAATGACCTATGTGTTGACATCGATTCTAGTACACAAATATTTCATTTTCTGATTGTGAATTTCTTGATTTTCATGGCAAGATAAAATGATGACATCCTAAATTTGCTTGTGACCAAATGGTGAAATTTCTGAATTAATTAAATTACATCACTTTGTACCGATTTTCAGAAACTTCAGAATGAGTAGATTAATATGTCAAAATGTAGACAGTTTCTGATTTTTTAATTGATTTTAGAGAAATAAAGGGGAAGAGAGAGAGACATCAAGGTGAGAAATATTAATCGTTTGCCTCCTATACACACCCCGAATCTGAAACCTGGGTATGTGTCCTGACTGGAAATCAAACCCACCACCTTTTAATATATGGAAGGATGCTCCAACCAACTGAGTCACACTGGTCGGGGGACAGTTTCTGATTTTTAATTGCTCTACAAAGTTCCTTTGCACTGGATCTTGAAAAAAAATAGCACAACATGGATCATATTTTCCCATAGGAAAACTTATGATTGGAGATGCAATTTTTGACTTAGGCATGATAGTGTTATAAAATAAATTATAACACTTAAAAATTATTATACTAATGCAAAATAGTAAAATTTCATTCCAAATATTAAAATGTACAGTTTTTATATTCAGTGGGCATCCAATAAATGTTGAATATGATAAAATGTACCCCCAATTTATGGTCAGGCATTAGTCAGTATATTAAATAGTAACTCTATGTTTCATCACAAATTTTACCTAAAATGAACTGTATCAATAACAAATATTAACATATAATTTTTATGCAGTTACATTTTAATTTTTAAATATCTATTAAAGTACAATTTATGTATATATTATAGTGCAGTCATCTTTTGTGATGTTTGATGAGTTTTGATAAATACATAAACACTACCTTAATTGAGGTATAAAATACTTTAATCAGTCTAAATATTTTGTCTGTTACTTAACCATCCCATTCCCAACTAAACACTGATCTTTATTTTGTCACTATAGAGTCATTTTGTTTGTTCTAAAATTCCATATGAATGAAAAAGGCAGATGTATTCTTTTGGGTTTGGCATCTTTTCCTTACTAAGATAACATCTATGGTCCCGTTTACACTTCCCGCTATGTTTGCATGTATCAACTCTTTATTCATTTATTTTCCTAAGTATATACAACAATTTGTTTATACATTTACTGTTAACCACTGTTTAGTTGCTTCAGTTTGGGGCTATCATGAATAAACCTGCTGTGTGTATTGTGTGCTAGACTCTGTGTGGATATATGTTTTCATTTCTTAGATATATCTTGGGATGGAATTATGGGATCTTATGAAAAGTGTATGTTAATCTTTGTAAGAAATTGTCAAACTATATGGTGTGCCCACAAAAATGTATGGACACTCTGAATAATTATACATTCCAATGGTTAAATCTGAAAAGAAAGAAACATCAATTGAACTATCAGCTTTAAGTGTGTATACATTTTTGGGGGACACCCTGAATATGAGAATTTCAGTTTCCCTACATTGTTACAAAAATTTGGTATTATCAGTTGAAAATTTTAGGAGCATGCCACAATATTTCAATGTGTTCTTAATTTTTATTTCCCTCAAGACTAATGATGTGCAATAGCTATTTAAGTGCTTGTTGGCAATTTGTATATTGTATTTTGTAAATTGATTGTTCAAATATTTCACCAATTTCAAAATTTAGATTTTCTTATGAAATTATAAATGTTCTTTATATGTTCTGGATATCAGTCCTACATCAGATATATAAGTAGATGTGTTCATGTGTGTGTGCGCTTATCTGTGTGTATGTGTATATTTATTGTTGTTTTTTAGTTTGATACTTACTTGGAGTCCAATATATCATTTTTCTAATTTTTTTTTAATGTTATAGTTATAGCTTTTTGTGTTCTATCTAAACATTGTTTGCGATCTCAAGGTCATAATGGGGTTGTCCTATGTTTTCTTCCAATTTGTTTTATAGTTTTAGCCTTTGTGATTTTGCCTAATATTCATTTTAAGTTAAACTTTTGTGTACATAATTTTATTTTTGCTTGCCTTCTATTTTCTAGAGTGTTTTCTTTACATGTTCCAGCTTCACTTTAAAATGGGTTTTTAAGTTTGAACTGATCAGTATACTCACTTTTTCTATAAATAAATGTATCTGTAGTAGAAAGAAAAACTCTGTGCCTTTCTATTTATCACTGGACTGTCTATTTTATAACTCTCCATATGATAAATGCTTTTCACGCATGAAAATACTAGCGATAAAAACCAACTGATGAACACAATTTTTTTTTTCCAAATCAAAAGCATTGTATAATTAAAGACCCAATCCCCTTCTTACATTCTATCTTTTGAATATATTCATGAGTGAAGATCACTGTGCTTCATATGACTGGATTCAGGCCAAATGAGCATGACAACCAACTAAAAATTTGCAAATCATTTGAAAATTATTACTATTCTTCAGATGTTTTTGCAATAAAGAAGCAGTACTTAGAATGCGTCCCTTAGGGTACATTGAACTTTATCAGAAAACCATGCATGTAATTTTAAGACATTGGTAGAGATTTTTTAAATAAAATTTAAACTTACTACTGCAGAATGTTGACTACATAGGTAGTGTTAACCATATGGATCCACAGACTTTGATTAGGCCATGAAAAATAAAAAGGCTGATGAAATGCTTGGCAGTATGCCATTTACTGAGAAAGGAAGATTCTGTATTGCTGAACATCTGCTTAAAGAGAACAAGGCCTTAGTTTAAGGAACACATATTTTTGAAATCACAAACTATGGAATTATTTTAAAAATCTCTCTTCTATGTAGCATTTTGGTGTAATAGCACATTATTTTAAGAATATGACTAAGTTATAATCCTGTGAAACATGGACCATATTGGAAGTCCTCTATGATCAATACTAATAAAGTCATTATTAACTTATGAACCACCCTAGCAATGATTTCCCCCTGCTCACCACATCAATATCTTCTGAATATTTGATCTAGTTAAAATTATCAATAACATGTCATAAAATTCTAACCACAAGTATTATGGACGTTGTGCAATGTTCGTATAAAGTAACTATTGTGATATGTATATTGAAAGAAAAAGAGGAATTCTCATTACCTACTCTAATTTTATATGAAGAAAAGATAAAAAGGATCTGTCAATTATCTGTACAATTTGCTATCCATCATATAACAAAATAATCTGTTAAATGTTCACTGGATATACTAATAATATTAATCACTAATTTAACCATTCTTCTGATTTATTTATAACTTAAAGACAGGGCCAAGTGTTTTATTTCCTTAATCTAAAGATCTAACATGGTCCTTTGCAAGTTTAGGCTTCTGGAAGATTAAAGTTCTTTCTTGTATATCTCACAGTTAAGTAAACATAAGTATGGATAATTTATATTTCATAGTAATTTATTTCATTCTGCTCTTATACATACGTTAGCCTATTTTTCTCTAATATTTTATTCTAATTTGCATAGGAAATAAGGTTTAATTAATTTTATGCCTTGTCTGTTATTAAATCAAATTTTAATGTTTTACTAATATTTCAACTAGGAAATCTGAAATACTCCCTAGTGTATATGATGAAAAATACATTAAAATAACCATTATTCATCAGAGTTAAACATAAAATTTATACATAATATAAACTTAAAACCTAATAACATGTTTCATTTATTGAACAATATTACAAAGCCTAGAACTTTGCTAATTGCTTTCATATATTATCTCATTTAATATCTACAAATTTTCCTTAAGATAGGCATTTTTCCCATTTTATAGGTGTTTCAAGTGTTTTAAAATAGTTAAACAAATTTTATAATTTAGGACTTTATTAAAACCTTTTTTGTATACTGTATTACATTGCATTATATTAATTTCACAAACATAGAGAATTACATTTGTGCATAACTTTCTTTAAATTTTTTAAAGTACAAAAATGTAAATATTATTTACTTCAAGCAAATAAATATTATATTTATATATGTAAATATATAAATATTTTTAATATATTTGTGTTAAAATTGAGAATTTTTAACAAAAATAAAAACACTAAAATTTTACCCAAAGAAATGTATTAAACTACATGACAATTGTAAATAATAAGACTAGTTGCTTAATACAAAAATGCAAAATGTGTAATCAGTGAAAATTGTGAAACTTGTTCCCAATAGTCAAGTGGAAGAATCAGGTCTGATTCCAAAGGATGGATTTATGGTGTGGATTTTACAGACTCTTGACAATTGTTTGCATAGTTAACCAGATTAATTTTTCCAGAGAAACCTAAATAAAAACACAAAAAACAATGCTTAGTCCATCATGAATTAGAAGAGAAAGAAACACATGGGTACCAATCTCTTGCCAAGATAACATCAGATTTCAAGCTGCAGTACTGTCCATATCAGGTTTGTTATATAGCATATTTCAAAATGAACTCATAAAATAGTTGGCTAACCCTAAACACAGAGCAGTGTTGCTGAGAGGCAAACGCTAAAAAATCTTATGTGAAGCATGCTACTTATTTATTTATTTATTTTTCTTTATTAATTTTAGAGAGAAAGGAAGGGAGAAGGAGAGATAGAAACATGGATGAGAGAGAACATTGATTGGCCACCTTCTGCATACCCCCACGGGGGATCGGGCCCACAACCTGGGCATGTGCCCTGACTGGGAATCAAACCAGCGACCTCTTGGTGCATGGGCTGATGCTCAACCCCTGAGCCACACCAGCCTGGCAAACATATCAGTCTCAACTGGCTTCAGACACTTATCATGTGGCCGACATCATTCCACAGCAGTTAGCAAACCTGGTAGAAATGATGTGGAACACAACTCCAGTGATACTTTCACACACTCTGTGGCCAGAAGACTCTACTAACAATAGTGATGTAGACAATTAAAGGTCTTGTGTATTTCCATAGATTGAAAGCAAAGACACAAAGACAGTCAAAGATCTAACAGAAAACAAAATCAGAGCATACTAAAATTTCTCAGCTAAGTTAAAATTGTAAAAAAAAATTTATTCAAAGAATAAAATGGTAACAGCAAAACTTTAAAGAAAATAGGCATTTGGTTTTTTTCTGAAAGCATTAAAAGTATTTGTTGTCCAATTCTATATACAGCCACCCAGTTTCACCTTTATATTGCCTTAAATTTAATTTATGATCATTAAAATGAATGTCATAGAATAGTTGCTTAAGCAAGTAGATTTCCATATCTTACCACAAGATTCTTCTAGAGAATAGTTCGATTTATGTAACAATTAAATCCCTAAAGATTAACACACTTTTAAAAATTAGTAGAGGAAAAAAAAAAAACTTTTAGTGTTCAGATGGGAAGTTTTGTTCTGTTTTATCCAAAGGTAAACCAAATAAACTTGATATTAACATATTGTGCCTGGATTTCTATTGAAATTGAAGTTGAGATTACTCTTTTTTATAATGATTGATATTTATTTAAAATCCTTTGATTTTTAAAGACTTGCATAACCTTTAACAAAGCACTATTTATTCAGTTTTCTCACAGTTTAATTCCCCCTTTTCATTTGTGTTCTCTCTGTGTTTTTGCAGAGCAATCAGAGACATCATCTTCTATATTTGAGTTCCTGCCTTGATTAGCATAAGTGCCAATATTGTAAATTTAAATAATCCTTATTATCCTGGTTCCTTCACACCAGGCTGTGTACTCTCTGGGTGCTCCTCCCTTATGTCCCCCTGTGTGGCATGCTGCACCCCTCTCTAGGACCTGTGAGTATAATAAATGTCCTTCACTTTCATATTCCTCTCCATAGTGTTACTCGGTGTCTGCACCTGGCCAATCATAAAAGATGACCGATTTTTAAGTGACATAATCATCCCTTGCTTCACAGTTGGCTAGGAGGTTGGGGTGATCTATGTCGGAGATGGAAAATCTCACTGAGGTACCAATGGACTGTTCATGGCTCTCTGCTGGCTATCCCGATGGGGCCCATCATCTGGAAGGACCTCTCTCCCGCGGTGCTCCTGTGCAGTGCTCTGTGTTGCCCCTTCCCAGTGCTGCCTAGACACCCATGCTAAAGTGCAGACAGACGGTGTCCCAACCCTGCCAGAACACCCCAGGATCCCATTTCCTAACTGGGATCCTGGCAAGAAAGGAAAGTTACCCTAGCTTTCCCCAGGAGACAGAGCCTCTGGACAGATAGGCTATACTTTCAGTGCACTAGCTTGGCCTCACGATGTCCCCTCGCTTGGACTAATGAGGGAGGAACCCCTGCCAGTGGTGTCTTGGTGAAAGCACTGCAGAGTCACACGGAGCACTGCGAGTTTGCGGGAAAACAGATAGGGCAGGTGCGTACCAGCCAGCGGGCTGACCCCGTCCACCACTCAATGTGTCTTTGGGTGACACCCGTGAAAGAAAAGTACAACTATTTTCCCACTGGTGTCAGGAGTGTCCTTTCCCTCGGAGAGGCCACCATGGCACACAGAATGTCGATGCTATTGGCTAGCAGCCCCTTCTCTGCTGCAACCTTTGCTGCGGTCCCCTCCATCCCCCAACCCCATGGGTATCTCAGATCCCATCAATGGGGATTTCGAAAAAGGGAAGAGTCACTTTGACCTGCGTCCCTAAGACCCCTGAGGAGGTTTCTCAGCTCATTGAGATTATAAATCTCCTGATCAATGTGCTTGTGCACTTTTAAGTGCTATTACCGATTGATATGCTAAGACTGTCCTTCTTAAAATTAAATTTTCACAAAAAAAATTTTAAAGGCCACTATTGCTCTCCTGGATGTAGACCCAGCCCCTCTGAGGTCGACTGGGACACTCTAAAGAGGAAGTCTGCAGCTCACCACAGCGACCACTGGAAAAACCAGAAAACTGCCTGATGACACTTGGGGAAGGGGGAGGGGACCTAGAGATACAAGCTTAAGAGATTTTGCTTATGAGAAAAAGAAAAGGGTGGGGTGGGGAGAGAAAGGGACTGATTACCCTGTGGTGGAGTATTCCAGGGAGAGGTTACTGCTTAGAGACACCTGTTTCCTTCCTCCGCCCCCTTTTCCTCTTGGCAACCTGTAAAACAACTGAAAATCACTGTTTCTGTTGGCTAAAAGCCCCACCCCCCAAGAAAAACAAAAGGGAGGGGGGACTTTAAACCTCATGTACTGAGAAAATGCCAGATCTAGCAAATAAAAGCCTTGCCCTAGATTACTTACTGGTTAAAAAAACAAACCCCTAGATACAAAGAGAGAAGCAAAGGTAATTAAATAAATTATATGTAATTATATATAATAAATATATGAAAGATAAATTGTGTATATGCATTTATAACGTATAACTAATTCAAAACAAAGTTGCCTATTTTGATGCAATTGGAAATAAAATGTTTGTATACTAAAGGTATATGCTAAAAGAGTTTATATAACAAAATATAAAAAAGAAACTGGCAATGTTCTGTAAAACATAGGTTCTAACTTAACCTTTACATATGCTAAACTTCATCAATTAGCAAACCCCATGGACTTCATCAATATTGTGTCTCAAGTTATAATTATACCTATGAATGCCACTAAGTTTAAACATTGTACCCCTTATAATCTTAAAAAAGAAACTAAATATAAAGTAGAGAAAAAAAAAATAAGTATGCCTCTTATTAACTGTAGCCTTGTCTAAGTGTCCCTTAAGTCACACCAGGACTTCTGATAGACAAAACTCCCCCTGTTGGCCTCTTGCTATATGGCAACTAATGACTGGCTCCCTACTACACTTCCCAGGAAACAGAGAGTCTCCCAGACCTGAAGCCCTGACCCTTCATGCCCAGCTTCTCATTCTGCTCTGTGTCATGGAAACAACACCCCCACAAGCTGGGCTCTGATCCAGAGGCCTTTCTAAGACAGAATGGAGCCAAACCTGGGCCGTTTAGTATATCCACCTGCAGGAGGAGGTGGCTTTTCATGTACTCAGTCCCTTGCCAGATACCAGGATACTGGAATGAGTCACCTCTCCCCAGACCCCAGGACTATCTGGGGATGAACTGAATGAACAGCTGTGGGACTATACAGATGGCACTAGTAACTATCACAGGTGATTGCAGCTCAGAGAATGTTGCTGCATTTCATCCTTTAGCCTGAATGTCCGTAATGAAGGGCAGGACCTAAAAAACAATATACTTGGCCGAACTTCAGACAGTAACCTTAGCAATGGATGCTTTGGCCAACACTAGCCCCATTGGTCTATTATGAACCATTTATTATAAACCATTGGTCTGTTGCCTAAAGATTGTCCCCTTCAGGGTGGGAAGAAACTTTGGGAATCTTCGGCCTCACAGATACCCAAAATATAAATCAAAATCACAAATGTCTCTAGATACACTAAGACCACAATATAAGGGCATGCTTTATAATGCCTTACACAAGGACAGATACAGGCCAGACTACCCGGAATAGGCAGACAGGTAAAGACTTTTCACAGCATATCCACAATCTTCCAACAGATTTCCGTAAAATCAGATGCCTTGCCTGCTCTCTTGCCAATGGCCCACTAAGTGAGACACCTGGGGGAAGACGGAGTTCCATGCCCCCTCGTATGCCTAATAGGACTCTTTCTTATCACTTTTAACCAAGTTTGCCTTTGGTAGCTAAATCAAGCTGCCCCACTGACCTTGCACATTGCCACAGCCCAGGTAATGAGCATTATACATCCCAGTTAGTACTGTCACTGATGTTGAGGCATCATAGGATGGTTGTATCACAGATTTTTCAAACTATTCTTTTGATACTTCAACATCCCCACAAACAGGCTGTGAACACCTTGCCCAGGTGACCAGGTGCGTGAGTGTGAGAAGGCTGGCCTCTGTCATAAATTCCTCTTTTTGCCATCTCCTGACTGTGACGTAGTGACATTCAAACACACCAGTAAAGTCCCCTCATGACTTTTGCTTGTATACTCCCAATAAAGGACTCGCCCACAAGTCATCTCTCTCTCACTCTGGCTCTCTCATTCTCTCCTTCTCCACCTGCTTGGCTGAGTTGCCCAGCGGGAGCTGTCCAGGGTAGGCGCTGAAAGGCATGCTGTGCACAATGAATCTCTGCCCTGCTGTATGCCTCTCCATGATGGTAGGCTGTGTCCTGTGTCTGCAACACACTGATCACAAAAGGACAAAAGAACATAACCTAATTATTCTTTACATCACAGTACTCCATCACTTATACTTTTATCCCTTCCCCACAGAGTCCATCATACTTGACTTATATGTGAACAATTTCACCTCCAAAAAAAAATGATAGTAGCTTTATGTAATGTATAAAAAGACTTATTCTTTTTCTTTTCTGTGATTAGCACCCAGCAAATGCTGGGGGCAATATTATATTCTTAAAACTTTCCCTTAGATTAAAGATGCCTGCGTGGAATGCCTTTTTATATCCACTTCTCTTGAAACTGTATTAAAATTTTAGTAAAGGAGTTTAAACTGCAAGAAATTTTTTCAATAATTAAGAAATAAAGAAAACATCAACTCCATTTTAGGAGTGGATAGCAGATAAAAACATGTACAGTGTTGCAGACCTATCCTAACTGAAATTTCAGCCAGAGGCAAACTGATTGTACCTCAGTACTCCAGAAAGTCACAGGAAATAGTTTCTTTCATTAAAGGCAAATACAGAGCTGAAAATATAGGCTTGAAATACCTGCATCTTCTGGT
Source organism: Molossus alvarezi (assembly GCA_037176705.1). NCBI lineage: Eukaryota > Metazoa > Chordata > Mammalia > Chiroptera > Molossidae > Molossus > Molossus alvarezi. Next base: position 124,911,439 of record CM073885.1, read on the forward strand.
ACTCATGGTAAGTCCCAACTCTTGCTCCTACACAACATTGTAGATTTCATTTACTGGGAGGCCGAAACTGTGAAAGTGGACTCCAAGTCTCAGGCTTGCTGGGAGTGAAAGGAGTTAAAATTGTGCAATGACGTGAAAGGCTGTGTCCTGAACAGTGAGCCTTCTGGCAGTTTTCACCTTAAACTCTGCCAGTGTGACCATGAGACTTAATCAGTCAGAATTCAGAGAAACTATTCATTCAGTCTATGCAACAATTCAGTTCATTTTCCCTTTCAGATCCACTACCCATGTGTTGGACATCTCCTCTCTCCTGGAGGCTCACTTGTAATGATTGCATTAAAAGGTTGAATGTTTTCTGGTTTAGGTTCAGTTGGTCCCATTAGCATTTTAGGTAGCAGTTCAGAGGGAGAGAAGAGAGGGAGGTTGAGGTTCCTATTTTCTCAGCTTTGTCCCTGGAGAATTACTCCTGTATGCCACCTCTTTCTGAGGGTGTTTTGCTACCACTCACTTCCCTCCTTTCTTTGTTCAAGGATGGTAACAGTGCCTGTTGGTAAGCTCCCACTGGTGTCAGGAGTGTCCTTTCCCTCGGAGAGGCCACCATGGCACACAGAATGTCGATGCTACTGGCTAGCAGCCCCTTCTCTGCTGCAACCTTTGCTGCTGTCCCCTCCATCCCCCAACCCCATGGGTATCTCAGATCCCATCAATGGGGATTTCGAAAAAGGGAAGAGTCACTTTGACCTGTTGGTAAGTACAACTACACACACCTTTAAACATACCCTTTGTAACAAACCTCACTAAATAACATGTTTCAAATGTGTAATACATTTTCTGATCCTTTTTACTGCTAAAGAATCATTCCTCTCTCCCAAGAGGTAATTGAACTGAAAAAATAGTTAAATTATTTTTCTTATTTTATTAAATATGAAGAGTATTTAAAGCTCTACTTTGTCTCTAAGATCATCCCTAGGCGTTTATCACTGCTTTTGATATTTGGCATTTGGCAATTTTCTAAAAATCTGAAATTTTAATTTTCACATCTTCCTCTTTCCAAGAGAGCTATGACTGTCTTGTGAAAACAAATATATAAACAGAAACAGACAGTGCACTGGTCTGTATTGACAGTCTTTCACTGGGGTCAAAGAATGCAACAATATTAATTTTGGGGGGAATTTCATGGAGGGTTTTATTTCCCCTTTGTATGATCAGTGTATATAAATACTCCATGGATATTTAAACACAAGAGATAAGTTCCTTTGAAGCATGTTAGCATCTTAGAGAGAGATAAACAAACAAACAAAATCCATGCAGATAAAGAGTGAATAGACAACAAAAGAAGACCATGAGATAAATGCAAAGGTATGCACAGATGTGGGGTGTGTGTGAGAGAGAGACAGAGAGAGAGAGGAAACTGAGGTTAATTGCTTATGGTGTCAAACATCTTAAATTTAAATTCAAATCTTGACTCTGATACTTATTAGTGGTGCTAACCATTTTACTGTTTTAGGTTTTACTTTGTAAGGAGATTAAATAAATATATTAACTATTTCGTATCACAGAATTACTGTAACAAAATCTAATAAAAATGCTTAGAACAAAGCCTAGCACTGAATATAAACTAAACAGAAGTTTTTTAATACTATATTTTACTCTGATATTTTATGGTCATGCATTTCTTAGATATTTGATCTATCAAGGACTAAGTGTAATATTTGTATTTTGTACTAATTTTGAAATTTGATATTTAATAATTCTATGAGCTTCCTAGGACTGCTATAACGATGTACCATGTACAACCGATGCACAGGAAATTATCCTCTCACAGTTCAGAGGACAGAAGTGCTCACTGCGTTTCTAGAGAGTGACCCCTCCTCACTCTCCCAGCTTTTGGCAGTCCAAGTCCTTGATATATGAGACCAGAACTCTTATCTCTGTCCCATTTCACAATACTGTTTTCTTTCTGCATGTTTTGTGTCTGTGTTTCCTCTCCTCCTATAAGGACACCAGGAAATGTGTCTAGCTGTGGGTCTTCTGGAGTTCATCTTGCTTGGGACTCTGTGTTTTCTGGACTTGTGTGCCTTTTACCTTCACCAGTTTAGGAAAGTTTTCTGTCATTATTTCTTCAAACAGGTTCTCTATTCCTTTCTCTGATTCTTCTCCTTCTGATCCCTATAAGGCGAATGTTGTTACGTGTTGTATTGTCCCACAGCTCCCTTAAACTTTCCTCCTGCTTTTTAATTTTTTTTCCTTTTGCTGCTTTATTTGAGTGTTTTTCTCTACCTTGTCTTCTAAGTCACTGATTCGGTGTTCAGCTTCTTCTAATCTGCTATTAAACCTTTCTAAGGTATTTTTCATAACAGCTATGTCATTCTTTATTTTCTCTTTTTGTGTATAGCTTCTACCTCTTTTTTTTAAGCTAAAGTAGTTCCCAGTGAGCTCTTCATAATTTTTATTAAGTTGCTTGTAGTTCTCACCAAATTGTTTGAGTATCCTTAAAATTATTGCTTTGAATTCTTTATCTGAGAAGTCGCTGTCTTCCATTTCCTGTAGTTACTTTTCTGGTGATTTCTCTTTTTTTTTTTTCCCTTTGGGTGTTGTTTCTTTGTCTGCCCATTTTAGCCATCTGGTAGCTTTATACCCACTGAGGTGATGTTTGGATGTGTATGCAGCTCAGTGTATATCAAATAAGGCTACTGTGCCTCCCAGACTGTTTTTTGTGTGTGTCACCTCTTGCCTGCTGTGGATCCTGGGTGATTGAATACTGGGGACTGGTATTGGTATGTCCTGGTAGGTGCTGCTAAAAGGGAGTTCCCATTAGGCTGTCAGCTGATTTCTCAAAAGAAACTTTGCAGGCCAGAAGGGAGTGGCAAGAAATATTCAGAGTAATGAAAAGCAAGAACCTACAACCAAGATTACTCTATCCTGCAAAGCTGTCATTTAGAATCGATGGACATATAAAAACTTTCCCAGAAAAGAAAAAGTTAAAGGAGTTCATCACCACCAAACCATTATTATATGAAATGATGAAGGGTCTTTTTGAATAAAAAGATAAAATATATGAACAAACAAAATGGCAATGAATACATATCTATCAACAATGGAATCTACAAACAAAATGAACAGGTAGAACAGAAACATTCTCATAGATACAGAGAACATTTTGTTGGTTGCCAGTTGGGAGGGGAGTTGGGGGAATAGGTGAAAAAGGTGAAGGGATTAAGAAGTACAAATTCATTGCTAGACTGACAAACTTCAAAGGGAAAGGGGTTGGGGGGGGTGGGAAGAAATAAACCAAAGAACTTATATGCATAACCAATGGACACATACAATAGTGTGGGAAAAGGTGGGAGGGGGGCGAGAGTGGGGAGGAGGGGGTCAATGGGGGGAAAATGTGGAACATCTGTAATACATTTTACATCCAACAATAAAGATTTTTTTTTAAAAAAAAAGGCTATGATACATTTAAGCAATAAAATACCACTCGGTCATGAAAAAGGGAAATCTTTCCCTTTGTGACAGCACAGATGGACCTGGAGAGCATTATGCTAAGTGAAATAAGCCAGTCAGAGGAAGACAAGAACCATATAATTTTACTTATATGTGGAATCTAATGAACAGAATGAACTTGTTACGGGAAAGTCTCAGACCCACCACTGGAGGAAGCGAACATGTTCTTTTATTCACACATGTGGACCTAGAGGAGGCAGTCTCCAAATTCTGGGCTCCAAGTTGTAGGGTGCACCTAGCTTGATAGTGGGCTGGGCGGAGATTCTTTAGATGCAAGACCAGTAAGCAGCAAAAAAAAAAAAGAAAAAAATGGCGGCGGAGTGAATGGAGCTACACAGACCATCTCCAAGGACCAAATTGGAATTACAACGAAAATAAAGACAAATCTTCAGGAAGGGGCAACCAAAAGGCAGCTTGGAGGACCACATAACCAGGGACACTGACTCAATCCCGGTAGGCTTGCATGGATGCAAGAGGGGGCCAAGAGCCTACAGTCCACAGCGGCCTGGGCTGGAACCAGCAAACACGGTTGGGACCAGGGGACACAGCTGGAAGCTGCAACTTGGCTGGGTCCTGTGGCCTCGGCTGAGACCAGCAGCCACCTCGGCTAAGTCCTGCGACCTCGGCTGGGTCCTGCAACCTCAGCTGGGTCCAGCTGCCTCAGCTGGAAGCTGTTGCCACCTCGGCTGGGTCCGACGACTGCAGCTGGGTCCTGTGGCCTTGGCTGGGTGCTACGCCCTCCACTGCGTCCTGCGAACTCAGCTGGGTGCTACGCCCTCGGCTGGTGCCAAAGCCTCAGCTGCCCTTGGCTGGGAGCAGCGCCCTTGGGTTAAAAGTCCCAGGTGGCTCCTCAATGCAGAGTCTGAACAGAGGCTAAATTGGCAGCAGCCACTCACCTTGGGCTGCGGCAGAGGAAAGGCAGACTGAACTGGAACTGTGTGGGGACACTCGGGATTTGGAGGGTGGACAGAGCTTTTGCCGAGTGCAGTCACACAGGACTGTGGTCATCTTACTCCTTCCCAGGGCCCTGGGGAGAGGAGGCAGCCACTCTCTCGGAGATTCAACCCCACCTGGTGGCCAATGAAATGCTAATTGAGGCCTATTAACAACCAGCATCTGTCCTACCCTCAGTAAATCCTCTAACACTGAGCACCTGAGGGAGTTTTTCAGTCAACTCAGAAACCAAGGTTCTTTAGGTGACCTCTATTAATAGTCTCCAGGCAAAAAAGCTAGAGGATAACTAGCATTCCCTGGGCTAGCAACTCTAACAAGAAAAGTTAAGAGTTGACAGTGGTGTTTAAAGTGGGTCCTCACTGCCTCATCCAAACCCAGGAGAGGGAGCCATAAACAGCAGAACACCAACACTCATGGGGAAAATTTGGCAGACTCCAAAGCACACTGTGATAGCCAAAATGGTGAAAAACAGAAACAAAAGGCAAATGAAAGAAAAAGAGACCTCTACTGAAGATGAGATAAATGAGGTGCAGTTAAGCAAGTTAACAGAACTAGAATTCAGAGCCATGATCTCGAGGAAGCTCAATGGAACATGAGCACCATGAGTAAAGACAGAAATATTGAAAATCAACCAGTTGCAAATTAAAAACCACCAAGAAAAAATGAAGAATGACATATCAGAAACACAAAACACATTGGAAAGTCTAAATAGCAGAGTAGAGGAAGCTGAGGGCTGGATCAGTGCATTAGAAGATAGGGTAGAAAAAAATCAACCAATCAAAAAACCAAAAGGAAAAAAACAATTAAAAAGGAGAAAGACAGCTTAAGAGAACTGTGGGACAACTGGGAACGTAATAACATTTGCATCATAGGAGTACCCGAAGAAGAAGAAAATGAGCAAAGGTTAGAGAATATATTTGAAGAAATAGTGACATAAAACTTTTTTAATGTGGTGAAGGAAGAAGGCATTCAAGTTCAAGAAGCACGGAGAGCCACAAGTAAGAAGAACCCAAACAGGCCCACACCAAGACACATAATAATAACTGCCAAAAATTCAAGACAAAGAGAGAATCCTAAAAGCAGTAAAAGAGAGGCAACAGGTTACCTACAAAAGAACCCCCACAAGGCTCTCAGTTGAATTCTCAACAGAAACACTACAGGCCAGAAGGGAATGACCTGAAGTAATCAAGGTCATGAAAAACAAGAATCTGAATCCAAGACCACTCTACCCAGCAAGAGTGTCATTGAAAATAGAAGGTCAAATAAAGGCTTCTCAGACGAAAAAAAAAAAAAAAAAAGTCTAAGGGAATGCATTAGCACTAAATCAGCACTGCAAGAAATGTTAAAAGGACTGCCTGTAATTAGCAGGAAAAGTAGAAAGAAAAAGAGAACCACACTAAACAAAAATGGCAATAAATAAGTACATACCAATAATTATCTTAAATGTAAATGGATTGAAAGCTCTGGTAAAAAGACACAGAGTATGTGATTGGATAAGAAAGCATGACTCATCTATATGTTGTTTGCAAGAGACCCACCTCACAACAAAAGACTCACATAGGTTGAAAGTGAAGGGATGGAAAAAAAACTTTCAAGAAAATGGAAAGAAAAAAAAGCTGGGGAAGCAATACTCACATATGACCAAATAGATTTCAAAATGAAGACCATAACTAGAGACAAAGAAGTCCACTACATAATATTGAAAAAATCTATCCAACAGAAAGATATAACCTTGATAAACATATATGCACCCAATATAGGAGCACCAAAATATATTAAAAATCTTTTGGAGGACTTCAAAAGAGAAATTGATAGCAATACATTCATAGCAGGGGACTTCAACACCCCACTGACATCACTGGATAGATCTTCTAGATAAAAAGTTAGCAAGGAAACACAGACTCTAAATGAAGAACTAGACCAAATGGAATTAATAGATATCTACAGAGAATTATACCACAAAACTACAGATTTTACATTCTTCTCAAGTGCATATGGGACATTCTCAAAGATAAACCACATGTTAGGGCAAAAACTAAGTCTCTACAAGTTCAAGAAGATTGAAATCATATCAAGCATCTTCTCAGATCACAATGGCATGAAACTAGAAATCAATTGCAACAAGAACATGCAAAAACATTTGAACATATGGAAGCTATTATTAAGCAATGAATGGGTTAACGAGAAGATCAAGGAAGAAATCAAAAACTTCCTGGAAACCAATGAAAATGAAGACACAACAACACAAAACCTATGGAATACAGCAAAAGCAGTTCTCAGAGGGAAGTTCATAGCACTACAGGCCTACCTCAAGAAATAAGAAAAATCTCTAATTGATTATTTAACCTCACAACTTAAAGAGCTAGCAAGCAAGCAAACAAACAAACAAAAAACCCAGAGCAGGTAGAAGGAAGGAAATAGTAAAAATCAGAGCAGACATAAACAACATAGAGTCCAAGAAAAACAATTCAAAAGATCAATGAAACAAGGAGCTGGTTTTTCAAAAAGATAAACAAGATTGATGTACCCTTAGCTAGACTCACCAAGAAACAAAGAGAGAGAACCCAAATACACAAAATCAGAAATGAAAAAGGAGAAGTAACAACTGACACTACAGAAATACAAAAGATGATTAACAACTACTATGAACAATTATATGGCAACAAATTTGACAATCTAAGAAAAATGGACAAATTCTAGAAACACACAGTCTCCCAAAACTGGACCAGGATGAGATAGAAAACTTGAACAGACCAATAACAACAGAAGAAATTGAAGATGCAATCAAGACTCTTCCAGCAAACAAAAGCCCAGGGCCAGATGACTTCACGAGGGAGTTTTACTGAACATTCAAAGAAGAACAAACACCCATTCTCCTCAAACTATTTCAAAAAATTCAAGAAGAAGGAAGACTTCCAATCCCGTTTTACGAAGCCAACATAATTCTAATTCCAAAACCAGACAAAGACACTACAAAGAAAGAAAACTACAGGCCAATATTCCTGATGAATATAGACGCCAAAATCCTGAACAAAATACTAGCAAATCGCATCCAGCAATACACCAAAAAAATTATCCACCATGACCAAGTGAGATTCATCCCAGTGATGCAAGGCTGGTACAATATTCACAACTCAATAAACGTGATACACCACATTAATAAAATGAAGAATAAAAACCACATAATCATATCAATAGATGCCAAAAAAGCATTCAACAAAATTTAGCATCCATTTCTGATAAAAATGCTCAGCAATATGGGAATAGAGGGTTCATATCTAGACATAATAAAGGACATATATGAAAGACCTACAGCCAACATCATACACAATGGGCAAAAACTAAAAAGAGTTCCCTTAAGAACAGGAACAAGGCAAGGATGCCCACTTTCACCACTCTTATTTAAGACAGTACTGGAAGTCTTAGCCACAGCAATCAGACAGGTAGAAAAAATAAAAGGGATCCAAATTGGAAAGGAGGAAGTGAAAATGTCATTATTTGCAGATGACATGATACTTACTATAAGTAGAAAACCCCAAAGACTCCATCAAAAATTTACTAGATTTAATAAATGAATTTGAAAAGTAGCAGGATACAGAATTAACAACAAGAAATTGATTGTATTCTTATACACCAGTGATAAACTCACAGAAAGAGAAATTAAGAAAAGAATCCCATTTACCATTGCGGCAAAAAAATTAAGATACCTAGAAATAAACTTAACCAAAGAAATAAAGGACCTATTCGCAGAAAACTACAGGTCATTGTAAAAAGAAATAGAAAAAGATATAAAAAAGTGGAAGCACATACCCTGTTCATGGATTGGAAGAATTAACATCATTAAAATGTCCATACTACACAGAGCAATCTATAGATTCAGTGCAATCCCCAATCAAAATACCAATGGCATACTTCACAGAATTAGAAAAAGTACTTCAAAAGTTCATATGGAACCAAAAAGACCTCGAATAGCCACAGCAATCTTGAAAAAGAAGAACAAAGTTTGAGGGATCACAATATCAGATATCAGGTTATACTACAAAGCCACTGTAATCAAAACAGCCTGGTACTGGCACAAAAACAGGTATATAGACCAGTGGAACAGAACAGAGAACCCAGAAATGGACCCAAGTCAATATGCTCAATTAATGTTTGACAAAGGTGGCAAGAGCATACAGTGGAGCAAGGACAGCCTCTTTAATAAATGGTGCTGGGAAAATTGGACAGCTACATGCAGAAAAATGAAACTAGACCATCAACTTACACCCTAAACAAGAATACACTCAAAATGGATAAAAGATTTAAATGTGACTCATGAACCCATAAAAATTCTAGAAGAAACTGTAGGCAACAAAATTTTAGACATCATACTCAGCAGAATTTTCACTGATACATCACCTAAGGCAATAGAAACAAAGCAGAAAATAAACACATGGGACTACATCAAACTCAAAAGCTTCTGCACAGCGAAAGATACAATCATCAAAACGGAAAGGTTACCCACTGTATGGGAGAGCATAATTGCCAATGATATATCAGATAAGGGGTTAATTTCCAATATATATAGAGAGTGCTCATACAACTCAACAAAAGAAAGACAAAGAACCCAATTAAAAAATAGGCAGAGGAACTAAACAGACACCTCTCCAAACAGGACATACAAATACCTAAGAGACATATGAAGAAATGCTCATCATCACTAATCATCAGAGAGAGGCAAATTAAAACAACAATGAGGTATCACATCACACCTGTCAGAATGGCTGGATCCAAAAATCATCAAACAACAAGTGTTGGCAAGGATGTGGAGAAAAGGAGACTCTAGTACACTGCTGGTGGGAATGCAGACTGGTGCAGCCACTATGGAAAACAATATGGTGTTACCTCAAAAAATTAAAAACTGAACTTCCGTTTGACCCAGTGATTCCACTTCTAGGAATATACCCTAAGAAACCTGAAACACCAGTCAGAAAGAATATATGTACCCCCATGTTCATAGCAGCACTATTTACAATAGATAAGATCTTGATACAGCCCATGTGTCCATCAGTAGATGAATGGATAAAAAAGCAGTGGTACATATACACAATGGAGTACTACGTAGCTGTAAGAAAGAAAGATCTCTTATCCTTTGAGACGACATGGAGGGACCTGGAAAGTATTATCCTAAGTGAAAGAAGCCAAACAGACAAAGACAAGTATCATATGATCTCACTTATTTGTGGAATATAATGAACATAACAGTCTGAGGAATGGGATAGTCCCAGAGACATGGAAGTAGGGTACCGACTGACAATCCCCAGAAAAGGGAGTGGTGGGGGAGAGATAAACCATAGAATTTATATGCATGTATGCATGAACAATGGACATGGACAACAAAGCTGGGGGCAGGCTGGGGAGGCAGGGGGAGAGGAGAATCAGTGGGGGGGGGAGAAACATCTGTAACAAAAATTAATCAATTAATTAAAAAAAAAACAACACACAGTCTGTAGTTTCAAGGAACTCATTCAGCAATCCTGCTGCCTTGCTTGAAACCAGTCTTTCCCTTTGTTGTTGTTTTGTAATTGACCTGTGCTCCTTCCAAGAGCTTCTAATTTGTATTTCCATAAATGGGGGTTGGGAGTTTCTGGCCTTAAAGGCACCATCTCCAATGGTGATCTTAGTTTGGTTTTGAGATCTGGAGAGTCTGAATAAACATCCAGATATGCTGTGTACTGGGTTGCCTGCCTGTGTGCTACATCCCAAGTCATCTCAAACTTCCCCATGTCTCAGCTTTCCCTTCCCATGGTCCCATCCCTCACTGCCTAACCTGCCTCTATTGCCTCACTAGTAAGTGTGTTACCTAGGGTGTCAATGAATGAGACATGGACATGGACAACAAAGCCGGGGATGGGGTGGGGGGGGATGGGAAGAAAGGTGTCAATAGGGTAAAAAAGAAGAAACATCTGTAACAAAAATAAAATAAAATATAAAAATACACCTAAGCCTATTTAATTCAAACAACAGAAAATCACAAATAACTAAAAACAAATATCTGAAAGCCAAAGGGAAAACACACACACACACAAAACTTTACCTATAAAGGTTTAAAGAGAGAAAACCACCAACTTAGAATTCTGTATCCTGTGCAATTATTCTTCAGATGTGAAATAGAAATTAAGACTTTCTCAGACAAAATAAAATTAGGGCATTTGTTGCCAGTAGATCTGCTTTACAAGAAGTGTTATAAACATTTTTTTTTTTAGAGAAATAGAAAATAACATAGGTTAGCTATAGATCTTAAAAGCAAAGGGTATTGAATAAGGAATCAGTAAAGGTAAAATAAAAACTTTTATTTTTTATCTTAATCTGAATAGTAAGTTTGTTTAAAATAATAATAGCAAAAACAAGAAGAAAAATCACAAACTCATAGACACAGACAATAGTGAAACCAAGTGGCAGTGATCAGATCTGGGTTCATTGTCTTGAAAAATCAAAGAATGAGTTTATGGACAAAGGCAGGCAAAGCAAAATTTATTTGAAAAATAAACAGACTTCCTGCACTGGGGAGGGGACCCAAGTGGGTTGCCAGTGAGGCTCCTTTGTCTAGGAGTATACATGCCTTACTAGCCTCTGATTGGTGTTTCCAAGAAATTCTGCCTTGGCAACATCTATACATTTATAAAGCTTGTGTTTCCCACCTAAATGGATTTAGCCCTAGGTCATCTAGCTCTAAATTCATATTACCCTTCTGGAAAAAGCATGTGGGCATAACTGATTTTTATATTATTTATTTATTTATTTTTCTGATTTTTATTTTTATTTTATTTTTTTAATTCTCACCTGAGGACATTTTTCCATTTTTTGTTCAGATAGAGTGGGAGGGAGAGAGAGAAAAATCGACATGAAAGGGACACATTGAGTGGATGCCACCCGCACGACCCATCCAGGGCTGGGGACAAACTGCAACTGAGGTACGTGCCCCTAGTGGGAACCAAACCCTGGTCTTTCTGGACCACAGGCCGATGCTCTAACCACTGGGCAAAACAGGCCAGGGCGGTATAACTGGTTTTTAAAAACTCACCCTATAAGGTGAATTGGGGCAGATTTGATTAGCAAAGAGACATATTGTACCATAACATTCCCTAAGTAGAACTGGACAGATTCTGATTTAGAAACAGACCTTGATTAGCTTTTTCTGACATTTTTACAGAAGTTTTAGTCCCAGGGAGACAACTTAATTGGGTATGGTTAAGAACATATAAAACAGGGGCCTTAGTGGCTTCCCTTTTTATGATAATTTCAACTTCTCCTAGACTATCACTGAGGAGGAGGGGAAACTGCCCTTGGAGCAACTCTATGCTTGCTTTTCTAAATCCAATTCTGGTTTTCTATAATTCTTTTAAAGGTAACCTGGCTTTCTGCAATAGAAACATACTCTAGTTTTGCAGCAGAACTCATTCAGCAATTCTGTTGCTTCGCTCCCAGAAACCAGCAGGCATATTAATTGGAATAGGTTGGAATTGCCAGCACTATATTCTTTAACAGTACAAAACATTTATTTGCAAATCCACCAGGGTCCTAGAGAAAGGAACTATACAACCACTGTTCCCCTTTTGCCTGAAACCAGCCTTTCTGGGTTATTTTGTTGTTGTTATTATGTAATTGACCTGTGCTCCTTCCAGGAGTGTTAATGGGGGCTGGGAGTTTCTGATTTTGGAAGCACAATTTCTCATGTTGATTTTAGTTTTATTTAGAAATCTGTAGAGTTTCAATAAACCTCCGGATATACTGTGTACTGGATCAAAATACACTGACTTTGTGCCTAGCTCCAATTCTCGAAAATCTCCCCATGTGTCTCAGCCTTCCCTTCTCATGGTCCTGTCCCTTACTGCCTAACCTGCCTCTTTCTCCTCAATAGTATGGTGATTACCAGAGGAAAAGAAAGTGGGAGGAGTCATAAGTGTATAACCAGGGGATACATGACTTGGGGTGGTGAACACACAATACAATATAAAGATGAAGTATTATGAAGTTGTAAACCTGAAACCTATATAAGTTTATTATCCAATAAATTTAATAAAAAAGTAATAAACAAAAGGCAAAATAATAACAGCAAGTGTATTTAATTATGTATACTTTTGTATATATCATATATCAATAAATGCCTATATATGCTTATATATAAAAATAATTGATAGGCATGATACAAAGAAAGGGAGAAAAAAAATTAGAATTATTTTATTATAAGGTATTCACCCTACCAGAGAATTGGTATATGTAGTGTTATTTGGACGTGGACTTGGATAGCTCTCTGTATACTGCAAACTCTAAAGCAACCATTAAAAATGAAATATAACCAAAATACTAAGAAAGAAGAGACATGCAATTATATAAAATTCTTAATTAAAACCACAGAAAAGGAGAGAAAGAAAAAAAGAATCTTCTATCTCCCTGCAGCTTCCTCCAACACTTTGATATTATTTTGTTTCCAGATTCATATACTTCTATTTCACTTTTGTTCATTTTCATTTTTCAGTAGCCTAATCTAATTCATCATTGTCCTGGAAAACCAGAAATTTAGCTACTGAGTCTTTATAAATCTATTTGCATATTTTTATTTTTAAATTGAAAGAATTTATAAAGTATATAATATAATTATATATTTATATTTAAAATATTTGACTACAAAGATAAGTCCTCTAACTTGAAAGAAACAAATTTAGAACTTTTTAAAACATTTTAATTAATAGAGAAAACAAATGTAAGACATAATATACATAGGTATTCCAAGTAAAACATATCAAACAATAAACAGAATCTTAACCAAAAAAAAAATCATATCCTGAATGTTTCTTTTGCTTAATTCATCAACATTAAAAAATTTTTAAATCTGTCCAAACTATTTTATAATCACCACAATCAATTTTAACTAGATTAAAAAAATAGTAACATGGTGGGAAGAGAAGTAAATGTACTTAAAGCTGTGATGTGCTTTATATGACTATTTCAGATAATTTGCCATTTTCAACTTGTGACTTTATCAAAGCACAACCTGTCAGTTTGAGGTAATTTTTGTCTGTGAGCCTCAATGAAATATCACTGTGATACACAGCAGATGGTGTTGTAATGGATTGTCTAATTGTTACTATTAGGAACAATTTTTAATGTAAAATAGTCACAAAGAAGAATAAAAATTATACAATAGTATTCCTGAAACAAAGCTAGTATCATTAGGTGAGTCTATTCAGCTTTAAATATGTGCAAAATTGTGAATTTAATCATTGTGCTAACTGAGGAAACCAAGTGATCAAAAAGAGTAATGTCAAATCCACTTTAGTGAAGACATTACTTTGTAAATCCAAGGGAAATATAATTAAAGAAATCATTATTTTAAAAATTTAAATAATTTTAAAATGATTTGAATATGTGAATATTACTATATCTTTATAATAGGTTATCTTAATTATTATATTACAATACCAAATTCTTATTTGTATGAGAGCAATATAAATATTGAAGTAAAATAGCTACTGTTTAATAAAGAATAAAACATTCAAAATTTTGTAAAAATCATTATTTTAATTTATGGAAAAAACAATTTCTGCAAATCTTATGAAAACTAAATTAAAACTCTGCCTTTAAGCATCTAAAATATTTTTAATATTTTTTAAACTGACATTGAAATAATAAGTTTATGCTTGTCTGGAAATTTATCCAAAAGTTATAAGTATTTAAAAAGTACAGTCTACTATCTCAAAGAGTAAAAACATAAAAAGGCCAAAATTCTGCTCTCTTGCATGAACATTATATTAATTAAAGCAGGTAAGGGAACTACAAATCTGAATGAGGACCCTAGCAATCTAACTGATGTGTGGTAGTCACATTGCTATGTGTTTCTCATGTACTACCTCATTTAATCTTCATCACCTCACTTAGAAGAGTTAAACCCTGTTTACAGAGATATCAGTAAGACTCAAATTGGATTAACTCACATTACACACATGATAGAAAAGTGTGAGAACCAGAATTCATCATAAATGGTCCTGTCAACTGGTTTTCACAAGGAGACAGTCTAGAGAAATTAGAATGAGTCTGTTGGGAATGGGGAAATATTTAAATGAAAAAATGCCCATTTTTGAGGATATTTTGTGAGGTAAAATTTCTTTAACTATCATGAAATACTTGCTCTCTGATCTCAGTATTAGAAAACAACAAATGTGAAAATGATAAATCTTTATTTTTAAATTTTGATAAATTATTGTTTTTGTTTTTTTAAAGAGCAATTTTGTAGTCTTAATTTTTTCTACTGCAAAATGCAATATTTAAACATTACAGGAATATAGAAATTAAAATATAATTCAAATATCTTCCAAATTTGTGTTCTAGCACGTAGTTATTCATCATGTTAAGGGACTATACACATCACCTTTCAGCCCAATCACTGAACATAATGAGAAAGTATTAATCCTGATGATAGTTCCCCTTGAATTCTAATGAATTCCATATATATCTATAAGATGAATTTACTTAATAGAGAGATAAATAAACTAATTTGTTAGGAGTTTTTTCAGTAAAGTGATACTAATTAAAATGCAACTCAAAATATGACTTTTGAATTATAGTTATTTTTTCAGAAAACTAGTCACAGATGATAACTGGAGAACAAAATTTCAGCAAGTCATACTCTTTTGCTGATGGAGGACCTTGCCTCCGCGTTGATGGCAGCTGACTGACCAAGGTGATTTCTAAAGGTTGGGGTGGCTGTGGCAATTTCTTAAAACAAAACAACAATGAAGTTTCCCTCATCAATTGATTCTTTCTTTCATAAGTTATTTCTCTGTGGAATGTGATGCTCTTGATAGCATTTTACCCACAGAACTTCTTTTAAAATTGGAGTCAATACTTTTAAATCCTGTTGCTAATTTATCAACTAAATTTATGTAATATTCTCAGTTGTTTGTTGCCATTTTAACAATCTTCACAGCATTTTCAACAGAAAATTTCATCTCAAAAAACCACTTTCTTAGTTAATCCATAAGAAGCACCTCCTCATTTGTTACGTGTTTTATTGGGAGATTGCAGATACCCAGACACATCTACAGGCTACACTTCCAGTCTAGTTCTCTTACTATTCCCACCACCTCTGCAGTTACTTCCTCCATTGAAGTCTTGGACCTCTCAAAGTCATCTTTGAGGGTTGGAATCAACTTCTTCAAACTCCTGTTAATGTTGACATTTTGACCTCTTCCCATGTATCATGACTTTTTTAATGTTATCTAAAATTGTGAATCCTTTCCAGAGGGTTTTCAATTTACTTTGCCCAGATCCATCAGAAGAATCACTATCTATGGCATCCATAGCCTTACAAAACATATTTCTTAAATAATAATACTTAGAAGTTTAAAATATTCTTTGATCTAAGGGCTAAAGAATGGATGTTGTGACCGGCTGGTGTGGCTCAGTGGATTGAGCATCCTCCCATGAAGTGGAAGGTCCTGGTTTGATTCCTGGTCAGGGCACATGCCCAGGTTGCAAGCTTGATCCCCAGTAGGGAGTGTGTAGGAGGCACCCGACTGATGTTTCTCTCTCACATTGATATCTCTCTCTCTTTCTCCCTCCCTCTCTCTCTAAAAAAATCAATAAAAACATTAAAAAAAAAAAGAATGGATGCTGTATTAGCAAGCATGACAACAACTTTAACTATATGTCTCCATCAGAGTTCTTGGGTGACCAGGTGCATTGTAAGTGAACAGTAATATTTTCAAAGAAATCCTTTTTGCTCATCAGTAAATATCAAGAGCCAGCTTAAAATATTTAGTAACTCATGTTGTAAAAAGATGTGCTGTCACTGAGGCTTTGTTTTTCCTTTAAAGAAAATAGGCAGAGTAGATTTAGCATGATTCTTAAAGGCCCTAGGATTTTCAGAATGGTAAATGGTCATAGGCTTCAACTTAGTCTCTAGCTGCCTTGGCCCCTAACACAAGAAGTCAGCCTATCCTTTGAAGCCCGGCGTTGACTTCTCTTCTCTAGCTATGGCAGTCCTAGACGGCATCTTCTTCCAAGATAAAGTTGTTTTGCCTCCATTGAAAATCTGCTGTTTAGTGTAGCAACCTTCATTATCTTAACTAGATCTTCTGGATAACTTGCTGCAGCCTCTATATCAGCATGAGCTGCTTCACCCTGCACGTTTATATGATGGAGATGGCTCTTAAACTTCATCAACCAATCTCAGCTCGCTTCAACTATTCTCCCGCAGCTTCATCCTCTCTCAACTTCATACAATTAAAGGGTGTCAGGGCCTTGCTTGGATTAGCCTTTGGTTTAGAAGAATGTTGTGTCTGGTTTGCATCCAGACCACTAAAATTGTCTCTATATCAGCAATAAGCTTGTTTCTCTATCTTTTGTGTGTTCACTGAAGTAGCACTTTCCATATCCTTCAAGAATTTTTCTTTTGTATCCACAACTTTGCTAACTGTTTGGTACAACAGACCTACCTTTCATCCCCTCTTGGCTTTCAGCATACCTTCCTCACTAAGATTTTAATTGTTTCTAGCTTTTTTAAAAATGATTCATTTATTTAATAAACATTTGACAGTTTCTTCTTATGAAAACATTACCCCTTCATCTTTAAGGAATAAAAAATATACTTTACCTCTTTGGCATTGATTGCAATTCAAAGCAATTTTTTTCTCATCTTCTAGTATTTTATGTCATTTTAGAATTGACTATAAGTGCCATAGATTTTTTTCCCCTAAAATGTTTTAAATTAAATTTCTTGAGGTAACTTTGCTTAATAAGATTATATATGTTTCAAGTTTACATTTCTATGTGATTCATGATCTGTATATGGCATTGTGTGCCCGCCACCGAAAGTCAAATCATCTGTCATCATCACATGTCTGCCCCCCTTTATCTTTTACTACCCCAACTCCTTCCCTCTGGTAATCACCATACTAATGTCTTTCTCTATGAGTTTCAGTTTTATATTCCACAAATGAGTGAAATCATATGATTCTTTGCTATCTCTGACTGACTTATTTCACTTAGTGTAATATTCTCAAGATCCACCCATGTTGTTGCAAATGGCAGTATTTTATTTTTTATTATGCCTGAAAAGTATTCCCTTGTATACATGTACCACATCTTTATCCAAGCATCTATCGAAAGACACTTTGGTTATTTACATGTGTTGGACACTGTGAATAATGCTGCAGTGAACATAGGTACAGATATCTTTGTGAATACATGTTTTTTAAAATTTTAGGCAGATACCCAAAAGAGGTATTATTGGGTTACAAGGTAGCTCTGTTCTTAATTTGAGGAATCTCTATATACATGGGCAAATAATTTTTGACAAAGGAGCCAAAAACATAAAATAGAGAAAAGAAAGCCTCTTTAATAAATGATGCTGGGGAAATTGGAAAGCCACATGCAAAAGATTGAAACTAGACTGCAGTTTGTCCCCAAATATAAAAATTAATTAAAAATGGATAAAAGACCTAAATATATTATCTGAAACAATAAATTACTTAGAAGAAAATATAGGTACTAAACTTATTTTCTTTGGTCTTAGATACAATTTTATGAATTTGACCCCACATGCAAGGGAAGTAAAAGCAAAAATAAATGAATGGGACTATATCAAATTAAAAATCTCTGCACAGTCCAGCTGGTGTGGCTCAGTGGTTGAGTGTCGACCCATGCACCAAGAGGTCGCTGGTTCAATTTCCAGTCAGGACACATGCCCAGGTTGTGGGCGCAATCCCCAATGGGGGGCATGCAGGAAGTGACCAAATGATGTTCTCTCTCATTGATGTTTCTATCTCCCTCTCTCTCTCACTTTGTCTCTCTCTTAAATCAATAAAGGAAGATAAAAATTTCTGCACAGCAAAAAAAAAAAAAAAGAGAGAGAGAGAAACTATTAACAAAACTAAAAAGCAACCAACTGTGTGGGAGAAGTTATTTGCAAACAGCAGCTCTGACAAGGGATTAATATCTAAAATATATAAAGAACTCATACAACTCAACACCAAACAAAAAAAACAGTTTAAAAATGGGAAGAAGACCTGAACAAACACTTCTCCTAAGAAGACATATAAATGGCCAACAGATATATGAAAAGATGCTCAACTTCACCAGCTATTAGAAAAATGCAAAACAAAACTATAATGAGATACCACCTCACACCTGTTAGAATGGCTATTATCAACAAGACAGGTAATAACAACTGTCGGATACGTTGTGGAGAAAAAGGAACCCTCATTCACTGATGGTGGGGATATAAACTGGTAAAGTTACTATGGAAACTATTTCTAGCTTTTGATATAAAGTGAGAGATGTATGAATCCTTTCACTTGAACAGTTAGAGGTCATTGTAGGGTTGTCAACTGGCCTAATTTCAATATCATTGTATCTTATGTAATAGGGAGACCTGATGGGAGTCAGAGAGGTGAGGGCACAACCTGTCAGTGGAGCAGTCAGAACACTCATTTATTGGTAAGTTCATTGTCCTGTACGGACACAGTTTGTGCCACCCCCAACAATTACAATAGTAACACCAAAAATCACTAATCACAGATCACTAGAACAAATATAATAATAATGATAAAAATAATAATGATAATAATAATAATAAAGTTTGAGATTTTGCCAGAATTACCAAAATGAGGCATAGACACGAAGTGAGCAAAAATTGTTGGAAAAATGGTGCTGATTGAATTGCCTGAGGCAGGGTTGCCACAAGCTTTCAATTTGTAAAGATGCAATTACCTGTGAAGCACAATAAAATGAGGTATTTCTGTACATTAAAAACCATCTCACAAAACTGAAGCTTGGATAACTAGAATGTGAGTAAACCATCCGACCCAACTAAGTCTCATTAATGTTAACAGTGATATCAACTAAACTGTTATAATGCACAGTATAGTTCTATATATAAGTAAACTCTAAGTAACTATATAAAAAGTGGGTATTATTTCACATGTTATCTGGTTAAATTGTACTTGGTCATAAATCCAAATGACCATATATGCTTATGCTTATTTTTTCTGCGCCCCCTATTCTGTTCCATTGCTTTATATATCTATCCATGCCCAGTACCACATTTAGTTATTGAAGCTGCTTAAAAATTTTGATATGCTATAAAACAAGCCCCCACCTTTATTTTTTTGTTCAAAAGTGTTGTGCCTATACTTGGCCTTTATATTCCCTATAAATTAGAATTGATTAAAAATGTCTAATTAACAAAAAAATATATAAAATCACTAAATATTAAAGTTTCAATTGAATTGCATTGAAGTAATTGATAACACTTCAGTAAATTGACAGTTGTACAATAAGGGATCTTTCAGAAAATGATTATGCTATATTGGAGAAACTTTTCAGGTCTTCCTAAGTATTTCTCAATTTGTTTCATTGTTTTCCGCATAGAAATTTTTGGACAGCTTTTCTTAAATATATTCTTAAATATTTGATTTTTTTGTGTGTTTTAGCAGCTGTATTGATAAATAATTGATATAGAAAGAATTGCACATATTTAAAGTGTACAATTTTATTACTTAGGACATATGCAAATAACCATGATACCATCACCACAATCAAGGTATTAGATATATTCAACCCCTCCCAATGTTTTATACTCTTATGTGTGTGTGTGTGTGTGTGTGCATGTGATAAGAACGCTTAACATGAACTCTAACTTTTAAAGAGATATTAAAGTACACAATACCATATTGTTAACTATAACCACTATTTCACACAGCAGTTTGCTGGAGTTTACTTGTGTAGTGTAAATGAAACCTTATACTCTTAGGAAAACAGCTCTCTATTTCTATTTTCTAGTTTCTGAACACCACTATAGTAGTCTCTGTTTCTATGAGCGTAGCTATTTCATTTACCTTATACACGTGGAATCATGCAGTATTTGTCCTTCTGTGACTGAATTATGTCACTTAGCATAAGCCCTCTAGACTCGTCCATATCATCACAAATGTTAAGATCTTCACCTTTTTAAGGCTTAATATTTCATTGTATATATACACCATATTTTCTTTATCTATTTATCTGTCATGGATACCTGGGTTATTTCTTAGCTATTGGGAATATTGCTGCAATGAAAATGGAAATGCAAATATCTTTTCAAGATTCTGATTTTAGTTATTTTGCATGCCTACCAAGATGTAGGATTGATGGATCATATGGAAGTTCTATTTTAAATGCTTTTTGAGCAATTTCAATGCTGTTCTTCATTGTTGCTGCACAATTCTACATTGTGTGATAGTAAAAGTACAAGGGGCCGAACACACGTGTGTCTGCTGTTTTAACTCCACAGTCAAAGCACCATTTTAATAGCTACTACTCACAATTTAAGAGCTTTATCTTCCACCTGTTAAAAAAATATTTTTTTAGAAAAGATATCATGACACTTGTGCAAGTATAAGATAAACACATATCAATCATTTTATTTAACTCACCAAATATTAATTCAAAGGAGAATTCAATAAATAAACAAATAGATAATCATGAAAGTTGAAATGTATTTTCAAATAAATGCAAAACAGATCACTATTCACAGATTAATACTCAATTGCATTTCACTGGACACAATTTATATTTTTATAAAAAATAATAATATGCACTATTATTAATTTTCTACAACTACAGTCTTATAAAATATTTGAAAGTCAATGAAAAGTAGTGATAAAGCAGAGTTGCACCAGACAGAACAACCAAACACTTATTTTGCCTATTTGGTTTTTCTCAACATTTTCTTAAATATCTGTGGGAGCAGGTTAGGCCTTCTAATGATCACATTAGAATTTTAATATTAACACTTCAGCTTCTGCTGTTCATAGCATATAAATTTGCTGTGCTCCCTAAACCTCTGCTTGTTCAAAGTTATTTCTAAGACTGCCAAGTCTCTACTCATTTAATCATTATTTCTTCTGACATCTTTCCCCAGGGGATGGGTCTTAAATATCATGTCTCCAAAATTTTCATGGACTAATTCTTGATAAGAGAAAACTCTAGTACTCTTTTAGTCTTCCAATTTTCATTCACACTATTTCTTCAACACATATTCAACTTCTAGTGTTGGTTTATGGCAATCCAATGGCCTTCGGTATGATTCGATTGCCATTGTGCCCAGTGAGTCCAACACTAGTCACCCAGTGAGAGGCTCTGTATGAGTTTTGACCTTTGGACATTTTTTACATATATTATCCTCAATACATGATAATTTTTAGAATATAGTTTCACTTATTTATTGAATAAAGTGCACAAATTCTAAGAGAACAGTTGGGCAAATTTTTACATGTGCAAACAATCATATAACCATGATCTAAGTCAAGTGAGAAACATCCCAGAAAGCTCTCCTAGGCCCTCACCCAGTCATGTGATCAGAGTTCATTGTAAAGACTATCTTTTCCCCACTGCACAGCCTTGGATTCCACTGTTCACAGCACATTAATTTACTAGGCTTCCTAAACCTCTATCCGTTCAAAGTTGTTTCTGATAACTTTTTTTTCTTTACTTCACTGCATAAGTCAGATGGCATACATGTAAAGGCGTTTCTATATTACTAACTTGTTTCACTGGCCTATTGTTTATTTAACACTTGTACCATCTAGTTTTAATTGATACAACTTACTCCCAGATTGAGGTCACATAGCATAGTTCTCCAGATTTGTTCTTTTAGTAAGCCTTCACTTTTGGGGCTATTTTGAGAATCTTTATTGAGCTTGCTGTGACTCTATAAGATAATTTGGAGAAAATTGATATTTTTACAATATTATATCTTATCAATATGCATGATATTTCTCTTTATTTAGTTCTTAATTTTTTCCCCTCAAACATGTTTTCTAGTTTTCAATGTTTAAATCTTGAAAATACAGGGTGTGGCAAAAATAGGTTTACAGTTGGTCATATGGGAAATAATACAATAGTTAATAAATAATAGTACAAAAATACTGTTTCACATATTCACAACTGTAAACCTACTTTTGCTCCATCCTATATTTCATTAAATGTATCCCTTGGGATTTGTAATTGAAAATTATATCATTTTACTATTATGTTTTAATTGTGTTTTCTATACACCCAATGTTTGACATACAAATGTAGGGTTGTTATGTTCCTATTGGATGCACCTTATTGTCTGATAATAACATAACCAGCTTTTTTTGATTGAATCACTTACATGGTATCTCTTTCACATTCCTTTGCTTTCAAACCTTTTATTTTTGTATTTATTGTGTATCTCTTATAAACATCACATAGTTGGGTTTTTTGTTCCTTTTGTCTTTTTATTTGTTTATTTTTCCAGTGTGACAGTCTTTATTTTATGGTGGACAATTACATCAAACATGTGATGTCTTGTGTTATCTGTTTATGCCACTAGTTTTCTTTTTCCCTTTATTTCTTGCTTCCTTTTTCATCAATTAGGTATTTTTATATCATTTTACTTTTCTCATTTATTATCTTGTCAGTTCTCTATCAGTTATTGCTTTAGTTGTTACTCTAGAGATTACTTTTTAAAAATCTTTTTGAGCAATGACTAAACTTGATGACAAGTTAACTTTTTCCCTTCCTACTTTTTGCGCCGCTGTTACTATGCAGAAAGGAGTTAATAAAGGAGGCCGGAGACTGATCTTTAGAAGGGCCTGCTTGACTGGCATCTGGAAACTGATTCTGAAATGCTTTCTAACTTATAAGTTGTCTCTCTCTACCAACAGTGTGATTTATAGTGAACATCTGCTTTCTTCTGACAGTCCAGGAGTTGAGCTAAGTATGCCCATGTGAAAAGCTACCAATAAAAAACCTAAACTGAAATGGGTCTCCCTGGGCAGAAATACTGCACTATGTTGCTGTATTTTCTCTGCTGAAGGGATGGTACTCTCTATGTGAGCTCTCACTGGAGGAAGAGAGTAAAGGAAGCGTACTCCTGGACTACTCCAGACTCTGCCTGCGTCTTTTTCCCTTATTGACCCAGTTGTATCTAGTGTTACTGTGTTACTGTGGTGCTATGTTTCTGTAATAAATCTGAGCCATGGGACAAACTACATGATGAGTCTATGAGTCTTTGTAGTGAATTATTATACATGTGGATGGTCTTGGGGACCCCCAAACAATTGGTATATATTTTATTTGCACAAATGTCATAGACTTCATACGAATTGATCATTTACTTAAAAAGTCTTTAGATTGCAAGCTTCATTTGTCCTTCTTTGACATATTTCCTATAGATCCATCTGAGATTACTTTTATTCTGTCAAAACTCTCTTTAGTAGTTCTTTAATACATATCTGTTCTCTTAATTTTATGTTTTGGAAAATGTTATTATTTTACCTTTATTTAAGAAAAACATGTTTTCTAAGTATAGGATTCTGCACTAGCAGATTTTTCCCCAACACTATTAAAACTAATGACGATTTTTCTCCACTAGTTTTTAAGCTTTTCTTTTTGTCTTTATCAGCACTTTGATTATGATGAACTTACAAGTGGTTTTCTTTATATTTGTCCAGTTTAGGGTTTAATGATTTATTTAAGTGGTGTTTTGATGTATGTCATTATATTTGAAAATGTTTACCCAGTATTTATATAAATACTTATTTTGTCCTGTATCTTTCTCTATTCTACCTTTAAGACTCCAACTACACATATGTGAGAACTTTTTTTCATGCCCCATATGTCTTTATACACTTTTCAACATTTTTCATGCTTTTTGTTTGTTTGGTCTTTATATTAGGATTCTTCAAATGGACCTATAAATGTAAATTTTATGTATTTTTAATATGTTTTTATTGACTATTTTCAGAGAGAGAGAGAGAGAGAAATTTCAATCAGTTGTCTTCTATATGCACCCCTATCAGGAATTGAACATGAAACCTGGATATGTGCCCTGACCAAGACTCAAACCAGTGACCTTTCGGTGCCTGTGATGATGCTCAGCCAACTGAGCCACACCAGCCAGAGCAATGTATTTTTATACTTCATATTAACTAGCCCAGTGTCTTAGTGGACTAGAAAGTCACATTTAGGTGTTACATATATAATGTATTCATGGACCCATTGGGTTCCTTGTATTTATTTCTCATGTTGCTTCTTCTCTGCCAAAATGTGTCTTAACTGTTAATTTTTTTGTTATATTCTCACACAACATATTTTTAAAAAAATCTCTCACCTTAGAACTGATTTCCCTTGGTTTTGTTTTCCTTAATAGATTATGATTAATTATGCATAAATATAAACTTTGCATTTAAAATGACTATGAATAGTTTTTTATAAACATTTCAAATATTTTTATTGTTCTCTTAATCATTTTTATTGCTTAGAAAATGTTAATCTTCTTATATAAAAGGTAAATAATAGATTATTTTCAACTGACTAAAAATAGTAAAAGTATCTTTTTAAAAAACTGTCAGTTTTAAAGTTTTAAATGCATTTTATAAAATTCTCTGTAGTGCTCTATTCTGAATTTAAAAAATTAATGTTGCACATTAATTAGGTGAGCTAAGAATTGGGATTGCTCATCTGAAATACTCATCTAATCCAAAGAAAGAATATGAGATAATACACATTAGTTACTAAACGCTAGTCTTTTAAAAAAATCTTTAAGGTTTCTATTATCTATCTGCATAAAAGAGAAGAAATAATCTTGCAGATAGCTTTGTATAAATATGATGACTTTGACCATTTGATTTCTATTTATAATATTCAATAATTTCAAAATATTTAATTATTATACTTGAGTATGTTTCAAAATAAAAATTTAAAAAAATATAAATATCCGTTTTCTACAAGAACATATGTTATTTATATGCCTTCTACAAGAAACACAATCCACAATCCATTTTGGGCACTATATTATTAAAAAATTGTCAGTCTGCACTGTCAAGTTTTTAGATTATTGATAAAACAAATTTTCAAAGTATTCTACATTTTCAATTATATAAGCATTTTAGCTATTAAAAAAAAACACCTAATTATTGATTTACCAGAATATCTACCATAAACCAATTGAAATAAATCTAAATAAACAAAACAACAGAGAATATCAAATTTAAAAAAAAAAAAAAGGGTCTTAAACTCACTCAAATTTAATATGATTTGAGCCACATTGTAAAAAAAAACCATACTGCCAACACCCCATCCTAGTTTTGCTCTGTGGAGACACCTTCCTTACACCTCTTGAACTTTGATATCTCCTCCCATTGGATATTCTTCTAACCCTGCTCTGTCTTTGACTTCCCCTAGCAGTCCACCTTCCATTATGTGGGTGCCCTTTTCATCTCAACTCACTTCTAAAACTTATGATAAACTGTCTAATTTCATACTCCTAAACACAAATAGATGAGAACATGAACTGGGGTGAGTGTAAAGGAGCAGAAATAAAGGCAGTTGCTGTAAGGCTGTAGTGTGTTCATTACCTGAAGCATCAGGATGAAATACAGTTAACTCTGGAAGGGCATGTTAACTGATTTGTTTTTCATTAGCTATGCTCAGTTACAAGGTTGTGGCTCTCTTTAATCTGTTAAATAAAGCCATTTTTCATCAAACAACTTTGTATAAGAGACAAATTCAGGTTCATCAATAAGAATTAATTTCTATTTATGGTGCTATAATTTGCAAGACTTTAAAACCAACATCCATGGAACATTCTGATTTTGAACTCTATTCTTGAGCATACTGGAACATTCTGATTTTGAACTCTATTCTTGAGCATACTGCCAAAGATTTTTTTCTATATTCTCGATAAATTATAATTTTATAAACACTTTACCTCTTTCATAGTTATTTTTTATTTCATTTATTTTATGAACTTTTGAATTTCCTATGACAAATTTTCTAACTGTTTCCCTTACTATGATAGTTCCAAATCACAACATGCTCTTATATATCAACGATTCAATATTCCTTCCAACTTACCAAGAAAATCTATAGGCATGAAATTCCCATCTTTCTTTCTCTCCAATTGAAAATATGCATGTAATAAAACCCTTTCCACTCTCTCACACTCCAATGCTCTGCATCACTTCCTCCAGGGATAGATGAATGTGGGGCAATTACAAAGGCATAAGGTATAAAGTATAAAAAGTGCTAACATTTTTTGGTAGTTTTTACAGTGTGTTTTTCTATACATTGTTGTATGTAATAAGAAAGTATGAAATTTGCTATTATATTTATATTAGAAAGTATCACAGTTTAAGTGATTTGCTCAAAGTCACACAGAAAAAATTAAATTTTAATTTAGGGTAACTTCAAATATCTGGGCTTACCCAGAGATCCCTGACCACACTGAGTATAACTTCCACAGTCATAATGCAAAATATAACTAGATTGAAATCAAAGTCTTTATAACCCCTGTATTAGAAAGGGAGAATGTAAATGAGTGTAAAGAAAATTATAGAACAAAACTCTAAGTCTATATATTTTGTACTGTGTTATTCAGCAACTATGCAAAAACAAGGAGTTATTTATTAATTCAATTATTATCCATTTCTTCACTCATCAAACCGTCATGACGAGATGCCTGAATAGAATACATATTTACCTCTTGAAAGGGTTCCAAGAGGAGAGAGGGTTAAGGAATTTACTCTGAAAGAAACTTCTCTAGCCTTGACAATTTTCTGTCATATCAAGAACCTGTCCACACAACAGGGAAAAAATATGTCCACAATTAATAGTAGTGAAAAAAATTGTACTTATAAATGAAGTTCTGATGCACAGTAAATGGAGATCAAACTAATAACTTAATGTACTCAAGATAAAAAGTTGAGCTCTTTTATTTCTAGGACTTTGTATTTGCTGCTTCTTCTGCCTGGAAGCCTTCTTCCTCAGGTGTATGTAATTTTTTCATCACCTTTTCCAGGTCAGAGCCTTTTTTTCCCCTCAGAATTTATATTGATTTTTGAGAGAGAGGAAGGGAGAGAGAAACATCAATGTGAGAGAGAAATATTAATCAGCTATCTCCTGCACACCTCCCACCCGGGATCAAACCTGCAACCTAGATATGAGACCCCACAGGTAATGAACCGGCAACCTTTCAGTGCACAAGAAGATGCCCAACCAGCAGAGCCACACTGACTAGGAATCCAGGTGAGAGCCTTAACATCTCTCTGCTACAATTGTAGCTACCTCCTCCACAGGTATCCCCATTCTCCATAACACTCATTATCTCACACATACATATTTATCTATTTGTATTGTTATTGTTTTATTGTCTGTCACTTGCATAAAAGCTGTATAAGAATATATTTTGTTTTTATGACTATCTTATCAGCACTTTGAAAAGTGTCTAGGATAACATAGTTGCTCAATAAAGATTTTAAGTTAATGAATATTTTAGAACAGAGAATTTAGAAGACATACAAATTTTTAAAAAAAAAAAAACTCAAAAGAAATTATGATGTTTCATTTAAAATTCCCCCAAAAAGAAATTTGCAAGTAGCTGATCCAAAAAACCGGCCGGCAGCTGGATCGCACCGTCCCTCTGGGGCTCTGGCTTCCCACTGCTCGTGTGAGCTACTGGACTGCACAGGCCTCTGTGGAGCCCCAGGTCCCGCTGCCCTGTGGGGCTCAGCTCCTGCTTAGCCTTTGCTGTAGATTTTGGGGGTGGGTCAGAGCTGCTGGTCTGTGCTTCTGTTGCCTGGGGATGGATGTCTGCTCCCAGCCTCTGTTGCTGGGGCTATATCTCCACTCTGATCAGGCTGCTACTATGGGGGATAGTGCTGGGCTCCGGGCTGTCCACGGCTTCTGCGACAAGCACCTTGGGAGCTCCACTACTGTGCACCAGTCTGTGCTGACACAGAGTGTCCACTGGTCCAATGGTGCCACATGCACTGGTGGCTCAGGTTGCTGGGCCCTATCCACTCTCACTGCCTCCTCCCAGGGAAGACCAGGGATCTTCCAAAATGGTGGGACCTCCCCGTGGTGCAGGGAGAAGTGTCCTGAGGGGTCGCTTGCCGCGGTAGCCGGCTGCTCCGTCCACAGCACAGGACCCTTCTGCTCCGTGTCTCTGCACTGCTCGGGTTTGGTTGTCCACCTCACGTCCACTCACACTCACACACTCGCCCTCCCTCCGGTCCTGCCCCACCATCTTCTCCCACTTTATTTCAATTTTTGAAGAATTCTTACAAATATTTTTTTTTAAAGAAACTACTTTTATTCATCTGCTGCCTCAATTTTTGTCCATACCTCTCTGCTTAAATCTGTTGTGGAGGGGGCTTCCTTAGTATGCTCCTGACGCAGATGGTCTTGGGCTAAGGTCAATGGTAATCCTCATTTTGTGGCTTTTGGGTCATTGGATCTCACAGGAGAATCACTCCTGATTCCTATTTTTCTAAGCCCCCCCCATATATAATCATAAATTTAAAAGTCTGTTTTCAAAGTTCCAAGAGTGGTTGCCATTACTTAACTGCAGCTGAGGGAACCTGGGCTAATGGCACCTGGGAAGGTTGGTAGCGAGAGGAGCTGACTCGGTCTCTGGGCAATACCTGCTGCTCCAGCGACACAGTGTTCTCTCCTGCCGGTTCCCATGACTGAATGCTTCATTCAGAGATACTATTTTCATGAAATGTGTTACTTTCACAGTTTGTACATTGTGAGAAGTGCTTCTCACCATGCGAACTTCACTGCATTGCTGTGCTTAGAAGTTTAAAAATAAAAATTTTAAAATAAATAAGCACTCTTTCAAATGTTCTCAAAACTCTTGCTCTTTCCCATCATCATTTTAAATAAAAAAACACAGTAGGCATAACAATACTTACATACCTGTAGAGTTTTACTAAAATCAACATGCTGTGTTAGCCAGTAATTAATTTACTTATAATTATATGATCTCTTATATACAGAGAATAAATAAACTTTCTCTGGCATTATTTGCTTTATGATTTATTGGCTGTCAACCTACTAATTAGTAAAATAAACATATCTCAACTCAGTTGCAGATTAGATGGCGAGGGTGCCTATGTAACGGGCAAACAGTAGCCAGGCCTGTGGTCGGAGAAAGGAGGTAGATTTGCAGACGCAGAAATTAGCATTTTTTTGACAATATATTTTTCTATTTCTAATGTTTATTAGCATCAGTTGTTCGGTTACCCAATTATAATTAGAAAGATGAACTATCAGGTACCATTGTCCTCTGACTCACCTAAAAATGTCCTACAATTCTCACTCACATTTGCCCAGGAAACTGATATTTGTTCTACAATTTAATAGGAGTAAAAGTGAGAATTATTGGTAGGGAGATGATAAAATAAGATACTCCATGTAAAATCACTTTTTTATAATGTTAAAATTTTTTTCTCCATTTGAAAGAAGAAAAATAATTGCACCCATAGCTCACATTGCCCGGGCAATACCCTCTTGTGCACAGGCCTTAAAATGTCCCCCTACACAATGAAACAAGCAAGGTGAAATTCACCAAGTGTCACATCCTTCGTACTTATCTCTGTCAATATGACAACTAAAACCATTTCTGCTCATGCATTAGCTTCCACACTCTTATTCCCATCTGTCCAATTTGTGAATTTAGCTTATTAGTCTTCTCCTTCCCCCAACGTTTTTTTCCCAGTTTCTTCTCTGGAATGTCTACTCATCAAGTACTGTATATTGTCAAACTCATTCCTGAATTTCTACTTCCCATCTGTTGTTTAAATGATATCCTTTCCCCCTCTGAGATACCATTTCCTTCAGTCCTTTCAATAGGAAGCTATATTTTATTCACGTGCCATATATCTTAAATTTTAGAGCAGAACTGGTACCCTCTTTGCTCTCCATTGTTGCTTCTAGATCATTATTGTTTTATCTTTGGAATTCTTGATAGTTAACAGTATACATGCTCTATACTTCCCCTAACAGACTTTACCAGCTAGCCCATAATACTTAACTGCTTTTCATTTATCTCTATGATACTTTAACCTTTGTATTTCTCATTTACTCCTTAGGCTCCTAACATACTCAGCTCCAAAGAATTTTTCTTTGCTTTATGCTGCCATGGTCACACTGTACATGTTGTCATTATCATAAATAGAACTATCTCTTGAGTCACTAATTTACATTTCTTACTATAAAATTTTCTAACATCAATAGTCAAATATATTGATCTTGCAGATCTTGCTATGTGACCTTTAGCAAGTTACTTAACTTCACTATGTCTTTGTCCCCTTGTGTTAGATGAACATAATGATAGCACTTTTCTTATGGAGTTGATCTGAGGAATAAATTAACCCAATTATATAAAATGCTTTAAACATTTCTTAAAAATAGCAAGTGTGCATTAAGTATTAGCAATCACTTATTATCATTGTAATAACTTGCTAATACTAATTTCATTTTATTATTTTTTCCTTTTTTATTTCATGGTGTACTCTATACCATGCAAAACACTCCCCCCGCTCCCCCATCAAATATGCTCTTCCAACAGCACAAATTCAACTTTATTCCATTTCAACATTCATCAAATCTCTAGCTCCTTCTCACTTTCAGCTGGTGTGTCTAGAAGAGAAGGAGGAGCAGGAGGAGGGGGAGGAGGATGAAGAGGAGGAGGAGGAAGAGGAGGAGGAGAGGGGGAAGGAAAAGAAGAGAAGAAAGAGGAATTTTCTGTCGTCAAGTTTATAACAGGTCTATAGTTGTAAGTAGTGCATCTTTTTGTCTCAACTCCTTCATTTGTCTACTATGTTCTATTTATTCCTATATTAGGGACTTTATCCTCTTAATGACAATCTTTTCTGAATTCAACACAAACCTGAGAGTACATGACATGCAAAGATATTACATTTCATTTTCTCAACACTCTATTATCTACAAAATATATTTGAAGGGCAAGTTCATCCTGTAGAAGGCCAGCTTATTCTCTTATCTCCCATGGTAAACAACAACAACAACAAAAAGAATATGTGTCTCTTCACATATATAATGTAACCAAAACCACTATTTACTAATTTAGTCAAACTAGAAACATGGGAAATAATACTTTACCCATTCTTTTCACTTAATTACCACATCCAACAAAGCAACATTCTAGTGGATTCTACCTTAAAATATATATCTTAAGAAATCAAATTCTGGCAGGACAGTGTGAGTGCTCCACTGATCAGCTTGCCATTGAAACTAGGAAAACCTATAGAAATTGATCATTTAGAGTCTCTGGAAAGGGCCCCAAGAATAAAAAACAAATAAAGAACATCTATTCAAGAATATCTTCAAAAATTGTTTTTTAATAAAGGTGAGAATTTGTGATATTTGAATCAAGACCACTCTCTCATTCCCCCCTCTTTCTCCCATTGTAGTGATGGGGGAACTCACCTCCAGCCTCCCAGGGCCAAGAACACAGGGCTCCCTTTCTCCCCAGATCTTAGAGAGAGCTTTATATTTTTTTCCTGGGAGGAATAAGGTGTCAGTGTTTCTCATTCAGCTTCCAGATGGATGCTAGAGGTCAGTTTGGGGTAAGATCATATAACAAACGAGTAAATTTAGAAGAATAGAAAAAATGTAAAGTATGTTATCTGACTACTATGAAATAAAATTAGAAATCAACACCAGAAAAACAATTTTAGAAACTCAGAAATATATCGAAATTAAGTAACTTATTTTTAGATAACCAGTGGATCAAAAAAGAAAGCAAAGAGAGATAAAATAAATACTTTGATATTAATGAGAATAAAGACACAAAATTTCAAAACTTGTCATATGCCAGTAAAGCAGTGCTTAAATGGAAATTTTGAGATGCAAATTAATATATTAAGAAAAATCTCAAATTAATACTCTAACCTTTCACCTATGATACTAGAGAAGTAAGAGCACAATAAACCTAAAGCAAGCAGAAGAAAGGAAAGAATAAGATTATAGTGAAAATGAATAAAATGGAGAACAGTAAATAGAGAAAATCACTGTCGCCAATAGCAGGTTCATTGAAAAGACCAACAAAAGTAATTACAGCTTTACCTAGAATGATCACGAAATAAGAGAGAACACTATAATAACTAGAATCAGAAATGAAAGAGGGGACACTACTACTTACCTTATAGAAATTTGTAAAAATTTTAAACAAATACTATGAACATTTATATACCAACAAATTAGACAACTTAGATGAAATGGACAAATTCTCAGAAAGAACAAATTACCGAACTGACTTAAGTAGAAATAAAAAAAATTGAATACACCTATAACAAACAGGGAGATGGAATAGTAATAAAATATCTGTCTACTAGGAAAGCACAAGCCCCAATGGCTTCATCAGTGAACTCTACCCAATATTTTAAAAGAATTACTACCAATTCTTCACAATCTCTTCAAGAAATAAAAGAGAACAACTCTTTTGATAGTATACCAAAACCAGACAAGGACATCACAAGAAAAGAAAACTACAAACCACGATTTCTTATGAATATGGACATAAAAATCCTCAAAAAATATTAGGGAACTACATCCAGAAATATATAAAAATAATTATAAATGATGACTAAATGAGACTTAGTCCAATATTGCAAGGTTGGTTTAACATACAAAATCAACTAATGTAGTATATTATATCAATAAAAGGAAAAAATAGCACATGATAATAGATACAGAAAAAACATTTGACACTATCTGAAATCCTTTCATAATAAAGTCAATCAACAAAAGTAATAAAAAGATAGTTACTCTGGTTGATAAGGAATTCTAAAAACCTACAGGTAACATCGTACTTTATGATAAAAGACTGAATTATTTCCACTAACATCAGGTAGACAACAAGAATATCCACTTTGATCACTTCTATTTAACATGGTTCTAGCCAGAGAAATTAGTCAACAGAAAGAAATAAGGTAACAAGCTTAGAAAAGAAGAAATGTAACTATTTCGATTTGAGATTACATAATCTTGTATGTAAAAAATCCTAAGTAATCCACTAAAAAAAAAAAATAGAACTAATAAAAGAGGTCAGCAAATTTGCAGGATATAAGATAAAAAATAGAAAAAACAATGGCATTTTACACATTTGCAATAAATAATATGAAAATAAATATAAAACAATTTTATTCACAAAAGTGTCAAAGGATAAAATATTTATACTCAAACCTACCAAACATTGCTGAAATAAAAAAGTAAAACCAAAGTAAATTGAAAACATTTGGCCTCGTTTTGCGGTTTGGAAAAGGGTTTAAGGTGAGGTACATTCTACTCTAGACTTTCCCAGCCCGCCGCTCTGCCCTAGATCCTGGATGTGAGCTGCAGCTCGGGAGACCAGTCAGCCCTGCCCTCTGGTCCACTGCGCAGGACGACACCAGCCAAAGATGATCTGCCCCTTTGCGCGGTTTCTTCTGATCAAAGCTGTAATCGTGGTGTGATTGCTGACAACCTGACACCTCCGTTCTGTCATGAGTGGATTTTTTCAACAATTGCACCTAGGTTTTCTCAGTCCCTGATTCCCTTGTATTTGCTTAACATACAATTTGACTCCTTACAGGCTCCTAGATGGCAATACTGGATACAAAAGGCCAGGATGATTTATGATTTAATGGTCATTTGAAAACCAAGTTGAGAATCTGTGCAATGGAGAGAAAAAAAAGAAAACATTTGGCATTCATTAATTTGAAGATGTAACATTGAATAAAATTGTGGTACTCTCAAATATGATCTACAGAACCAATGCAATCCCAATCAGAGTACCAGCTAACTTTTTTTTTTTTGGTAGAAATTGACAAACTTATTCTAAATTTCCTCTGATTTCAAAGGACCTATTTCAGAATAACCAAAACAATTCTGGGGGGAAAAAAAGAAAATACAATAAAGTTGGAGCTCTCACACTATGCAATTTCAGTACTTACTACAAAATAATTTTGATCAAGACAGTGTGGTGCTGGCACAAAGGGAGACTGACAGATGAATGGAATAGAACTGCAAGTCTATAAATAAACACACATCCATTTAACGGGGAAAGAATGGTCTTTTCAATAAATGGTACTGGCACACTGGATATCCATATGCAAGAAAAAATGAACAAATAAATATGAGCAATAAAATGAATTTATTACAAACACAAAAATTAACTCAAAATGTATCAAAAACTGTAAATGTTAGAGTTAAAACTATACAACTCAGAAGAAAACATAAGGGAAATCTTTATGACATTGGACTTGGTAAAGAATTCTTATATATGACACCAAAAGCATGAGCAACAACAACACAAATAGATACAATGAACTTCAACAAAATTAACACCTGTGCTTGAAAGAATACCATCAAGAAAATAGAAATACAACCCACAAAACTAAAAACAATAGTTGAAAATCACAACCTGATAACAAATTTGTATCCAGACTATACAAAGAATTCTTACAACTTAAACTAAAAAAACAAAAACCCAATTTAAAAATGGACAAAGCATCTTAAATTGTTAACTCATGAGTTAACGCGCCTTTTCATGCCCAAACGTTGCTGACCACGCATGAGGTAACTCATGTTTGCACTTGCATTAGCTATTTCAATTTTTGAAACTCAGGGTAACATAGGATGATTGCGTTTGTGACTCTTCACCCTAAGGGTCGAAGTCGAAAAACAGCACACCGTTCTATATTCTCAAAGTAGCTAGGGAATGGATATCTGCTGGTTCAAATGAGTGCAGCTCAGAACCTAACCCTTCTTCTGGTACTTCTAAAAGAGCTCCTTATATTGATTCACCTTTTAGGCTTGCAGGGCAACTAGAAGACCACGTTTTAGAAAAAACAGTCACTGGTATAAAAAACAACAACTAGAATGTGTAAAGTGTGTGTTTCAAAAGGTGATTGCTATACAGTATACCACACCAAAAAAATTACTAAGATATATAATATGTATAAAATATAATATGTAGCAGATACGTACAAAGTTTCATTTAAATTCATTGTGCATAATTAAAGTATACCGAAGTTTATTTAGGTTGTTTCATTTTCATACGCAATTACGAAAAAATATCTGGTGACGTGAGATAACTTCTGTGCAAATTGACAGTCAACAATGTGTTAATGGACATTTCTCCAAGGAAAGTATATAACTGAACTGAGAGAATATGAAAAGATACTCAATTTTATTAGTCAGAGGGAGGTGATAATCAAAACCACAGTGAAATACAACTTTATACCTAGATCAAAAAGTCAGATAGTTAGTGTTGGTGAGGATTTGAAGAAAACGGAAACCTCAAATTCTGCTGGTGGGAATGTAAAAAGTACAGCTCCTTTGACAGTTTGCCAGTCCCTCAAATGATTAAACAGTTACCATGACTCAGTAATTCCACTCCTAAGTATATGCACAAGAGAAATAGCTTCAGGTCTACACAAAAATGTGTGTATTAATTTTACCTAAAGGTAAAAATAACCCAAATGCCCATCAATGGATGACTACATAAGTAAAATGTGGTATGTAAGTACCATGAAATATTTTTCAGACATAAAATGGAATGAAATATTCATATGTAGTAAAACATAGATTAACTTTGCAAACGTTATGCTACATGAAAGAAGCTAGACACAAAAGATTCTATGATTCTATTCATTTGCAACATCCACCACATGGAAATCTATATATAGAGAGGAAAGTGTTTTCATTGCTGCTTATGGCTGTGTGGGTGGGAAGTTGGAGTTAGGGTTCAGGAGATCAATAGCCAAATAGTACAGGATTTCTTTCTAGGATGGTGAAAATGTTCTAAAATTGTCTCTGCTGATAGTCGCACCATCTGTGAATATACGAAAAACAACTGGATTGTAGATTTTAAATTGGTAAATTATAAGTACGTGAATAAAGCGGCTAACTATATTACTTAAATGTGTCTCCTTTTCTATCCATAGCACAGTGCAAGCCACAATCCTATTTTAATACTATAATATCCTAGTAATATCCTATTTAATTCATATTCTTAGCTATTCCAATCATCTTTCTACACAGCATTTGGAGTTCACTTTAAATAAATGTGAAATAAATCACATGACACCAATGTTTAAAACATTTCAAATACTCCCGGTCGCTCTGGAATAGAAAGCGCTCTTCCTCGTCAAGGCCACATAGGACCTGACCTCCACATCTCAGCGCCATATCCAGCTACTCCTCTACTTCGCTCTGGGGGTTGGGGGTCACCTCCTAAATCTGAAAACGGCCTGCTCTCCTAGCCTCCCACTTGCTGCTGCTTCCTGGATGCCTCCCTATCCCAGCTGATTTTCCTACAATTCCTCGGCTAGGACCTCCATGATCACACAATTTGAATTAGTTTTCATTGATATTTTGAAAATTAGCCAAATTTGTGGACATAATTTTACATTTGATATTTTAAATATCTACCCCATTAATGGCTAGAAGCCTATTTAGAATGTATTCCCATATTGTATCCTCCAAAAAATTAGTAAGGGGAGAGAATGGAAGAGAAAAAAATAAAGAAAAGTGAAGAAAGGGAGTAAGAAGACGACAAGGCCGAGGAGGATGAGAATCAGGAGAAAACTATTTGACAAAATACTCATTTGTTAACCCAGGCAAATGGGATCAGATAAGTAAATGCAGGTTTATTGTCATATACTTTCAAATTTTCAGTGAGTCAGAATGATTTAAAAATAAAAACTTGGAGAATGAATTTTTACTTCCATAACCCCAGTGCTGAAAGTGCTAATGGAGAGCATTGTCTGCAGAAGAAGTGAGTGCAGGTTATATAATGTCTCTTACCAGGGATTAATGTAAATTCATTTCTTCAACATGTAAAACCACGAGATTTTTGTGCCTCTTGAATTAATGGTGTATTTCCTTTAATAAATTGATATATAAACCAAATCTGATAACTTGCCATCATTTTGCCTTGTTATCTATGGGGTTTAAAATAAAATGTAATTATCAAATTAAGAATCTGTATTAAGTCAAGTTCACAATCAAGTATCTCCTCATTATTGACTTTATTTTATACATAGATCATTTTTATTTTGATTATTGTGCTCATACAAGCAGATGGGACTGAAAAATGCTGTTCTACTGGTTCTTGTTATATAACAAATTGCCTCAAAACTCTGACTTATAACAACCACTTTATTTAGCTCAAAATATGGTAGATCAGAATGGGAAAAGTTGGGCAGGGAAGTTCTCACTTAAAGTCTCTTATCGAATGTTTATGGGTCTGTAGTCTGAAAGTTTGCCTGGTTTGGACATTCAAATGACTCCCAGCTGCCTACTCCAATCAGGCTGTTGATCAGAGTACCTACATGTGGCTTCTTTGACCTGAAGATCTGAAGATAGTCTGTCTTCTTCTTTTTTTTTTTTTTTTATCCTCACCGGAGGACACTTTCCCGTTTTTTTGTTTTTGTTTTTTTTTGTTCAGGTAGAGTGGGAGGGAGAGAGAGGAACAGAGAGAGAGAAATATCGATGTGAAAGGAACACATCGAGTGGCTGCCACCCGCACGACAAACTGCAACCGAGGTACTCGCCCTTAGTGGGAACCGAACCAGAGTCTCTCAGGACCGCAGGTCGACGCTCTAACCGCTGAGCCAAATCGGCCAGGGCTAGTCTGTCTTCTTATACGGTAGCTTTGTTCCTCTAGGTGAAGCTTCCCACAGGGCTCCTAATGGTTGTTCGCATTTTAAAACTTGATTCATGGACAAGAGTCGCTTAATATTGTATTGCCCCAAGTTCAGTCTTAAACAGTGATATAAACTATCTACTTTCTTGCTTAAGTCAGTTAGAAGGGGACATGTGGAGGTCAGTCCTTCTCTCAGCGTTAGCAGCACACCTTAGACATTGTGTCAAAGACTTCTTGGCTCAGAGCTAAATATCACCTTCCTTTGCAAATCCAAAGCCACATTCCAATCATCCCATTGAGGACACCTTGCCAGAGATATCCACCAGAACCCTTAGTCTTCCTTCAGCCTCCCCAAAACTCTCTTGCACAACTGTCTTAAATAGCTGTCATGGACCTAACAGCAACATAAGTCGAAAAATGTATTTTTTTTAACTTTATGTTTATTGTTGACACTATTACAGATATCCCCATCTCTGCCCACCCCCTTTGCCCACCTCCACCCAGTCCCCACCCCCACTTCCTTCTGGCCGTCTGTCTGTGTCTATGGGTTATACCTGTATCTTTGGCTAATCCCTTCCCCTTCTTTTATCCAGTCTCCCCACTCCCCTCCCCTCTGACAGCTGTCAGTCTGTTCCATGTATCCATGCCTCTGGTTCCATTTTGTTCATCAATTTATTTTGTACATTGGATTCCATATATATGTGGGGTCACATGGTATTTGCCTTTCTCAGATTATTTTTATTGATAGAAATATAGGAAAATATGTGGGAACTGGAAACACTGAGGATGTTTTTAAAATCAAAGTAGCTCTCACTGGTGTCAGTGGAGCCTTAGGGGAGCCTCAGTGTGAGCCCTGGCGTTGGGCAGAGGAAGATGACTGGGGAGAGGAAGGTGGAGAGGACAGTCTGTGGGAATTCCATCTCACTTAACCATGATTGGGGCATTTCATAGGGTTTGTTGCAAGAAAGTTTTCTGTTCCTAACTTTTTGAGATCGCTAACATGTATTATATTCCAATAAATCAATTCATTTTTTAATGTAACATTGATGTTACTTGTCCAGAACTAAATTACCTCAAGAACAGAGTTCACATTTCATCATTCCTCTTGATCCTGTTTAATTTTAATGTATAGTTGTATACCTGGTGTTGCAAAGGGAAATGCTATTTAGTTACATTGTTTGGCTAAGTCACTTAACACATTACAGGTTGGCATTTGGCACAGCTATAACTTTAAAGCTAATATTTCACAAAAATCTTTGAAAAAATAGATGTCCTCTCCATTAAATGCTTTTTGTAAAGGTTAAGTGCACAGTGTTTCACATTTAAGGTGATTCTTGAATTGATAACAAAGTCACTCCCTTTTTATAGAGATGTCAACCATAATACATGGTTCATTAAAAATCACCCACAGGTGTTTTTTTCTTTTGTTTTTGTTTTTTTCTCTCAATGCCTTTCATTGGTATTTTAAATAAAAACCTATATTTGATTCCCTCACCTAGAAAATTTATTGTTATTGACTTTCCTATGCAACCACCAAGAACTACAACTCTCTTATTTGCACACCACCTAAAATGATTTGTATTTTTTCTATAAAAATTAGGTCAATCACTGATTGAAGTGTAGATTTATATGCTTCCAAATATCTATCTTTGACCAACCACAAAAGATGACTCAGGGCAGAGCACTTAGTGCTATTCATCACCCATACTGCAAAAATCTGTTCGCTAGCTAATTGTTTATAGTTCAGATGACACTGGAAAGTATTATAAGCAATGGTTTATTTCTTTTGTAAAGTACAATCCAATGCAATGTTACATAACTATGTGAGTAGAATACAGATTTACTGTGAAGATTCCTGTTCCTGTTTAATAACAAGTAATGATATTAAAATTACACGCACACTGGTTCAAATAAATGACAGTTCTTTAGAGCTCAAACTTAATATGCAAATAAAGCATTGAATTCAGAGTCTCTCAGTAATCCCAGCTCTGTGGCAGATGTTGCTTTGTTTAGGTCTGGAAATGAATGCATTTACTAAAACAAACAGATAAGCAAAGATCTAAATGCAGTATTTTCTTTTTATTTTCTGTACCTGACAACAACAATCTCTATTTTATTTTTCTTGTGGTACATGCCCCTAGCGGGAACCAAACCTGGGACTTTCTGGTCCGCAGGTCAACGTTCAACTGCTGAGCCAAACTGGCCAGGGCTCTATTTTATTTTTATATAAACTTAACATTGGTATCTGTTTTGTTTTTTTCTTCTGGTCTCTGATTGACCTAATTGTGCTAATTTGAATTTGTGCCACTGTGAAACAAGGGTAGATGACAGTAGTGGTACTCTAGGAACTATTTGTCATTTCTTAAATAGTTAATGTAAATTTCAGTTTAACATTCTTAAACTATAGTTATTTTTTATTTTGTTTTAATTTTTCCATCTCCATTTATCCTCTCTATGCCCTCTTCTACCGCCACCCCCACCTCATCCTTCACAATCCTCCACTGTTGTCTATGTTCATGAGTTCTCTATTTCCATCTTTTTTTTTTTCTTTTTTGCTCAATTCCTCCACCCTTTAAATACCCTTCCAGAGCTGTGTGTTTGCTCTCTATCTATTCGTTTTATTTTTCTTGGTAGTTCAGTTTGTTCATTAAATTCCACATATAGCTTTTAACTAGTGAAAATATCAGTGCAAATCATACCTCTTTACATGTAACCATAAGAAAGTAAGCAGACCAATACCAAATAATTTCCTCACCACTTGTTTATTCTTTCCAGCCCTTACTTTCTCCCTCTATTCAAAAGGAACCTTCCCTCTGCAAGGAAGGTCCTTCAAGGAACCTTCCCTCTTTCCATGTTTGGGAGTTTCTAAGCAAAGTGGACTTAATTTCTTCTCTAAAATATTTTATTTTTTAAATGTTGATGGACAATAAATGTACTTTTTAATAACCAGAACAACACATATTATTCAAAACCTGTATTTTGCATAGTGTAGAGAGGTATGCCATCACTCTTTTGGCATTTGTTATACCCCAAACTAAGCTTGTCTCTCCAAACTCCAAGTGCAAGATGAAAACTAATTGACTTGATACCTTGAACTGCTCAAGCAAAGTATTGGCCTGGTTTAAAACAATTCTGAAACAGGGAAGATAAAAACTGCACTATGTTTAAACTTTAAGAATATTGCAAGTCTTTATTTTTCATTTACTATGACATTCAGAAAGGAGAATATTAGTGTTGATTTCACATATACTTTTCAAATGGACAATATATATTGAAAATAACTTTCAATCTTATCAGCCACAGTGAACTCCATGAACCATGGCTGTTTGTTTGACTTGGAAGCAGTTTTCATAAACCTTTTGAAACCAAACAGCTGGAGTTTTATTGCTGGTTTACTTTTCTTAAATGAATTTCACAACAAGTCTCATCTCATCCTAGTAATGGGAGTGGGAGTATATATTTTATTTTTCCTTCAAGAAAGCTTAGAATTCTTATAATTGTAAACTTAAGTTAAAATGTGACAGTTTTAATTTGATCACTCAATTTTATCCTTCCTATTCGCAAACTCCTTGGTAGCAATTAGCAATAAGATATGGTATGTTTACAAAAAGATAACACCAATATAATGACTAAAATAACATTAATCTGCTACCACTGTTCTTCAGAACAAAGGCTCATTATCAAAATAAGGACACTTATGAAAAAATAATATTAAAAAATATCTAAATAATATGAGAACTTTCCTCAGAAACACCTGTTCATAATCACATCAGTCACTGAGCCTCTTCTCTGCCCAGCCAGATGTCGCAGTTCCTTGAATAGATAGATTGCAACTCAAAAAAAACTTTTAGACAAGACAAACGAGATTAATTTACAGATTTCACAAAAACAACATATCCTTAAGAAATGGAGACAAATCTTTAGATATTTTGAAATATTAGATGTTGGTCATACATCTCTATATTTAACCAAAATTCTGGTGTCCACATGGTGGTATAATGACACAAAATCTAGACTGGGATCTAGAAAAGCTGGATTTTGCCATCAATCGGTATAAACACGATAATGTGCGGGATTCAATTTCTAGTGCTTGTTAAAAATATGTCACTTGTAAACTTCTGGTAAATTCTTTATTTACATATTATTTGCATATGAACTG
The DNA here is from genome assembly GCA_037176705.1 of Molossus alvarezi. Taxonomy (NCBI): domain Eukaryota; kingdom Metazoa; phylum Chordata; class Mammalia; order Chiroptera; family Molossidae; genus Molossus; species Molossus alvarezi. The sequence continues at coordinate 124,953,549 of CM073885.1, forward strand.
GGACTCTAAATGTACATATGTTTCAGTGAGCTATTGCTTTTGTGCATAGATACTTCTCAGTATAGAGTCAACTCTGGTCACTTATTCTTTGTACACAAAAATGAACAGGAACCAGTACATGAAGTATAGGCTTTGAAAAAATTACACTAATATTGACTTATAATTCTAGTTATTTTTAGAATTAAAACTGGTAATATCAAATATAGTAAATTAAATATTTTGCCATAGCTAACTAAAAACATCTTTTCCAGCATATATCTATTAATCTTACCTTTTCTTACAATAAACTTTCTGAAATCATCAGAGATTAAATAAATGGTTAAAGTATACAATACATGTCTCAGTGTTAGTTATAATAACAAAAAGGGTTTAGTTTTCCTGCTAGAGAATGATTTAAAAGGCCGTGGTTGTCCATATCATGAAATAACTTGTAGGCATTAAAATAATGCTAAAGAAGGATAAGGGTTTAAGTAATGTCAATCCAAAATTAGTCAAATGGTGCACCAGACTATCCCAAAAGCAAATTGCTTGAAACATATTGTAGTATTTTATCTATTATCTCATTATAGTGATCTAATTTATGAAAGTTACAATGTTACAGTTTTTCAGTCCATGGCCTCCATTTATTTTTTACTGACTCAATGACAAGTTTTTTTGTCCCTAAATCATGACCGAGATCTACACTTAACTTAAGTTTTCCGCCCTGGCCAGTTTGGCTCAGTGGTTAGAGCGTTGGCCTGCGGTCCGGAGAGACCCGGGTTCGGTTCCCGCTAAGGGCACGTACTTCGGTTGCAGTTTGTCCCCGGCCCTGGTTGGTCGTGCGGGTGGCAGCCACTCGATGTGTCCCTTCACGTCGATGTTTCTCTCTCTCTCTCTCCCTTCCTCTCTCTCCCTCCCACTCTATCTGTACAAAAAATGGAAAAATATCCTCGGGTGAGGATAAAAAATAAAAAATAAAAAAAATTTAAAAAAAAGTTTTTCCCTGAATTTACTGGTTATTCCTATTTAAAAAGTTACAATAATATACAAGCAGACATGATCTAATCCTGGCCTACATTTAATGTATTTAAAGCAAAGTGAATATGAAAATATATTATGATATTTGCGATGCACAGCTTAAATCTCAGTGATTTCATTGTAGTTTAGGACATGTACTTTCAACCACAAAGGCAGAGAACCTCACTAATCCCTTCATTTAATGTCACGTTCTAGAGAATGTGTTCCTGCTTCTGACAATCAAACAAAATTGAATTATGCTTGATAGCAAATTTATTCATAAACCTGAGTCAAGAATCTCTTAGGAATTTAGAGCACTCTTTCTGCCAGTTCTATTCAGGAAATAAGTTTATGTACAAGATGATTGCTTTAAACATACAGAAATGGAGCAAACACAATTGCAGATTCTCCATTATGACTCTAAGACAAAACAAAACCACTAGAATAGACATTTGTTATTAGGAAAACTTAGCATTTGAATTTTTCTGCATAAATATAAAACGTTCTTTTTGTAAAATGCATGAACTTCCTGTATTTAAAATATGCTGATTAAAAATTTTAACATGCCCTGGCTGGTTTGGCTCAGTGGTTGGAGCATCGGCCCATGGACTGGGTGGTCATGGGTTCAATTCCTGTCAGGGGCATGTACCTCAGTCACGGTTTGTTCCCCAGCCCTGGTTCGGGTCATGCAGGAGAAAGCCAGTTAATGTTTCTCTCTTTCTCTCTTTCTCTCCCTCGTCCTTGCACTCTATCTGAAGACAAATCGAGAAGTAGCCTCAGGTGAGGATAGAAAAAAAAAGTTATTACAAATGATTTCTTCTATTCTCCAATTCCTACACTCTTGAATATATTATCTGTTTCAATGTCAATCATCACACCTCAAAATTTCTTTAATGAACTTTAAAATTCTTGTGTTAATTTCAACATTATTCAATTTTCTTCTGTCTGACCTCCTATACTCACTTTCCACTGTTTTAGATCCCACACAGGTAGCCTCTTGCCTTTCAACCACGGTAACGTTTTTTCCTCCGTCTTTATTTCTTTTTGCCATCATAACGTATTTGGACCTAGAATGAAGTATATGAGTAATTTGTTAACAAATTAAAGATCTTAAGTACACTTTTATTTATTTTGTAAAGCACATTTATTGATACACAGACAGAAAACAGGAAAGTTCACATAAAATAATTTTGTTTACCTCTTATGCCTTTATAAGGCACATTTAGAAATGTTATCAATATCAATGCCATAGTTGAACTCCATTTTTTATTTTTGATAGTTGATAGCTCTCGAGCCCTACCTTTATGTCTCCCTTGCTATGGTCTGAAAGTTTGTGTCCATTCAAAATGCATGTTAAAATGCTTAACCCCAAAGATAATGGTGTTAGAAGGGGGGAAATTTGGGGGTGGCTTGAGTCATGCAGTGGAGTCCTCATGGGTGGCATTTGTGCCCTTATAACAGAGACTTCACTGAGCTCCCCAGCCCCAGCCCCATGTGAGCAGACACAGCTACAAGGCACTGGCACTAAGCTGGGAAGTGGCTCCTCACCAAACAAATTGGCACCTGATTGCATACTTCCAGCCTCCAGAAATGTGAGAAATACATTTCTGTTGTTGATAAGCCAACCTGTTTGTGGTAATTTGTCACAGCTGCTCAAGCTTACAACCCTTCTGCCTCACGTTTTGGCAAGCTGATAAGAAGGTCCTGGGCTTTTTTATTTGACCCTGAAGGAAGAGTCACTAATGGAAACTGTTTTAGGTGCTCTCGAGCTGAAATCGCTCTCACTCAATCCACCCTGGGCATACTTATGCCCTGCCCTATCTCCCCAGGTTTCCTGTGTGGGTAATAAACTTTGTTTCAAATTCTTTTGGTATGGAAAATATCATCCGACTCATCATTCAACTTATTAATTGGGAGGCTATCTCTCTCACCTTCATGGGTCAACACAAAATTAATGCTTAAATATCTCAATACTATGTTAATTGCAACAATGGAAAATATCTAGCATCTGGCAAAATAGGAATAATTTCTGCAGCAAGGTCATGCAAGAAGTATTCTTCATTGACCTAAAACAGATCTCTTAATGCCAGGTTTTTATATCATTTTAGTACTGTAGATAGACATTCTAAAGGATGGCAACATGTATAAGTTTGGTGTGAACTTTTGAAGTAAACCAAACAAAGTGTGTAGAGATAGAATTGTACTGAGTAGACAAATTCACTTTTTTTTTTATTACAACAGCTTTGTTGTCCATGTCCATTGGTTATGCATACATGCATATAAGTTCAGTGGCTTATCTCTTCCCTCCTCGCTCCCCCCCCTTCTTCTGGAGATTGTCAGTCTCTACACTACTTCCATATTTCTGGGTCTATCCTATTCCTCAGACTGTTATGTGCATTATATTCCATAAATAAGTGAGATCATGTGATATTTGTCTTTTTCTTCTAGGCTTGTTTCACTTAGGATAACACTTTTCAGGTCACTCCATGTCATCTCAAAGGATAAGAGATCTTTCTTTCTTAAAGCTGCATAGTACTCCACTGTGTATATGTACCACTGCTTTTTTATCCATTCGTCTACTGATGGACACTTGGGCTGTTTCCAGTTCTTAGCTATTGTAAATAGTGCTGCTATGAACATGGGGGTACATGTATTCTTTCTGATTGGTGTTTCAGGCTTCTTAGGGTATATTCCTTCAAGTGGGATCACTGGGTCAAATGGAAGTTCAATTTTTAATTTTTTGAGGTAACACCATATTGTTTTCCATAGTGGCTGCACCAGTCTGCCTTCCCACCAGCTGGTGTGGCTCAGTGGTGGAGCACTGACCCTTGCACCAAGAGGTCGTTGGTTCAGTTCCCGGTCAGGACACATGCCCAGGTTGTGGGCCTGATCTCCAGTGTGGGACATGCAGGAAGCGGCCAATCCATGTTCTCTCTCATTAATGTTTCTACCTCTTTCTCTTTCTCTTTCTCACTTCCTCTCTCTCTAAAATCAATAAAGGAAACAAACAAACAAAAATACAATACTATAAAAAAAAAAGAAGAAGAAAGTGAGGAAGACACAGTAAATGACAGTGGGTCAAAGGGGAGGATGGGCACTTTGCGCTGAGACTGTATAGTTTTCGTAAGATTCCCTGTGGTGAAGCTTTGCACAGAGACTGGTGACAAAGTGAAGATGATCTCCTTTAAATAGATCATTGAGATCAGGACAAGGAGGAGCCACACTACTAATATTGCAATTTTAAAAGCAGGCCCTCCATGTCCCAGCTTGTTTGGCTCAGCTCTTAGAGCATCATCCCACAGACCAAAAGATCATGGGTTTGATTCCTGGTCAAGGGCACATACCTGGGTTTTGGGTTTAATCACTGGCCCTGGTCAGGGTCATGCAGGAGGTAACCAATTGAAGTGTCCCTGTCACATTGACGTTTCTCCTTCTCCCTCCCTCCTTCCACTTTATCCCCCCCCCAAAAAAAAATAAAATATATACTCAGATGAGGATTAACAAAACATAATAATAATAAAAGTAACCCCACCACCACCACCATTTTCCTGGAGCTGCTTGAGTCTCTGGCTTGGTATTTTATGATGGCTAGAGAAAGAGATCATGATAATGACAAATACTGGATTCCTGCTAGTATTAGTAAGTAGTTCAAGCTGAATTTAAAATAATTTAGAAGAATTACAAATGTGGCATTTGCTATCCAATTATCCTGTAGTAATTTATAGATTTCATACACACACAGCATCATTTTCTCTGTGCCAGGTAGTGTACTAAGCAGGAGGAATATGCCATTCAAGAGAACAGAGAAGGTCTTGTGTTTATGAAACATTTTTCTATTGAGGGAGGGACATTAAGGGAAAGAAAATTAAAATGTAAAATCACCTCAGATCGTGATAAGTGCTATGAGAAAAATGAAGCACATTCCTTTGACAGTTGTTCCCCAGTGAGGACAGACAGGTGAGGTGCCACAGGACCTGTGACTTGAGTGATGAGAAGGGGTGAGCTATAGGGACATCCAGGGAAAGTCTACTGAGAAAAATAAATGAATGAACAGAATCTGAGTGGGAGCATGTCCACATTTTAAGAACTAAATACCTACTAAAGTGGCTCCAGGAATATTATCTCCCATAAGATTTCTTCTGTTATATGTTTTCTGGAAGGGTATAATTGATTTTGGATATTTCACAAGAGATTGTTAGTACCGCCCATCTTATTTTTTGCAGAGTCTCCGAGACAGGCCTATGTCTTCAGTGTTTCTCCAGCAGCTTAAATTATAGGAGTTCATGAGGAGTCAGGAAGAACATCCAAATTCTAGAAAACATCAATAAAGGGAAAAAATGTTTTCATCCTTTACAAGGGTAATTCGGCTATAATGAGATAATCATATTTAATTAAAGAAGAGAAAAAGCTTTTAAAATACATTCATGTTTAGCCAGATACCAAATTTAATAGAACTATTAAACTTAAGCAAAAGTCTTTAAGGAAAACAAACCAAAAAAAATCTCACTCATTAAAGAACTTTCTTTCCATTACATAAAATTGAAGTCAAAAAGAGAGGAAGGATAAACATCTGGGTGAAACATAACTTACCTGAGTACAGCTGTTGAAGGACAAGACATTAAATTGTTCATTAATTATCAGAATGTGTTAGTAAACAATGCTGAGTTAATTACCCAGCTCTTAGTTTGAATATTTCACTGCCTTTTTACAGAAAACAATGAACAGAACATTTGCCAATGTATCTTCCACCTTGTTTATGCATCTTTCTCACTTCTCTGGAAGTGATCATATCCACAGGGGTGCGCAAAAGTAGGTTTACAATTTTGAGTAACATTCTTTTAAGTTAATAAAGCTATTGTAATAATCATAACCTGCATGACTTTTTCCATGCAAACAACTAAAAACTACTATTTTTCACTCCTGTACATCTAATTACACTAAAACATCCTAAGAATTACATTTAGGCCTGGAAGTTTTGCTCAGTGGTTAAAGCAGCAGCTGTAGACCAGAGTCACAGGTTCGATTTCAATCAAGGGTATGTACCTTGGTTGCAGTTTGGTCCCTGGCTCTGGTTGGGGTTGTATGGGAGGCAACCAATCGATGCATCTCTCTCACATACATGATTTTCTTTTTTTTTTTTTTTATTTTTTATTAATTTTTTTGTTACAGATATTTCTCCTTTTTTACCCCATTGGCACCCCCCTCCCCACCCCACCCCCATCCTGTCCCTGGCTTAGTTGTCCATGTCCATTGGTCATGCATACATGCATATAAGTTCTGTGGTTTATCTCTTCCCACCACCCCCCACCCCCTCTTCTGAGGGATGTCAGTCTGTGCCCTACTTCCATGTTTCTGGGTCTACCATATTCCTCAGACTGTTATGTTCATTATATTCCGTATATAAGTGAGATTATGTGGTATTTGCCTTTTTCTGCTTGGCTTATTTCATTTAGGATAATACTTTTCAGGTCCCTCCATGTGGTCTCAAAGGATAAGAGATCTTTCTTTCTTACCGCTGCATAGTACTCCATTGTGTATATGCACCACAGCTTTTTTATCCATTCGTCTACTGATGGACACTTGGGCTGTCTCTCTCTCTCTCGCCCTGCCACTCTATCTGAAGATAAATGAAAAAATATCCTCAAGTGGGGATTTAAAAAAAAAGGGGGGGATTACCTTTGTATACAAATAAGAACTCTAGGAACTACACTATTCATTCTATTTGTGAATACTATTATCTGATATTTTTTGTCCCTGTTTTCTCTAATTTTGGATCCTTGAAATTTCTAGGTAATGAGAGTGACAATTTCTAATCCATTGGTTAAATTAACAACTCCCTTAAGAAAAAGAAGTTGTGAATTTGCCATAGCTCCAATCTCAAGTATGCAGCTCAGTGAAATACTTTTTTATTTTATTTTGATTTATGGTAAAATAGATGTAACACAAAATGTACCATCTTTACCATTTTTAGGCCTACAGTTGAGCAATGCTAAGTACATGCAAATAATTATGCAGTCTCCAAAACATTTTTATCTCCAAAATTAAAACTCTACACATACTAAACAACTCCTTATTCTCTCCCTCCCAGGCCCCTGGCAACCACCATTCCACTTTCTTCTCTGAATTTGACTGCTCTAGTTAGCAACTTTCAACCATTTTCATCTCATGGCACACATAAACTAATTATTAAGATTCTGTGGACACCAAAAAATATATTACATTTTTTAAAATTATGACCAAAAAAAAAAAAGATATAATTTTGATTTGTTCACACTGGATGGCCATTATTGTGTTGGCTGTTGTCATTTTTTTACTTGACAATCTAAGGGAAAAGAGGTCAGTGCCCTCACTAAATAGTCATGTATTATATGCTGAACAACTTCTGGTAGCCGTGGCACACTGGTTGAAAATCACTGCTCTAGGCACCTCATGTAAGTAGAATCATAAAAGCATTTGTCTTTCTGTGACCGGCATATTTCACTTAGCATCTTATTCTCAGAGTTCATCTATGTTGTAGCATGTGTCATAATGGTTTTCTTTTTGAAGGCTGGATAATATTCCATGTATAGACATTACATTTTGTTATCTATTTATCACTGATGAACATTTGGGTTGCTGCCATCTTTTTATGTTATAAATAATGCAGCTCTAAACAAATATCTCTTTGACACCCTGCTTTAGTTCCTTTGGGAAAAAAAACAAAAGTGAAATTGCTTTATTACATGAAAATTCTATTATTAATATTTTGAGGCACTGCCATACTATTTTCCATAGTGGCTACAGCATTTTATATTCCCACCAATAATGCACACGTGGTTCAATTTTTACACATTCTGACTGACACTTGTTTTTCCTGTTGTTGTGCCTTCTTTTTCCTTTCTTTCTTTCTCTTTCTTTCTTTCTTTCTTTCTTTCTTTCTTTCTTTCTTTCTTTCTTTCTTTCTTTCTTCCTTCCTTCCTTCCTTCCTTCCTTCCTTCCTTCCTTCCTTCCTTCCTTTCTTTCTTTCTTTCTTTCTTTCTTTCTTTCTTTCTTTCTTTCTTTCTTTCTTTCTTTTTCTTTCTAATCCACAGCTGAGGATATGTTTCAATTGATTTTAGAGAGAGAAGAATGGGGAGAGAGAGAGAAACAAACATCCATGTGAGAGAAAGACACTGATCCGATCAGCTTCCTCCTATACTCACCCTGGCCAGGGATCAAACCTGCAACTTAGATATGTGCCCTGACTGGGAATTGAAGTGGCAATCTTTTGATGTACTAGACAAGGCTCCAACCAACTGGCCACCAAGCCAGGGCATCCTGTTGTTACTGTTGTTAAGTAATCATCCTTTTAAGTAGTCATCCCAATGGATTTGAGATGGTAGCTCATTGTGGTTTGGACTTACATTTCTCTAAGGATTCGTGATATTGAACATCTTTTCATATGCTTATTGGCCATTTGTGTATCTTGTTCAGAGAAATGTCTATTCAAGTCTTTTGCACATCTTTTTAATTGGGTTTTGTTTTTGTTGTTGACTTTTAGAAGTTCTTTGTATATTCTGGATATTAACCCCTTATCAAGTTATATGATTTACATCCTTATTAGATATATTATTTAAAAATATTTCCCCCCATTGTGTGGGTTGCCTATTCACTGTTCATTGTCTTTTGATGCACAGAAGCTTTAAGTTTTAATGTAGTCCTGTTTATCTTTTCCTTTTGTTGCCTGTTCTTCTGCTCTCATACCCAAGACATTATTGTAAAATACAATATCATCAAGCTTTTCCCATATGTTTTATTTCAAGAATTTTATAGTTTTAGCTCTTTTGTTTAGGTTTTATACATTTTAAATTGAATTTTGTATACTGTATAAGGTAAGGGTTCAGCTTCATTTATTTGCAGTTTTCCCAAAACCACTTGTTGAAAAGTTTTCTTTTTCCAAAATCATTTGACCATATATGCAAGTGAAATAGTTTTAATCACATATAAATTACATTTTGGTATCAAGTAATTTGTATCTCTGATTAATGTGTTCAAATTGTGCCCAAATCTAAATAATGAAAAGTGAGACCCACCTCTTTTTAAAATATTGTACATCTTAAAATGATGCTTTATTTCACAATATATTTTTCCTAGTATATTTTGAGACTTAAAATGAATGCCATGGTTTACAGATTAATGCAAACACTGAGTCTATTTAAAAACAAATAGAAATTTTAACATACTTTACATGTTGAAAAATATTAATCTGAATGACTAAAGAAATATTGACTGTAGAATAGAATTTGTTAAAATAACCTAATGAAAGAGAAATATTATACTGTCTGCAGGTGTCTATGGGGGTTATTGTAATAAATTACTAGGGCAATGTGAGGGTCTGCCAGCCTGGATGCTGTGCATTGGCCCCTGTGTTCACTACCCACAGTCAATAACAGGCTCACTCACCACAACTTTCAGAAAAGTACTATTCTTAGCCACTCTATTTTGGCATATTAGTAAATTACGTGACACCCTTCTCACCTAGTGTATGGACACATTTATGATAAAGTGAGAGTCGAGACCTGGTTGGCTCGGTGGTTAGAGTGTCAGCAGGTGGACCAAAGGGTCACAGGTTCCATTCCCAGTCAAGGGCACATACCTGGGTTGCAGGTCTTCCTGCCCTGGTCAGGGTCATGTGGGAGGCAACCAATCGATGTGTCTCTCTCTCCCTCCCTTCCAATCTATCTTTAAAAAAAATCTCTAAAAAATTATCCTCAGATGAGGATTAACCAAAAAAAAGTGAGAGTTGACATGCTTGATTCAGTCGAGTCAATCAAGTCCGAGTCACATGCAAGGTTGCAAGAGGCAGTGCTGGAAGCCGCAACCACAGTCTGTAGCAAAGGCAGGTCCCATGTGGCATCCGTCTGAAGGGAATGGTAGAAAAACTAAATTCAGGAAATGACTGAATCCCTTATATTTCATACTAGAACAGAAAACTATAAAAAACTGAAATATCACCAGTATGACAGAGGATGTCTGGGAGTGCCTCGGACCTTAGCTATACTTGGAAAGTGAACCAAAAATGATTAACAGACTAGGACATACATTTAGGAAATGAAAAATAGGAGGAGAGAGAAAGGGGGTAAGGAAAGAGAGAGAATAATAAAATTCAGTAAGGAAACACATCACACACACAAACAATGTTAGTTAGTTAATAAGAAAAACTTAAAACAGCAAAGGACTAAATATCATGGTGAGGAAAAAGTTCCAGTTTTAGGTAGGGTGGTGGACAGGAAAGACCTCACTGAGAAGCTGTTTGAGTTAAGACTTGAAAGATGCGATGGACCAAGCCGTGTGTTTAGTCTTGTGCCTGAGACGAGCATTCCAGGTAAACAAAACCCAAGAAAACAGTAAGTGCAAAAACTGTAGGCAGAGTGTGCCTTGTACAATGAAGGCAGAGTGTGTATGCCAGCGTGGCTGGGACTATGAGCAAAGAGGGAAACAATAAAGGGAGTTTGGAGAGGTGATGGATACAGTCACAGGGAGCGTGTTTGAGTTCTTATGCTTGAGTAATACAGGCAACCATAGGTGGGTTCTGAACACAAAGGGAGTGTGATGTTGTATTTGAAATGTGGTACTCTGGCTGTGTTGAGAATCTGGCTCATCACTTAATTGTTCCATAGCTGGAGTTACATAAATTTTATTGTGGAGTTACAGTGTCATAGACAGTTCAGAGCAGAGCCAAGTTTTACTAAAGTAATGTATTATATGGGACAAACAGACTTCTAGACCCACTAGAGAATATGGAAAAGATAAATTGTATCTGCAAATGTCTTCACAGATTTGACAAAAGAAGTCAACTCAAAATGACTACCCAAAAAGTCGCATTTTTACTTAAAATCTAGCTTAACCAATGACTTAAAATTAGTTTGAAAATAATTGAATTCTATTTCACTTTTAGGGGAGATTTTCTATCATTAAGCACTTTACTGGCAATAAAAGTTTGAGTGAAAAGAGTAAAATTCAATTCATTTTTAAAGAAAAACATCAGAGGACATAAAAATTCATAAATATGTGCAAAAGACTTCTCTATCCTACCATCCAGGAAATTATAAAGATCATTTTACAGAAATTTTATTGCAGGTGGTGAAACTAAAAACTCTTGGCATTCTGATAGTTATAAGAGCAATTAATGTATATTCACAGAGCTTAGGAAATATACAGAAGTATAAGCATGCTATTTATTTATAGTCCTATCTGTAATTTTCTATAGTTTACAATTGTATGAAAATAGATGTTAAAGTAAGTGTCCACTGAAAGAATAAACTGCATCACATGACTAATATATCCTTTCTTTATTAAAAGTAAGTTATGAAATAATATGTACAGTTACTATGAATTCATATGCTCCTTTGAATATTATTAAGCTGTTAACATTCAATGGCTTATAGTTGTTTTCAGATTTCTTATTAATTTCCTTCCTGCTCATGCTAAGCTATCTGTTATAAACTTAGATATATTTATAAAAACACTTTCCACTGGGTTAGAGACCATCAGAATTTAGGCAGTAATAGCATTTCATATCTCTTTGGATCCCTGTGAAGAAGGAAGTCTCAAGTTGACCTTCATGTACCTATTTAAGGAATGCTATTATTGAACTGCTGTACCCAATAAGGTGATCTAATTCCATGAAATAGTAAAACTGAAGAAGAGGGTAATCATATTTGAAAAAGGGTAGGCTTATTCACCCAACAGGAAATAGGGAAGGGGAAAGCAATATTACAGATGATGTTTGTATTTAGCACAATGTGAAAAGGGCTTGAAAAAGGGACACTGGTTCAAAGCCCTTAAAGAACAACATTTTTTATTAATTATATGTAAACAAAGATAAAATCCAACAATTTTGCACTGCACTCTGTGTGGTAACTTGTCACTACTGAGCAAATGCCTAGTTTGTATTAGGTTTGAGATTTCTATTAGACTAAATAACCATGTTGTTTCTTTATAATATTTAAACTATAATTATAAAATATGCATCAATTGGTGTAGGTATGAGTTTAAATAACACATGTTGGTGAAGAAACAGTGGGAAGATTAATGTAACTGTTTTCCCCTCTTAATCTTTATTGTATGCATTTGATTTCCAAACAGGGTATTAGAAACACTTGCACTGAAAATAATAGACTTCACAGAGAACTAGGGAGCTTCCAGAAGTTTCAGAATCAATAATTAGAATCTTAAAGCTAGTTAATTCAATGCAGATAGTTTTATCTTCTCCAGAAACTAGTTCCTTTGTACTTGTGGCCAATAATCACCCACTAAATTTATGCTTTTATCCTTAAATAACCAATCTTTTAAAAATTATTTTTATTAATTTGTCTTTGTTACAGATACTTCTCCTTTTTCCCCCATTCCCCATTTTCTCCATCCCCTTGCCCCATCCACAGCTTTGTTGTCTATATCCATTGGTTATGCATACATGCATATAAGTTCTGTGGTTTATCTCTTCTCCCCTCAACACCCCCTCTTCTGAGATTTGTCAGTCTGTACCCTACCTCTGTATCTCTGGCTCAATTTTCTTCATCAGTTTGTTTAGTTTATTATATTCCACAAATAAGTGAGATCATGTGGTATTTGTTTTTCTCTGTTTGCCTTGTTTCACTTAGCATAATACTCTCCAGGTCCTTCCATGTCATCTCAAAGGATGAGATCTTTCTTTCTTACAGCTGCATAGTATTCCATTGTTTACATGTACCATAGCTTTTTGATCCACTCATCTACTGATGGACATTTGGGTTGTTTCCAGATCTTAGCTATTATAAATAGTGCTTCTATGAACAGAGGGGTACATATATTCTTTCTGATTGGTAGATATATTTTTTCAAGCTTCTTAGGGTATATTCCTAGAAGTGGGATCACTGGGTTAAATGGCAGTTTCATTTTTAACTTTTTGAGGTAACAGCATAGCATTTTCCATAGTGGCTGCACCAGTCTACATTCCCACCAACAGTGTACTACAGTTCCCTTTTCTTCACACCCTCACCAACACTTGTTTGATAATCTGTTGATGGCGGCCATTCTGACAGGTGTGAGGTGATACCTCATTGTTGTTTTAATTTGCATCTCTCTGATGATTAGTGATGTTGAGCATTTTTTCATATGTCTCTTGGCCATTTGTATGTCCTGTTTGGAGAGGTGTCTATTTAGTTCCGCTGCCCATTTTGTAATTGGGTTCTTTGTCTTCCTTTTGTTGAGTTGTATTAATACTTTATATATTTTGGAACTAAATCCCTTATCTGATACATCATTGGCGATTGCAGTCTCCCATATAGTGGGTTGCCTTTCCATTTTAATGGTTGATTCTTTTGCTGTGCAGAAGCTTTTTAGTTTGATGTAGTCCCATGTACTCATTTTTCCTTTGCTTCTCTTGCCTTTGGTGTCATATTAGTGAAAATTCTGCTGCGTATGATATCTGAAATTTTGTTGCCTACATTTTCTTCTAGGATTTTTATGGATTTATTCATTTTGAGTTTATACATGTGTATAGTGTAAGTTGGTAGTCTAGCTTCATTTTTTTGCAAGTAGCTGTCCAATTTCCCCAACACCATTTATTGAAGAGACTGTCTTGACTCCACTGTATGCTTTTTGCCACCTTTGTCCAATATTAATTGAGCATTTTGTCTTGGGTCAACTTCTGGGTTTTCTTAACCCATCTCTTAAATTGCCCCATTTGTTGAATAAATGCTAGCAAAGGTAAGAGTTTTATGTTAGAGTGTGTGAATAAAGAATAATAATGTTTATTTCCTATCTTTAGGAAATTCTCTCTACATAATAACTACAAAACAACAAAAGGCAAGTACTCTAGTATCCTCAGAGAGATGAATACAACATATTATGGGAGGAAAGAAGAAAGGTAGGTTAAGAACTTTTTTTTTTTTTTTTTTTGGTGGTGTTTAGCAATTAATTGACTGATGCAACTTGCTCAGAGAAATTTCACTAAATGTCTGGGAGAGAATTTAGACTGTGTCATTATTACAAGTGGATGAAAACTGAGGTAACCAAGACATGGAAAGGAATCAGAGAAGAGACAGTTCAAGAGGGAATGATGAGTTAATTGGCAGAAATCATAATGTATTAAAGTCATCTGGAGTCATCACTACAATTTTTTAATATGTTTTTATTAATTATTTTTTTATTAGAGAGAGATAGAAACATCGACGTGAGAGAGAAACATCAATTGGCTGCCTCCTGCATGCCTCACACTGGGGATCTAGCCCACAACCCAGGCATGTGCCCTTACTGGAAATTGAACTGGGAGCTCTTAGTCTATTGGATGATGTTCAATTCACTGAGCTACACTGACCGAGCATCACTGCAATTCTAAGGCACATCATTCAGAAAACCACTTTTCTACAAATTCTATAAACTAGTTAAGAGTTAAAAACAGAAATGCTTGACACCAATAAGGGAAACTAATAAAATAATTCCATTTATAATTACATCAAAAATAGAAATAAAATATATAGGAATAAATTTAACTTAGTAGCTAAAAGACCTGTATTCAAAAACTTATAAGAACTTGAAGAAAGAAATTGAAGAAGATACAGATAAATGGAAGCACATACAGTGTTCATGGATAAGAAGAATTAACATAATTCTAATGTCCATATCACCTTATCCATCACCATTGGGGGGGGCAGGAGCTAGCCATTCAGTGCTTCTCTCTCACATGGATGTTTCTATCTCTCTCTCCCTTCCTCTCTCTCTAACGAAAGCAATAAAAACATATTTAAAAATCAAAATACCAATGGCATTTTTCACAGAATTAGAACAAATAATTCAAAAATTAATGTGGAACCACAAAAGACCCCAAATAGCCACAACAATCTTGAGATAGAAGAACAATGTCAAAGGTGTCACACTATGTGATCTCAAACTATACTACAGGGCTGTAATAATCAAAACAGCACGGTATTGGCATAAAAACAGATATATGGATCAGAGGAAGAGCATACAAATAGACTAATTAAGGATAAAAGTTTAAATTTAGTGAATAATTGCTGGCCACACCTATGAAGAATTTTTATTATCATAGATAAATTTTTCAATATAGTAAATTTTCTTGTTGGTTATTATGGGGTCTAAATATTTCTGGACTTCTTTCAGGCAATTGTATGTCTTAAATTCTCTTAAAATTCACACTCAGAATTCATTGTTGCCCTCAGTTATCACCTTATCTCACATTCAATACTACCCATTAATAGAAAAGTATCCAAAACTTAGAAATAAAGGGAAAAAATGATTACATGTATTTCAAGATTGTACCTGAACACTGCCTAACAACATCACATAAGGGTTAATTGACTAGAAAAATCTAATTTTTGTTTGACTTATATTTGCTATTGATATGAAAGCAAACTCTATATTTGGTTGAGTTTTACAGAATTTATAATATAAAAATGATTCTTCATGGGGTAGAGAAGATAGTTCTAAATGTTAAGGTTTATTTCCACTAACCAGTTTTATCACAATCAGCAATCTTATCTTATCATCTTTTGTTTTTTTATTTATATCCTTATTTAAACCACATTTTTTGCCCCTCTGATTCCATCCTCAACAAGTTAAGTAAATTTTAGCTATATATACCAACTAAGTCCTTATATAAGAATCAGTTTCAACATTTTGAGAATTAATCTTTGCCATTCCTTGAGTCAGTGCAAGGGGACACTTAGTATGTGGAATCTCTTTCAGGTAGGCCTCGTGGTCACAAGTTATAACTATTTTAGTTTATCACCATTCTTTTCATTTTAAATTTTATTGTGTTATTGATTTTAGAGAGAAGAAGGAAGAGAAAGAGAGACATCAACATGAGAGAGAAATATCCATTGGCTGCCCCTTGCATATGCCCTAACTAAATGGAACCCAAAACTTGGGTGTGTGCCCTGAAGGGTAATCGAACCCTCAAACCCATCACCTTTTGTTGTATGGGATGACACTCCAACCAACTGAGCCACACCAGCCAGGGCACCACCATTCTTTTTCTTTTTTTTTTTTTTTATCCTCACCCGAGGATATTTTTCCATTTTTTGTTCAGGTACAGTGGGAGGGAGAGAGAGGAACAGAGAGAGAGAGAGAAACATCGATGTGAAAGGAACACATCGAGTGGCTGCCACCCGCACAACCGACCAGGGCCGGGGACAAACTGCAACTGAAGTACGTGCCCCTAGCGGGAACCGAACCCGGGTCTCTAAGGACCTCAGGCCGACGCTCTAACCGCTGAGCGAA
Organism: Molossus alvarezi; assembly: GCA_037176705.1. Classification (NCBI taxonomy): domain Eukaryota; kingdom Metazoa; phylum Chordata; class Mammalia; order Chiroptera; family Molossidae; genus Molossus; species Molossus alvarezi. The sequence goes on from CM073885.1 coordinate 124,969,785, forward strand.
ACCGGCCAGGGCACCACCATTCTTTTTCAAAAACTAAATTTCTATTGCTGCATTTAAAAATCACTACACTCTTAGCAACACAAAACAATACAGATTTATTATCTCACAGCTTGCATGGTTCAGGGGTCAGCATGCTGTGGCTAGGTTCTGAGCTCAGGGTGTCATATGACTGAAATTGAGGTGTCATATGGGTCTATGTTTTCATCTGAAGCTCAAGATCCTCTTCCAAGCTCATTCAGATGGCTGGTATAATTCAGTTCCCTAAATATGTAGCACTGATCTTCCTATTTTCTTGCCGATTCTCAAACAGCCACTGGTTTTGGCAACTAGTCAATGCACATTATTTTTGCCATGAGACTTTCTCCACAAAATAGCACTTTCTACTTCAAGTCCAGCAAAAAAATATTTCTATTACTTCCAAATTTTGACTTGCTATGACTTTTATCTATAGACCACATAATTAGGTCAGACCTCCCCACCCCTTATTTATCTCTTTTGATTATTAACCTAAGGCCAATTGATTAGAAACTAAATTTATTACATCTTCAAAGATTTCTTTTAAACTATAATGTCCAGTAACTCCCTCTTATCCATGTAAAGTATGTTCTAAGACCCCCAGTGGATTCCTGAAACCATGGATAGAGCCTTATATGTACTGTTTTGTTTTCTTTTGTTTTGTTTTTTTATTCTCACCTGAAGATATTTTTCCATTTTTTGTTCAGATAGAGCAGGAGGGAGAGAGAGGAAAAGAGAGAGAGAGAAACATCGCCGTGAAGGGACACATCGAGTGGCTGTCACCCGCACGACCAACCAGGGCCAGGGACAAACTGCAACCGAGGTACGTGCCCTTAGCGGGAACCAAACCCGGGTCTCTCTGTACCGCAGGCCGATGCTCCAACCGCTGAGCCAAACCAGCCAGGGCTATATGTACTGTTTTTTCCTACACATACAAACCTAAAAAAGTTTAATTTATAAATTAGGCACAGTAAGAGATTAACAACAATAACTAATAAAAACAATTATAACAGTATATTGTAATAAAGGTTACATTAATAGGTTTGGGGCTACTATTAAGTAAAACAAGGGTTACTTGAACACAAGCCTACAATAATGCAACAGTCATCTGATAAACAGAAGGGCTACTAGGTTACTAAGGGCAGATAGCACAGTGTGTGGATATGCAGGAGAAAGAGATGATCCATGTCTAGGGCAGGATGGAGCAAGATGGTGCAAGGTGTCATCACACAAGTCATAACACTCTCTTTAAAAGTTATGGGTTGTAGAACTTATATGCATGTATGTGTAGCCATGAACATAAATTACAATGCTGGGGATGGGGTAGTGGAGATGAGGAGGAGGGTGTCAATGGGGGAAAAAGGAGAAACATCTGTAACAAAAATAAATTAATTACAAAATTAAATATAAATAAATAAAACTTATGGGTTATTCATTTTTGGTATTTTCCATTTAATATTTTTGGATCTCAGTTGAAGGCATGTAACTCAAACTGCAGAAAGTGAAACCATGGGTAAGGGGGACTACTCACATTTCTGTTCACCTTCACAGTAAATATGTGAGATGATGGATGTGTTAATTAACTAGATGGTGGGGGAAAATCATTTCACAATGTTTCTGTATATCAATAATCACGTTACATACTTTAAATAATTTAAAATTTTATTCAATTATACATCAATAAAGGTAAAAATAAAAAAACAGTGTGGTTTAAAGATAGATAAACAGATCAATGGAAGAGAACAGAGTACAAAAAATATATACTTCCATATAAACACTGATTTTTGAAAATGATAAAAAGAAATTCAGTAGACAAAGGGTAGTCATTTCTGTTACCTGCCAGGGACCTGCCAGAAGTGGGTCTGCCTCAGGCTGGCCTGTGGTGTGTGAGTTCTTGACTTTGTGTAGGAAAGATTTCATAACACCAGTCCAGATGGGTTTGAGAGTATATTTATTAAAGCTGGGACAGTGGAACAAAGGAAGGACCTGGTAGAAGAAGCAACAGGAGAGAGCCTCGGTAGTGCTTTGCTTTGGTTCTCCAGAAATGTTATAGAAAAAAGTGAGCCACGGTGGGGCTGCCATTAGCTCCCTGGGAAGTGACGGTCACAGTGATAGAAGGGAGTCCAGGCTGGCCTGCTTTAGCTCAATGGAAAGTCAGAAAAAAGGAGGCCTTGGAAACAGGATCAAGGGGTGAGCCGGGTCAAGCTGCTGCTGCTCAGTGCTCCCCTGGTTGTAAGTCTCATGGAGAGCCTAAGAAATAAAAAGTTTATTCCCTGGGAAGGAGCATGGGCATGCTCTAGAGTGAGTCTTTGTCCTGAGTGCTTTTTATCCTTTTTTATTGGTGCAAAAATATTTGGGGAGGGTTTCAGTAGAATATTCATCAGCTTTCCAGGTGTATTTTTAATATGCTGATGCATCAAAATGAGTGTGTAGGAGAGTTTTTGGATTGTTTTTTAGTCTGTTTTGCTGTTTTAGTTTTATCTTAGGTCTGTCTGGCTTTAATAGGGTTTTTGTTTTTTTTTCCCCAACTTCATCTGTCCTTGGGTTTAGCTGGCACAAATGGCATTAATTGGGTCTTTATTCTCTATTTTCTCAGGCCAGAGTGATTTAAGCTATGTATTTTCTGGTTAGGGAGGAGGATATAAACCATTTGCTCTTAATCGTTCTTGGTTGGAGAAAGTCTTATAATACACCAGCTGGTTGTAAAAAGTTCAAATTGTTTGGCTTTGTTTAATTTTTCTGGTCTCAGTTTCTCCATTCCACTTACCCAGGGGTTTTACTAGCTTCTCACTATCCTGCCACAATTTTTACCAAATGATACTGGAAGAGTTGGTATTCATATGCAAAACAAGTAAACTTCAATTCATACTTTGCACCATAAACGAACATTTAATTTAAAATGGATTGTAGACATAATTATAAAATTTAAAACCATAAAACTTCTAGCCCTAGCTGGGTAGCTCAGTTGATTGGAGCATCATCCTGTACACCAAAAATGTTGTAGGTTCAATTCCCAATCAGGGCACATACCCAGGTTGCAGGTTCAATCCCTGGTCAGGGTACATAAGGGTTATTGGAACCATGTTTCTCTCTCATATCAATGTTTCTCTCTCACTCTCTCTCCCCCTATCTCTGCCTCTAAAAATTAATAAAAACATATTCTCAAGTAAGAATTACAAAAATAATAAAACTATAAAACTTCTAGAAGAAAACAGGAGACATCTTTATGACCTCAAATAAGTAAAGATATCTAAGATAAAAGATCAAAATCAATTTATAAGAGAAAGCATCATCATGAAATGAAAAAAAAAAATCAGATTTCTTGGGGATTGGGTAGATGCAAATCAAGTGATAACATTTTAAATTAAGTAATAAATTTAAATAGATACATCAAATAAACAAAATTTATGAGTCTGTGCCTCAGAATATAGGTCTCAGCTGGAAAAAAATGAGATTATTTAGTAGTAGATGATATTTACGTTTATGATGTCATAATGCAGAAGGTTGTCAAAGACTCATAAAATTCGTAGTTCTTAGCCAACACCAGACATAAATAATGAGTCAGCTGAGACAGATAAATACACTCAAATTTAAAATAACCCAAATCTTTCAAACAAGATTGCAGGAAAAAAAATTATTACTCCCACTTTGCTATGCATATGGCATTGGATTAATGGACAAGTCCTGAACAATGTGTGTGAGAACATTCCTAAACGAAGTCATTTTCTTTTGGTGTTTTTTGGCTTTCTCTATAAAAATACTATACATATCTACCTTCTATTCTCTGGTTAGCATTATCCAAAAGAAACCCCACTCCTAAATGTGTATACACTAAGCAATCATGAGACAAGTCAACTGAAATTTCCACATCACATCTTGCCTAATAATATATCCAATTCTAATCAAATCACCACCTATGTTTTTACCATGGAGTATTTTTATATAGAACAGGCTGGGTACACCTGTAGAAGAATTGTATGGCCCATTAAACTTTCCACTGGGTATAGTCTAACCCTAAATACAGCTCAGTATGGGTTGCCATAAAGAGAATATCTGAATCTCAAAAGGAAAGTTATGTGTGATCAGTGACCACCATATCAACCTATAACCCACTTTTCTTGAGACCACCCAGCTTCCATGTCATTTTCCTTGAAGACACTTAATCTACATTCACATTAATATATTCAAAGAAGGAAGTCAAGTGCTGACCTTCTGAGAAGGTGGCATCAGTTGGCTTCCTCTCATACCTAGGAAGCTGTTTTTATTTATCACTTCATTTCAAATCCATACAATATGCAGAAGCTAAGCAGCATGATTGAAGTGTAATATTTATCTCATGGCATATTTTTTTAAAAATCTAAGTAGTAAATACAGTCCATAAATCATGAACCTAATGTCAGTTATAACTGACTGAAAAATCAGGTGCCACTGTGACATCTTTTTTCTCCAATTATTCAGATCAAGATTTTAGATAGAACCCATAATCAGCACAGGCAAATTTCTATTTTTTATACAAAACATATCAGATGGCTTTGCCTACACTTTTCATTAATTAAACCAGATCTTATAGACAACTAAGAGTATTATTCTCTTGCTCTGAGATACTCTTATGAGAACAAAATTATTTCATTGTTCTCTGGGGTCACAGCCCACATGTAGGTGTTCTTATTTGCCATAAACTCCTTTTTCCTTGTATTACCTGTTTTAACCTGTATGCTAGCAGTAGTACATATACACAATGGAGTACTACGTAGCTGTAAGAAAGAAAGATCTCTTATCCTTTGAGACTACATGGAGGGACCTGGAAAGTATCATCCTAAGTGAAATAAGCCAAACAGAGAAAGACAAGTATCATATGATCTCACTTATTTGTGGAATATAATGAACATAACAGTCTGAGGAATGGGGTAGTCCCAGAGAAGTGGAAGTAAGGTACAGACTGACAATCCCCAGAAGAGGAGGTGGTGGGGGAGAGATAAACCACAGAACTTATATGCATGTATGCATGAACAGTGGACAAGGACAACAAACTGGAGACAGGGCAGGGAGGGAGGGGAGGGGGGAATCAGTGGGGAGAAAAGGAGAAACATCTGTAACAAAAATTAATGAATAAAAGAAATCATATGGTTTGTATTATCCTCTGCCTGACTTTTTTTTAATAGAAGTAATATTTTGAGTTTTATCTATGCTTCTTGTACATTAGTACTTGTTTATTTCCCTCTCTCTCTTTTATTGTTGAGTTGTATTGCATTAGGTGAACATATGACCCTTTACTTATTTATTTTTTTGAGCTTGGCCAATCAGATGTTCTCTCTCAGGACGTAAAATTCTGTTGAGCTTACACAAAGATACTTTCAAAATAAAAATTATTAAAAGTGATAGTATGACAGGGTAGATAGAAGCTAGAAAAATTCCTGAGCAAGTGGAATAGGGAACTGAGACAAAATTAAACAAGGCCAAACAATTTGAACAACATACAACCAGTTTGTGAATTGAAATACCTCATCTTCCCCAAATCAAGGACACTTGAAAGCAAATAGTTTATACCTCCCCTCCCAAACCAGAGAATACATAGCTTAAATCATCCTAGTTTGGGAGATAGAAAACAAAGACCCAATTAATGTCATTCGTGCTGGCTAAACCCAAGGACATATTAAGTCAGGGGAACAAATAACAAAAACGCCATTAAAATCAGACAAATCTAAGATCAAAAGTAATACAGCAAAGCACGCCAAAGAGTAATCCCAAACTCCCCTATACACTCATTTTGATGCAGCAGCATATTGAAAACATACCTGGAAAGATGACAAATTTTCTGCTTAAATGCTCGCCTAAGATTTCTGCCCATGGGAAAAAAAGATTTAAAAAAACCTCAGACAAAGATTCAATGTGGTCTTGCTCTAGAGCATACCCACATCACTTCTCATGCATGAACCTTTATTTCTTCCTAAATTCTAGGAGTCCTCTTGAGACTTGCAACCAGGAGAGCACTGGGAAGTGGCAGCTTTACCTGGATTTACCCTTCTCATCCTGTCTCCAAGCTCCCCTTTTTTCTCTGACTTCCCAGTGAGCTAAAGCAGCCCCACCTTGGCTTACTTCTATTGCCCTGACCTTCACTGTGACCTTCACTTCCCCATGAGCTAACAGCAGCCCTGCCTTGGCTCATTTCTATCCTGTAACATTTCTAGGCTCTCTCCTAATTCTTCTTCTACCCTAAATTCTTCCTTTGTTTCACAGTCCCCAGCTTTAATAAACATACTCTCAAAATCACCTGGTCTCTTGTACAATTTTTCCTACAGAAAGTCAAGAACCCACACACTACTGACTGACCTGAGGCAGGTCTGGTAATAACAGAGACCACTCTGGGCCAATCCCTGCCTGGTAATAACAGTATTGAGAGAGTCCAGAGGCAGCAATAATCTGGTGATAGTGATAATAAATAAAATGGGATCCTAAACACAAAATCCCAGTTTTGTGATCTTTCCTATAATTCTTGCTACCCAGGTGTCCTTTGTTCTAGTCCATTTTCCTAGACTGAGTCACCTACCTTGCCATGAATTCTCAGAACTTCTTCATAACCTTTCTGTTAGGTTTCTGCTAAATAATTCAGAACTGTTTTTTATTGCTTGCCACCAAGAACTTTTATTTATCAACTCATTTCCTTCAATGCCTTAAGATTATAGGTCCAACATCTCTATTTTATGCATAGTTGGGGGTAATAAAAGTTCAAAAGTCTTAATTATAGCAATAAAAGTAGTTACTGACAAGGTGGTTAAATTTCTTTGTCACTGGATCAATGATTTCTTTTAATTCAGAAAGGTATGAAAGTTCACAATCATAAATTTTTAAAGTTTGTATTTACTTATTCATCAAAAAGTAAATAAGTGCAGAATTAATAATAAATTAAAAATGTTCAATGCATGCTTTGAGGTAAATGCTGATACATAGTCACATTATATAAAAGATGTGTGCAGATTTTTACACATATATTGAGTTTGTCTTTTCCAAAATAGAAACAATATTTACATAAAATAGAGATAATTTTGAAAATCATACTATTACAATTTTTCTGTTTTCCACAATAATTATAAATTTCTTTAAAATCAGAGTTAAAAATAGATTTTTATAAAAACTAAGTTGGAGTCATAATCCAATCACTATTTTCTTCTTATGATATTTTAAAAGTAAGATGCAGTTGTACCATTGTATATAATATATTTTACTAGAGAAAGAAAGATAATAAAAAATAATACAAGATGATAGCTTTTTAGTGCAGGTAAATAGTGCACACTGTAGAAGTATTCTGAGAAGGAGGTGACCCTTCTATCAGGAGTGGAGAAAAGCTTCAGATAGAAAAAAATGTTGTTACTCTTCCTAGAAGAAGACAAAGTTAAGTTACATGTTTTCAGGAAATGGATTGTGACTAGAGTGTTAGACGTGTTAGAAATAATTTGAGAAACAGAAGATTGGGGAAAAAATTAGCAAGTAGGCCTTAGGAAGATCACTGTTTAATTTTCCTCCTCAGTCTTCCAAAAAGAAATCTCAGTTCTAAGCTACATTAAAATATCTTGAATTCAGCCCTGGCTAGTGTAGCTCAGTTGACTGAGTGTTGTCCTGGGCACTGAAAGGTCGCTGATTCATTTCCAGGTCAGGGAACGTATCTACGTTGGGGGTTAGGGGTGTGTACTGGAAGCAACGAATATTTCTCTCTCACATCAATGTTTCTCTCTCTTTTTCTCCCTTCCTCTCCCTTTAAAATCAATAAAGACATATTTTAAAAAATATATCTTGAATTCAACGTATCTGTATTTAAGAAAGCAAGAGCTGTTTTTATCATGTAAAGGTTTCTAGAGAATTTTGTTGATTTCAATTATTTTATTTTGACAGTTAACTTCTATTAATGATAATTGGTACTGAGTACATGTTTCTTTGAAATTAAATGTATTGAAATGTAAAAAGTCATGGATGCAAAAAATGTTAAATAAAAGCTCTGACTTTTGGAAAAATAACAAAGGTATTGTGATATTAGCTGAGGTTTAGAAAGTTTAAAAATAAGTAAACAATTTGAAGTTTTGGTTAGAAAACTGTTTTCCCAAATTTAAATACACAATCCAATTTCTATAAATTAAGTCATGGATTTCAGATACATTTTCATTGGTTCTTCTCATAATCATAATGATGACTGAAGACGTATGGTGTAGCGGAAAAAAAGAAGCAGTCATAAAATCAGGGTCTATTCTCTGACTGTTTCTGAGAATTTATCAAACTGAGTGGTGCCATCCATGATGAGAACTCCAGTAAATCAGCCAACAGTTTATAATTTCTCCCTCACGTCACACCTATCCTTTTCTTCAAAAAGACCCCTTTTAAAGCATGCAGATAAAGTCACTGGCTCTGTGTTGTTGTTAATTTTCAGTAAATGATCTGAGACTTCCGAAGATTCCGTGATGGTACAGATGGAAGGTGTGGCTATAAGAATAAAGGGCTTTCCTTCTCCATCTCCTCTACTCCCTTTCAACCTGAATACTTCCTTTATTTATGCATTTTAAGAAGTTTATTAAATGAATATGTTCATGAATTAAATTTGAAAGCCTTTGAATTAGATTTTTTCCAAAAATTGTAACCAACTTTAAAAAAAAAAAAAGATATTCTATTTATTTCTTGTGTCTGCTCATACTATTTTTAACTACTAAGTCTAATAAAATATATCTGTACTATTGGTATAATTAGGATAATATGTAATAATTCAATCATTTGAATGATTGCAGCATATATACTCAACCTTAAAATGTGTGTTTACTTCTTTAAAAAAGAATGGACTACAGGTCATCATACAACTGTTTTCTTGTGGATAGCACAATTTTACCTTTTTACGTGGGAAATAACTGCAGAACTTTCTAGTTAAATAAACTTCCCAGTAAAAGCAGAGACAACATGTGTATAGTTGACACTAAAAGGTTTTTTTTCCCTCTCAAATGTTTTATGTAGAACCAAAAAAAAAAAAAAATGTCTTATTCAAAATTCTCACTATCAATAAAATGAAGCAATTGAAAAATTGAAACAGATTCGGATTTATTTTACTGTGTATTTTTAAAGACATAATGTAGTTTGGCTGATCTGGAGAACAAATCTATCTAAACTGAAGAGGACACTTATCTCTCTTTCCCCAAGGCAATACTGTTGGATGCTAAGTAGAGTGGCATACAGAAATTACTGTCACTTTAAAATGGCAAAATTTAGGTTCTAAAAGGGTTAGAGGACTTGGGTATGAAAGAAAAAAGTTTTCAAAACACATACAATGCAAAGCCTTAAGCCATTCATTCCTGAGCAGAGGAGAATTTAAAGATGCATGAACAAATCTAAGTGTAGGTTTTGCAGTCATTTGTAGCAGGTATCTAGGGAAACAGCAAGATTTTGATTTTGATTTTACCTTGGCATGAATACTAAGACCTTTAAAATACACACACACACACACACACACACACACACACACGAAATGTAACTATTTAAAAAGCCTTCAGATTTTTTTAAGTGGATTTAATTTTTTTTTTTAAGTTTTAAAATGACAGGAAAAAATGAGAAGATAGCACAAAGAACTCTCATATCCCCCCTCACTGAGTTTCCATATTAACATGTTGCCTTAGTACGGTATATTTGTTACAATTAATCAACCAATATTTACACGCTACTATTACATACTCTATTCAGATTTCCTTAGTTTTTATCTGAGATATTACTCTGCTCCAAACTACCACATTATATTTACTTGTTATGTCTCGTCAGACTTTTCTTGGCTGTGACAATCTTGCAGACTTTCCCATTTCTGCATGTAATTTTGTAGAATTTTGCAGGATGCCTTCGATTGGAATGTGTCTGATGTTTTCCTCATGATCAGACTGGAGTTAAGATTTACTGAGAGGAAGACCACAGCTCTAAGGTGCCATTTTTATCCCATCATATCAAGAGTACATACTATCAACATTATTTATTACTGTTGATTTTGACCTTGATATGTAGTTGAGATAGCGTTTGTCAGGTTTCTTCTCTGCAGAATTACCCACCACACCCTCCATGTTTTTATACTTTACTTTTTAGAAGAAAGTCACCACACATAACTCATACTTAGAGTGGCGATGTGTCCTCCCCCTTATTGAGTGTGAAATACCTACATAAATTCAATGGAATTATTCTACAAGAGATATATTTGTCTTTTTTCATCCAGTTACTAATTCATAAAATTATTTATTTATATCAGTGTATATTTATAGGCACTTATCTAATACTTTTAGTTATAATCCAATATTACTTTATTGCTAGTTTTGGCCTTTGGGAGCTCCCATTGGCTTTTGTTTCCCTTTGACATAACTCCACAAGTATAGGTATTTCTTTCTTATTGAGTATTTCTTTAATTTCTGGCAAAGCAAGATGCTTCAGGTTCATTTTTAATTGTTCCGGCCCTAGTTCTAGGATCAGACAATTCTCTATGAAGCCATGGTTCCTTTTATTGGAAACCAAGACATGTGCCTTGGTGTGCACACGGCTTGCTACTGGAGTGTTGTTATTTCCAGGCTCTCTTAGCTGACAGAGCAAGAAAATATACCTATGCATATCAATCTGAATATATATGCAGAAGGTCCTTGAACAACACTGCTTTATTCAATGTCATTTTGATAGCAAATGAAGTGGGGGGTCCTGTTGACCACTGGGTGCTGCTGGGGTGGAGTTCTTACAATATCCCAAGAAAAATAATTTTCTGAGACTCACATGGGATGAGTGTTTTTTATGTACATAAAATAATATCCCTGGGCTTCTTTTCTATTATTAATAATTAGCTAATTATAACAACATTCAATTTCATTATAATGGTGATAAGATGTCAGAAACTTAAACTCTTGTTACATCGATTAGTCTGTGGTAAATTGGTTTTGATGTAGGCAGCAGGAACAGCACAGTTGTTAGACTAGAGCGGGTCAGACAAGACCTGGGTTCTGCAACCTCAGTACCTGAATTCTGACTAAGAAAGAATTTAGAGCCAAGACACAAACTACAAGAGAACATTTTTTTTTTTTTGGATGGGGAAGTCACAGAAGTGGAAGAAGAAATGGGATTAGGAAACAAGTTGTAGAGGTAAAGAAAGGGCCCCTGGAGCTTGGGAGTGAGGAAGGTGATGGTATTGTGTCAGGGGGACGGGAGATGGAGAAAGGAAAAGGAAAAGCTGCAGGAGTACTCCTGGTAGAAAGCCAGTGCGCTGGCTCCTCCATCCTACAGCTTTAAGGGTAGAGATTTTAGGGGATGTCCCCAGGGAAGAGCTCAATAGAATATTCAGCAGCTCTTCCATTTGTGTCTATTCAGGGTCTAGGTCTCCACTGATTGATTGGTCATTGCCAGTGGCATCATTATCCACTGCAGCTGGTCCTGAGGTCAGCCATGGGGTCACTTGTTCAGCTTTGCTGCTTTTCTGAGTCTGGAGCTGAAACACAACTGTGGCCTAAATGTTATCTCTAGGGAAGAAAAGTCAGAGTTCCAAACAGAATGACCTGCAATATGCTAAGGAAAGAAAGATCACCCTGAGGACAAGGGGATGTGGTCCCACCCTACAAGTGTCTTTTGCTAGGCACCCAGGGATTTCTGCCTTGGTGACCTACTATACCTGGCCCATCGTCCTTGCTCTGCTCATGTCTGTCTAACTGCCTACCACGGTTTTGTGATACATCATTTCACATAAAGTCACAGAACCTACCAACACTATGTGAGAACTTACTGTACATGTGTCTATAAATATTTTATATGTAAATTTCTATAACTATATTAAGCTAACTGTGAGATCACACTGTCTTCAACTCTAATCCATCCCAGCCTCCTCTCTTGCTTATCTACAAACTCTCAATCAAGCTGAGAGAGACCTGGCTTCTACCATCTGCCTTCCCTTTACTTAGTTGTTCATTTACAGTCTATAAATATAGCAGTGTCAGAACTGGTAACGTACATACCCACAAAACAGCCTTTTCAAACCACAGTATAATGCTTACCTGCAGCTCCTTTGCTCTTAGTCCTACAAATTTCACCAATTTCCAGAATTCCTTTAGGGCTCCTTTCCCCCTAGTCTCTTTGGTGAGATTGCTTCATGCATTTCTAATACAGTTAGATTATTTTGTCACATTTGCATTTCATCCTGTAAACTGTCACCTCCTAAATGATTTTTTTTTAATTTGCATACTTTGCCTGGTAGGTGTGGCTTAGTTGGTTGAGCATTGTCCCATATACTAGGAGGTTGTTCTATAGGATAGCAAGAAGCTAGGAAAATTTCAGTACAAGCAGAATAGGTAAGACAGTTAAACAGCAGTTTGCAGCCACCTAGTAAATCCTAACTTCCCTAAACCAAGGACACTTAAGAGTAAATGGTCTGTACTTCTCCTCCCTAACCAGAGGGTAAACAGCTTAAATAACACTAACTCAAGGACACAGATAACAGGAATTCAATTAGTGTCATTTGTCAACCACACCCAAGGACAGACAAATTAAGAGAATACATCTTACTTTGGTACATTCGCATAAAGCTGATGAATATTCTATTGATCCTTCCCTAACACCTCCCCTACACACCCAGTCTTTAAATCCCTGAAAACAAAGATTCTAGCACACTCTCCCTCCAGGATCAGGCCAATGCCATTGCCTTCCTGATCTCCTTCCCACATGGACACATATTTTCTAAACTCCAAGGGACCCCAGGAGACTTGCAACCAGGGAAACAGTGGGCAGTGGCAGCTCATCCTGGAATGACCACACTAAACTTGTCTCCAAGTTCCCTTTTCTCTGACTTCCCAAAGTCAGACAGCCCAGCCTGGTCTCTCCTGTTGTTTTTTCTAGGCTCTTCCTTGTTTCACTATCCTGAGTGTGTTTTTGCTGCAGTCAATAAATCCTTCCTTGCTTTTCTACATTTTGCCTCTTGATTGAAATATTTCCTTCAAGAAGACAAAAATAAAGGTCTCATTGTGTCACTGAAAACAGTTGCCTGTTCAGTTTCTAATCAGGGCTCATACTCAGGTTGTGGGATTGATCCCCAGGAGGTAGCCAATCGATGTTTCTCTCTCATAGATGCTTCTATCTCTCTCTCTCTTCCTCTCTCTGAAATCAATAAAAACATATTTTAAAAATCTGCATACCTTAAGGCACATCCTGTAAAGTTCTGTGGGTTTTGACAAATGTGTATTGTCATGTGTCTACCATACAGGACACAGAACAGCTTCACCGTGTAAGAATCCTCTGTGGTTCTATTCATCCTACCCACTTTCTCCAGAGCCTCCAACAACCACCAATTTTATTGTCTCTATAGTTTTACCTTTTTGAGATGCCATATAATTGGAATGATATAATATGTAGACATTTTAGATTGGCTTATAAACTTTAAAATATGCATTTATGTTCTTTGATGTCCACCCATGGCTTGGTAACTCATGTTTTACATCGCAGAATAATTCGCTGTTTGATGGCTGTAATGCACATTGTTTCTTCATTCTCCCATCGAAGGCTGTCCTGGTTGCTTTTAATTATTGGTATTTAAGAATAAAGCTTATACAAACATTCTAGTGCAGGTTTTGTGTGGACATAAGTTTTCAAATGATTTAGTGAATACAAAGGAACATGATTACCAGGCTGTTTGGTAGAATTTTTTTTTTTTTTTACACTTTTGTAAGATATCACCAAACTGTTTTCCAATGTGGCTGGGCTGGTTTGCATGCCTGCTACCAATGAGAGGTTCTCTTGGTCCATATCTTCCCCAAGCATTGGTATTGTCATTATGCTAGGCACAATAATCGCCCTTTAGTCTATATGAAATACAACTTTTATAAAATCTTTTGCAATGGCTTTTATTATGGAAAACATACCTAATATATTTCATAATGTTTACTATTTTCACACTTCTACCTCTGATTTGTTTTTGGCTCTTTATGTTGAGAACCTGGGGGGCAGGGGGATTTCTGGAAGTAAACCCATGACAGTGTAGAGGCCTGCTAAGACTTGGGCACCCAGAAGCTTGTTACTCTCATGCTAGTTCATAATCCTCATCACTGACATGCTCCTATCAGTACATGACTCCTGTGACTTTGTTCTAAGTCAATGAATCTTGGCTGTGATTTTATGTATTTGCCTGTCTCCCCAGGTTGCTGAGTTGTGCTTTGCACTATGACCTCAGTTCTCTAGTGGATCAAGACTAGTCATTAATTTTCAGTTTGTTCCGCTTTTATCTTTTTAAAGGATAAAAGTGACGACTTCCAATTTCTTAACATGTAGAAACTGGAACTGAAGTCTGCTTCACATAATATTCCTTTTTGTTGTTAATTTAGAATGCACTTTCTGATATGCTGTGGTAGCCTTAAGTCCACAGAATCTTTTTTTTCATCACAAAATCTCTTGCATCTCTACTACCAAATCTTGCCCCCTTCTCAAACACAGAAAGCCCTGAATATTTTCATATGTCTTCAATTCATTTTTATTCAAAGAGTCACTTAATACCTCTGTGCTTCGGTTTTCTTATCTCTAGAGAACAGAGTCTTGAATACCATGCTAGGTTATCTGTAAATTTTCTTCCATTGCTAATATTCTGCGTAAAGTACTTAGAGCACATTTTGACATGGAATCACAGTTTGCATCTTTTTCTTTTATCCTCATCTGAGGACATTTTTTCTTTTTTTTTTTCAGATAGAGTGGGAGGAAGAGAGAGAGAGAGAAATATCAACATGAAAGGGACACATCGAGTGGCTGCCTCCCGCATGACCCATACAAGGCTGGGGACAAACTGCAACCGAGATACGTGCCCTTAGCGGGACCCGAACCCGGGTCTCTCTGGACCACAGGCCAAAGCTCTAACTGCTGAGCCAAATCATGGTTCTCAAAATAAAGTTACTGAACTAACAGCATCTGCATTATCTGGGAGCTTTTTAGAAATGCAAGTTCTTCACACCCACACAAGATCTAAGAAATCAGAAACTCTGAAGATGGAACCCAAGATCTGAGTTTTAACAAGCCCTACCATTGATTTGGATCCAAGCTACCTTTGAGGACTACTGTGTTAGGACAATGTATTATTTTACATAATCCCACTCTAAATTTTTGGTAAATTAAATAACATACCTAATTTATATTTATTATTTCTATCTATTTGAGGATTCATATATTGGTTTTCAAATAAACATTTATACATTTATTTATAAACATAACCTTTTGTATATAAGTACCTTTTAAAAGTATAATTTAGTTTCTGTAAGAGTCTGGGGTTGATGTTAGTTTTGTGGATCATTTAGCATATCTATAGATTCAGTTGGGAGTGTTTGTCAATATTAACAAAGCATATGCTATAGGGCTTCATAAGAATGACTTTTTAATGAATTTATAGTGTACGCTTTGAATTTGAACTTCCACATTGACACATGTAAATGTGAATCAAGATAAATGATCAGTTATGACTGTCATGTTACGAGATTTTATAAATGTGAACATAACTGGAACATATTTTCCCTAATAGGTTTAAGGGCTTTTTTGGAGGGTAAATATTTGAATGTTTTGTTTCACCACAGACAATTTATCTCATACTTTTCCTTTCATCTATACCTAGTTCCTTTCATTGTGCATAATGTGGAACATAGGTCAACATTTATTCCAAGAACACATTATTTTCTCAGGTGATAAAGCTTTAAAAGAGTAACATAGATTCTTTCTGTAAAGTTAATCTTTGTTAAGTTCAATGTCATATAATTGATTTGTAATCTGTGAGCAAATAATTTTTGACAAGGTTAGGAAAGTTCTTTATAAATTTAGTTGGATGTTAAGAAGGATGAGGAATTGAGATTTTCCACAACATATTCTATTAGGACTCTCTTAAAAAGCAACTATTTATAAACCATTATTTAAAAGCAAACCCATCTTTCCCCCTGTGTCTGGACCAATAATTTTATATAAAAATATGTGTGTGGGAAGGAAACAATCAAGTTTGATCCAAAGAACACCTGAAACAGAATTGACTAAATAAAGTTTACTAAATATGCAATTTCAGGTTTAGACCAACGAAATCAAAATGTAAGAGTTTAGCCCCACCAGTGTGGTTCAGTAGATTGAACGTCATCCCATGGACTGAGAGGTACTGGTTTAATTCAGATCAGGGCACATACCTGGGTTGCAGGCTTGATCCTCGGGGGCGTGGGAGGGGGTGGCGTGCAGAAGGCAGCTTATCGATTTATCTTTCTCTCATCAATGTTTCTATCTCTCTTTCCCTTCCCCTCTCTAAAAAATCACTGAAAACATTTTTTAAAATGTAAGTTTGGAACCCAAATATTGGCTCAGAAACCTAGAGAAACCCTGGATTCTGTTAAATGCTAAAGTCATTTTTAAAAATTTAAAACATTGATAAAAAATTGATATCGGTCCTTTGTAGGGAATACTCTTTGTTCTACTGTGGGAAAGGTAATAAATCTGAATAGACTGATTTATTTAACTTTTATTAATACAAATGTGTTGTCATATTAACTATAATAATGTCCCAGAATAAAACTTAAATAGTATTCATAAGATACAATTCTGAAAATTTAATCTGCTATATGGTTAGCATGTAAAGCATTAAATAGAATGCAACAGAATTATTTATGTTTAATGTATTTTTATTTAAGTATAGTTGGTATATAACTTTATATTGGTTATCTTAATTTCAGTTGTACAATATAGTGATTCAATATTTTTATACCTTACAATGTGATTACCCCACTAATTTTAGTAGTCATCAGTCATCATGTAAACTTATCATAATATTACTGACTATTTAAAAAATACTGGTCTACCTACCCAAATACATATAATACACTGGGGAATATTTCTATTAAAATTAAGTCTAAAATAATAGTAAATATAATCACTTTATTTTAGACTATCAGACAATAATAAACTAAGTTAAGAAACAGTGTGACATATAGAAAGTAACTGTTATGGGAGAGCCACCCCAATTGAGTGGGCTCTCCCTTCCTCAGCTCTTGTCATGCTCATGTGAAAGAATTCAGAGGAGTGACATAAAACAATGCTGAAGCAAAGCAAGCAAATTTATTAATGATACACTTGGCATAAAGCACAAACGGACAACTCAGCCAGTCTAAATGCTCTGCCTGGAAGGGCTTCAAGGGTTTTACACATTTTCCCCCTTTAGGTTTCAAGGTTCCCCTGCCAGACAGACTGGATTTCAAGGTCTCCCTTATATATTGTTGTGGATTTTTTCAGAATTTATGAAAACATCTGGTGATTTTATCTTGGCAAATTTCAAGACTTCTGACTTCTTTGTTCAATGGGTGAGGTAAACTCCCCTTCCCCCACCTTCTGCCCCCCCCCTCCTGCCCTAACAGCTATCTATCCTGCCTAACAGTATCCATGATTTTTCAGTCCTTTCCATTTATTTTCTTTGTTCCTGAAGAAACAAGTATATTTAAGACTAACTTGTTTTATGTTCTTTTAATCTCAGGTACAGGGATGGCTTTCACGAGTGATGTTAACTAAATTGGGAAGCACTGTTTACTTTTAAGACCTCATTGATTTTTCCAAATCTGTTTCATGCATCACAACAGCTAAAACAATACTTTGTTAGAAACAGGGTGATTTAAAAGCCATGGTAAAATTTACAGTAAGAAAATATTTTAAATATTTGAAAATATTGAAAATAAAAAGCTGGTAGTGTTCATATCACTCCTTAGAACAATTTCTGGACTGTATTAGGAGTTAAATAAATGCTGTCAAACAAAAAATATACAATAAATATACATTTAATTAATTAACAATATTTACATTGGATCTAATTATAAATGTAAATACACTGAGACCTAAAATGAATGAAGAAACAGACATTATTTGCAATCATCAATAAATAATACTCCCTTACAGACAAGAGTATGGTGGTTACCAGAAGGTAGGGGCTTGGGTGGTAGAAAAAAATGTTGCCTTATAAACTCCATCTACTAATTTTTCTGATAAAATGTACTAAAAATTATTTTTTATTAATCTGCCTGTTTTCAGAAAAGTATATTTCTGTAGTTGAGGAAAGCAGCACAATGTAATGATTAAAATAAATATTTTACAACACTGATAAGAATTTAATCTACACTCTTACTGAGTGGCCTGGAACACATGAAGAGACTCTTTTTTTTTTCTTTCAAATCTTTATTGTTGGATGTAAAATGTATTACAGATGTTCCACATTTTTCCCCCATTGACCCCATCCTCCCCACTCCCGCCCCCCTCCCACCTTTCCCCACACTATTGTATGTGTCCATTGGTTATGCATATAAGTTCTTTGGTTTATTTCTTCCCAACCCCTTTCCCTTTGAGGTTTGTCAGTCTAGCAATGAATTTGTGCTTCTTAATCCCTTCACCTTTTTCACCCATTCCCCCAACCCCCTTCCCAACTGGCAACCAACACAATGTTCTCTGTATCTATGAGAATGTTTCTGTTCTTCCTGTTCATTTTGTTTGTAGATTCCATTGTTGATAGATATGTATTCATTGCCATTTTGTTTGTTCATACATTTTATCTTTTTCTTCAAAAAGACCCTTCATCATTTCATATAATAACGGTTTGGTAGTGATGAACTCCTTTAACTTTTTCTTGTCTGGGAAAGTTTTTATATGGCCATCGATTCTAAATGACAGCTTTGCAGGATAGAGTAATTTTGGTTGTAGGTTCTTGGTTTTCATCACTCTGAATATTTCTTGCCACTCCCTTCTGGCCTGCAAAGTTTCTTTTGAGAAATCAGCTGACAGCCTAATGGGTACTCCCTTGTAGGTAACTAGCTGCCTTTCTCTTGCTGCTTTTAATATTCTCTCTTTGTCTAGAACCTTTTGCATTTTGATGATGATGTGTCTTGGTGTGGGCCTCTTGGGGTTCATCTTGTTTGGGACTCTCTGTGCTTCCTGGACTTGTATGTCTGTTTCCTTCACCAAGTTAGGAAAGTTTTCTGCCATTATTGTTTCAAACAGGTTTTCGATTTCTTGTTCTTGCTCTTCTCCTTCTGGCACCCTCAAGATGCGAATGTTGGCACGCTTGAAGTTGTCCCAGAGGCTCCTTACACTATCCTCATTTTTTTGGATTCTTTTTTCTTTTTGCTGTTCTGATTGGGCATTTTTTGCTTCCTTATATTCCAAACCGATGGTTTGCTCCTTGGATTGACATACTCTATTATTGAAGCTGTGTAAATTATTCTTTATTTCAGTTAATGCCTCCTTTAATTCTAACTGTGTATCCATGATTTCTAACTGGTCCTTTTTTATGCTCTTGAGGCCCTCCCTAAGTTCACTGAGGTTCTCACTACGTTCATTGAGCATCCTTATAAGCAGTATTTTGAACTCAGTATCTGTTAGGTTGCTTATCTCCCTTTCGCTTAGTTCTTTTATTGGGGTTTTGTTCTGCTCTTTCATTTGGGACCTGTTTCTTTGTCTCCTCATTTTGGCTGCCTCCCTGTGTTTGTTTCTGTGTATTACTTAATGAGAGGTATGGGGCTCACTGAGACCCAATGCTGCTCGTTTGAAAGAATTTAGGAAAAACCTGAAGCAGGATCCAAGACCGGCCAATCCTATGGTTAAACAAGTGGCAACAGCTTGGGTGGGCTTGAAAGTTGTGTGGGGCGGGGCGGGGCCTCAGGGAGTCAGCAGGGCGGGGCTACCAGTGTGAGCCAGGTTGCTGGAGTCCCAGATATGGCTTCTGTCTGCCGCCCCGGGGAAGGGCTCACCAAAGGAACAAAGGCCTCTGACAGCACGTTTGTCCCCGAGGAAGCCCCCTCTCCAGCCCTCGCTCCAGTGCCAAATAACTCAGTTCTTCCCTGTATGCTGTATGTCTCTGGCACCCCTCGAGCTGTCTCCCCTCCGAGCTTAGAGGGAGAGAGTCCAATAAGTCCATGCGCGGGCCCTTTAGGGAGCTGCCTGGGGCTCCAGCCAGGTCAGCTTCCCTGAGCCTCAGTTTCCGCTGGTTTTTCCAGCCAGAAGTTATGGGGATTCTCTTCCTGGCACTAGAACCCTGAACGAGGCACCTGGTGTGGGACGGGGACCCCTCAGTCCTCAGGAACGACCTTCCCAGCCGCGGGAGCCTTCTGATTTTTATCCACCATGCTTGGGTGTGGGACCAGCCTGTCACGCCGCCGTGCTGCCCGTCCTACCAGTCTGGATGTAGCTGCTTTTTTTTTTTTTAATTCCGTAGTTGTACAACTTCCATTCAGCTTGATATCAGGCGGTTTTGAATGATGCTTGTTCTGTAGTTTAGTTGTAACTTTGATGTGGTTGTGGGAGGACGTGATACCACGTTTACCTACGCCGCCATCTTGACCGGAAGTCCTGAAGAGACTCTTTGAGTCTTAGTTTCTTCTCTCCAAATGAGAAGTTAACTGTAGTATTGTCATGTAACTGACTCATAGACTTAGCATGCATACCAAAGACATAATGCACATAAAATGCTTAATATCTGAGCCAAGTGCAAAATACCTACTAGCTAATATTAGTTATAGCAATTGTAATAATTGTAGTAGCAGTTGATCACAGTGCAATCACAAAGATAATAAATGAAAGGTTCTCATTAGAATATAACATCTTTACTTATAATGTATATATTATGAAATATATATTATTTATATTACATTTACTAAATATGTATATTGATAAAAAATTTTTAAATGAATATATAGATGACTTAGGGGAAAGAGAGTATATTTCCAACCATTTATCTATGATATTTTATGTGTGTATGAAGATCTAGAAAACCATCTAGCTCAAAGTTAGTTTAAAATGATATGACAAATAATAAAATTATAAAACTTCTAATAAAAAGTGATTAGACATTGTTACAAAAATCTCACTCTCTGTGATCAAAACTTAAATATATATTTTCTTGTAGGTGTTAGTTTCTTTCCATGTTGGCCAAATAGAACACATACGTAAAAAGCTACAGAGTCAATTTTTCCAGGAATCTTAGATCCTTATGATGTTTGCAGAAAATATCAAATTCATAATCAAGTATTTATTGAGAACATACACTTTTCCTAGAGTTCTTCAATGTTTATGTTTCTTAGCATTCTAATTGGAATTTTATTTGTATTTTTCAGCTTAAAGGAACAGGTAATCATTAGTATCCAAGAGAGTAGACTATGAATGGGTTTGAAAACACACACACACTATAGTTAAATACATTATACTTTTCTTTGTGCCAATACAGCTAATTTTTTCAAATAACTTGTCTTTTATTAAAATATTAATTATCTTAAGTCAAGTAATGTTCATGAAGCTTTAGTTCATAGATTTGGCAATCTTCCTGGGTTGATATTAGTTGGCTCCTTAATTTTATATATATTGCCTGAGCAATGTGGCTCAGTGGTTGAATATCAACCCATGCACCAAGAAGTCACCAGTTTGATTCCCAGTCAAAGCATATGCCCAGGTTGTGAGCTTGATCCCCAGTGAAGGGCATGCAGAGGTGGCCAGTTGATGTCCTTTCCCATTGATGTTTCTATCTTTCCCTCTCCCTTCCTTTCTCTCTAATATCAATCAAACACACAACTCTTTGGTCCATGGGCTGATATTCTAACTGCTGAGCCAAACTGGCCAGGGCAAAATATTATGTATTTTAATTTGTACAGTGTTTATGTACCTACGTGTGTGTGTGTGTGTGTGTGTGTTAAATTATGATACAATGGGCAAAAAAAGGAATGCAACAAATTTAAAAACACACAATCTAAATAATAACCTAGGTATATCATAATTTTAAAATACATGACTTGTATCTGCAAAGGTAATACTTTTTTGACAAAGCACTTTTTGTAATACAAGTTTTCCTCTCTCTGATGATATAAAATACTTGACAATATCAAAAAATTTGAAAAAAAAGCTGAATATGTTTTAATGAGAATTATTTTGAAATTCAATTAAGTTTCAGCAGCAATTATTTAAAAGTATTATTCCATTTAGTATGTTCTCAAAAGTCACTTTATTCAACAATTCATCAGTTATGTAGACTGATCTCATCTAATAGATGTAAATTTGAAACACTTTCTCTCATGTTTCAGATGTTAGAAATAATTGTATTCAATTTTCTGATGATTAAAAAACCCATTCTTTTCAAAAAGATCCTCTCACATTTCCTTGCTATCTTAATTACCAGAGCAGTGGATATTGACAGGCATAAAGACACTGTTGAATGCATGAAAAACTCTACCACATGCCAAACGTAGCACCACACAGGAGATAGCTTAGACAAACTTTATTATATAACTTGAATTCACCTTACAGATATGTACTTCTTTTTCCTCGCCTCTTTTGATCTCCTGGTCTCTGGAACCTTTATTATATCTAGACTTCCTGATATTTCTTTACGACTGAGCAACTCCTTTGAAATCAACTTTCTACCTTCTTATATATACACTGAGATACAGAAATTTTAACTTCCCAATGACACTTGATGTCAAGTTTGTGAGAAAATGAAATCTCAAGAATTTTTGTATTGCCACTACCCTTTCTTTAGGTTGTATATGACCCAATAGACTTGTCCTGCTGTAAAAACTAGTAAATGTCCCATTATAATTCCAGTTCTGCCCAACCGGGGATCCATCGTAGCAGGATACATTAAAAAGAATGTGACATCTTGAGATTCCAAAATGGTGGTGGAGTGAATGGAAGCTACACAGATTGTCTCCCAAGACCAAACTGGAACTACAACAAAAATAAAGACAAATCATCGGGAAAAACCAACTGAAAAGCAGCTTGCGGGACCATATAACCAGGGACACTGACTCAATCCTGGTAGGATTGCAGAGGCATGAGAGAGGGGCTAGGAGCCCACGAACAACAGCTGTCTTAGCTGTGAGCAGCGCCCTCGGGGTTACACTCCCAAGCAGCTCCACAGCACAAAGCCAGGAGAGATGCTAAAATAGCCACAGCCACTCACCTTGGGCTCCAGCAGAGGGAGGGCAGACTGGACTAGAACTGTGTGGGAACACTCGAGATTTGGAGGGTGCTTAGAGCTTTTGCTGAGCTGCAAACACACAGGATGGTGACCATCTTACTCCTTCCCAGGGCTCTGGGGAGAGGCAGCGGTCCACCCTCAGAGATTCAACACCACCCTGTAGCTATTGAAATGCAAATTGAGGCTCATTAACAACCAGCATCTGCCCCACTCTCAGGAAATCCCCTTACACTGAGCACCTGAGGGAGTTTTTCATTCAACTGAGAATCCAAGGCTCTTCAAGTAACCTCAACTGATAGCCTCCAGGCAAAAAGCTAGAGGATAACTGTACCATTCCTGGGCTAGCAAATCTAACCAGGAAAGTAAGATATGAAAGTGGTGTTTAACGTGGGTCCTCCCATGATCATCCAAACCCAGGAGAAGGAGCCACAAACAGCAAAACACCAACACCTACAGGAAAAATTTGGCAGGCTCCAAAGCAAACTGTAATAGCTAAAATGGTGAAACAAAGAAACAAATAGCAAATGAAAGAACAAGAGATCTCTACTAAAGATGAGATAAATGAGGAGCAGTTAAGAATGTAAAAGAACTAGAATTCAGAGCCATGATCCTGAAAAAGCTCAACAGCATGAGTAAGGAAATCAACATTATAAGTAAAGACATAGAATATTGAAAATCAGTTGGAAATTAAAAAAACACCAAGAAGAAATGAAGAATGACATATCAGAAATAAAGAACATATTGGAAGGTCTAAAGAGCAGAGTAGAGGAAACTGAGTACCAATCAGTGAATTAGAAGACAGGGTAGAAAAAAAAATCAACCAGTCAGAAAACCAAAAGAAAAAAAAAAAATTAAAAAACAGGAAGACAGCTTAAGAAAACTGTGGGACAACTGGAAACATAATAATATTTGCATCATATGAGTACCTGGAGAAGAAGAAAAGGAGCAAGGGTTAGAGAATATATTTGAAGAAATAGTTACAGAAAATTTCCTTAATTGGGTGAAGAAAGAAGGCATTCAAGTTCAAGAAGCAGAGAGAGCCCCAAGTAAGAAGAACCCAAACAGACCCACACCAAGACACACAGAAATCAAAATGCAAAAATTAAAGATAAAGAGAGAATCCTAAAAGCAGCAAGAGATAAGCAACAGGTTACCTTCAAAGAAACCCTGATAAGGCTATCAGCTGAATTCTCAATAGAAACACTACAAGCTGGAAGGGAATGGCAGGAAGTAATCAAGGTTATAAAAAACAAGGATCTGAATCCAAGATTACCCAGCAAGGCTATCATTCAAAATAGAAGGTCAAATAAAAAGCTTCCCAGACCAAAAAAAAAAAAAAAAAAGGCTAAGGGAATACATTAGCACCAAAACAGCACTGCAATTAATGTTAAAAGGACTGCTGTAATTAGTAGAAGAAACAGGAAGAAAAATTGACTCACACTAAACAAAAATGGCAATGGATAAGTACATATCAATAATCACCTTAAATGTAAATGGATTGAATGCTCCCATAAAAAGACACAGAGTGGCTGATTGGATAACAAAGCATGGCTCATTTATATGTTGTTTACAAAAGACTCACCTCACAACAAATGACTCACATAGGTTGAAAGTGAAGGGATGGAAAAAATCTTCCAAGCAAACAGAAAGGAAAAAAAGCTGGGGTATCAATACTCATATCTGATAAAATAGATTTGAAAATGCAGGCCATAACTAGAGACAAAGAAGGCCACTACATAATATTGAAAGGACCTATCCAACAGGAAGATATAACCTTGATAAACATATATGCACCCAATATAGGAGCACCAAAATATATTAAAAATCTTCTGGAAGATATCAAAGGAGAAATCGATAGCAATACAATCATAGCAGGGGACTTCACACCCCACTAACATCACTGGATAGATCTTCTAGACAAAAAATTAGCAAGGAAATGGAGACTCTAAATGAAACACTAGACCAAATGGATTCAATAGATATCTACAGAGAATTACACCCCAAAACTACAAAATTCCCTTTCTTCTTAAGAGCACATGGGACATTGTCAAAGATAGACCACATGTTAGGACAAAAACTAAATCTCTACAAGTTCAGGAACATTGAGATCATATCAAGCATCTTCTCAGATCACAATGGCATGATACTAGAAATCAGTTGCAACAAGAACATGCAAAGCCACTGGAACACATGGAGGCTAAATAGCATGTTATTAAACAATGAATGGGTTACCGTGGAGATCAAGAAAGAAATTAAAAACATCCTGGAAACCAATGAAAATTAACACACAACAACACAAAATCTATGGGATGCAGCAAAAGCAGTTCTGAGAGGGAAGTTCATAGCACCACAGGTCTACCTCAAAAAATAAGAAAAATCTCTAATGGAGTATCTAACCTCACAACTTAAAGAACTAGAAAGCAAACAAAAAGAAAACCCCAGAGCAAGTGAAAGAAAGGAAATAGTAACAATCAGAGCAGAAATAAATGACATGGAGACCAAGAAACAATTAAAAGAATCAATGAAAAAAAGAGTTGGTTCTTTGAAAAGATAAACAAGATTGATGGACATTTAGCTAGACTCACCAAGAAACAAAGAGAGAGAACCCAAATACACAAAATCAGAAATAAAAGAGGAGAAGTAACAACTGACACCCCAGAAATACAAAAGATTGTTAACAACTACTATAAAGAATTACATGCCAACAAATTCGACAATCTAAGTAAAATGGATAACTTTCTAGAAACACACAGTCTCTCAAAACTGGACCAAGAAGAGATAGAAAATTTGAACAGACCAATAACAACCAAGAAAATTGAAGACGTAATCAAGACTTTCCCAGCAAACAAAAGCCCAGGCCCAGATGGCTTCACGGGGGAGTTTTACCGAACATTCAAAAAAGAATTAACACCCATTCTCCTCAAACTATTTCAAAAAATTCAAGAAGGAGGAAAACTTCCAAACTCATTTCATGAGGCCAGTATAATTTTAATTCCAAAACCAGAAAAAGACACTTTAAAAAAAGTAAACTACGGGCCAATATCCCTGATGAACATAGATGCCAAAATCCTGAACAAAATACTAGTGAATCGAATCCAGCAATACATCAAAAAATTATTCACCATGATCAAGTGGGATTCATCGCAGGGATACAAGGCTGGTACAATATTCACAAATCAATAAATGAGATAAACCACATAAATAAAATGAAGAATAAAAACCACATAATCATATCAATGGATGCTGAAAAAGTATTCGACAACATCCAGCATCCATTTCTGATAAAAACGCTCAGCAATGTGGGAATAGAGGGATCATATCTAGACATAATAAAGGCCATATAATGAAACACCTATGGCCAACATCATACTCAATGTGCAAGAACTAAAAGCATTTTCCTTAAGAACAGGAACAAGACAGAGATGCCCACTTTTGCCCCTCTTATTTAACATAGTACTGGAGTCTTAGCCACAGCAATCAGACATGAAGTAAAAATAAAAGGCATCCAAATTGGAAAGGAGGAAGTGAAACTGTCATTATTTGTAAATTACATGCTATTATACATAGAAAATCCTAAAGACTCTATCAAAAATCTACTAGATTTAATAAATGAAGTTAGCAAATTAGCAGGATACAAAATTAATGTCAAGAAATCGACAGCTGCCCTGGCTGGTTTGGCTCAGCGGTTGGAGCGTCAGCCTGTGGTCCAGAGAGACCCGGGTTTGGTTCCTGCTAAGGGCACATACCTCAGCTGCAGTTTGTTCCTGGCGCTGGTTGGGGGGTGTGGATGGCAACCACTCGATGTGTCCCTTTTACGTTGATGTTTCTCTTTCTCTCTCTCTCTCCCACTCTATCTGAACAAAATATTTTAAAAAAAGAAAGAAAGAAATAGACAGCATTCTTATACACCAATAATGAACTCACAGAAAGAGAAACTGAAAAACAAATCCCATTTACAGTTGCAGCAAAAAAATTAAGATACTTAGAAATAAACATAATCAAAGATGTAAAGGACCTATTTGCATAAAACTACAGGACATTGAAAAAAGAAATAGAGGAAGATATAAAAAAGTGGAAGCACATACTTTGTTCATGGATTGGAAGAAGTAACATCATTAAAATGTTCATACTACCCAAAGCAATCAATAGATTCAATGCACTCCCCATCAGAATACCAATTATGTATTTCACAGTACTAGAACAAATATTTCAAAAGTTCATATGGAGCCAAAAAAGACCCTGATTGGCCACAGCAATCTTGAAAATGAAGGAAAAAATAGGTGAGAATCACAATACCAGATATAAGGTTATACTACAGAGCCACTGTAATCAAAACAGCCTGGTACTGGCACAAGAACGGGCATATAGACCAGTGGAACAGAACAGAGAACCCAGAAATGGACCTGACATTATGCTCAATTAATATTTGACAAAGGAGGCAAGAGCATACAATGGAGTAAAGACAGCCTCTTTAATAAATATTGTTGGGAAAATTGGACAGCTACATGCAAAAAAATGAAACTAGACCATCAACTTACACCATACACAAAAATAACCTCAAAATGGATAAAAGACTTAAATGTGACTCATGAATCTATAAAAATCCTAGAAGAAAATGTATGCAACAAAATTTCGGACATCAAATGGAGCAGAATTTTCACTGATACATCACCTAAGGCAACAGAAACAAAGGAAAAAATTAACACCCGGGACTACATCAAACTCAAAAGCTTCTGCACAACAAAAGAAACAATCATCAAAATGGAAGGCAACCCACTGTATGGGAGAGCATCATTGCCAATGATACATCAGATAAGGGGTTAATTTTCAAAATATATAGAGTGCTCATACAACTCAACAAAAGGAAGACAAAGAACATAATTAAAAAATGGGCAGAGGAGCTGAATAGACACCTCTCCAAACAGGACATACAAATGGTCAAGAGACATATGAAGAAATGGTCAACATCACTAATCATCAGAGAGATGCAAATTGAAACAACAATGAGGTATCACCTCACACCTTTCAGCATGGCCGCCATCAACAAATCATCAAACAACAAGTGTTGGCGAGGGTGTGGAGAAAAGGGGACTCTAGTCCACTGCTAGTGGGAATGCAGACTGGTGCAGCCACTATTGAAAACAATATGGTGTTACCTCAAAAATTAAAAATTGAATTGCCATTTGACCCAGTGATCCCACTTCTAGGAATATACCCTAAGAAGCCTAAAACACCAGTCAGAAAGAATATATGTACCCCCATGTTCATAGCAGCACTATTTACAATAGCTACATTCTGCAAACAGCCCAAGTGTCCATCAGTAGACCAATGGATAAAAAAGCGGTGGTACATATACACAGTTGAGTACTATGAAGTTGTAAGAAAGAAAGATCTCTTATCTTTTGAGAAGACATGGAGGGACCTGGAAAGTATTATCCTAAGAGAAACAAGCCAAGCAGAAAAAGACAAATACCACATGATCTCACTCATCTGTGGAATATAATGATCATAACGGTCTGAGAAATAGAGTAGACCAAGAGATGCGGAAGTAGGGTACAGACTGACAACCCTCAGAAGAGGGGTTGGTGAGGGGGGGAAAGAGATAAACTATAGAACTTATATGCATGTACCCATAACCAATGGACATGGACAACAAAGCCAGGGATGGGGTGGGGGGAATGGGGAGGAGGGTGTCAATGGGGTTAAAAAGAAGAAACACCTGTAAAAAATAAAATAAAATAAATATAAAGAAATAAATATGTGAATAAAAATAAAAATAAAATAAAAAGAATGTGACATCTGATTTTTTTCATAGCTGCATATTATTCCGTTTTGTAAATGTACACAGCTTTTTCATCCACTCATCTACTGATGGGCACTTGGGCTGTTTCCAGATCATAGCTAATGTGAAAAGCACTGCTATGAACATAGGCGTGTATGTATTCTTTCTGACTGGTGTTTTGGAATTTTTTAGAATATATTCCTAAAAGTGGGATCACTGGGTCAAAAGGCAGCTTGATTTTTCATGTTTTGAGTATGCTCAATACTGTTTTCCATAGTGGCTGCAGCAGTCTGCAATCCCACCAGCAGTGTATGAGGGATCCCTTTTCTCCACATCCTCAACAGCTCTTGTTGTTGCTGATTTAATGATAGCCATTCTGGCAGGTTTAAGGTGATACCTCATTACCTTTTTTTTTTTTTAATCCTCACCCAAGGACATTTTTCTATTTTTTGTACAGATAGAGTGGGAGGAAGAGAGAGGAAGAGAGAGAGAAACATCGATATGAAAGGGACACATCGAGTGGTCGCCACCCGCACAACCAACCAGGGCCGGGGGACAAACTGCAACCGAGGTACATGCCCTTAGCGGGAACCGAACCCGGGTCTCTCCGGACCGCAGGCTGACGCTCTAACCGCTGAGCCAAACTGGCCAGGGCCCTCATTACCTTTTTAATTTGCATCTTTCTGATGATTAAAATCTGTGGTACATATACACAATGGACTACTATGCAGCTGTAAAAAAGGATTTACTATCCTTGGAGATGGCATGGAGGGACTTGGAGAGTATTATGTTAAGCAAAATAAGTCAGTCAGAGAAAGACAAGCATCACATGATCTAACTTATCTGTGGAATCTAATGATCAAAATAAACTGATAAATAAAGTAGAAACAGGGGCACGGAAACGTAGAGCAGACTGGCAAACCTCAGAGGGAATGGGGGGAGTGAGGACGAGAAGACATTAACCAAAGAATTTACATGCATATATGCACTGCCAATGGACACATACTATGGGATGGATGGAACCAGGAGGAGGGGAGCAATGGAAAAAAAAGAGGGACATCTGTAATACTCTCAACAGTAAAGATTTTTTTTTTAAATGTAACATCTGCACCCTAGATATGTAAGGACACAAATAATCTAAGAACCATCAGCATGATTCAAAGTTGCTCCCCTTCTGTTCGATCTCCTCTGTTAGTTAAAAGCTTCACCATAACCTCAAACCAAAAACTTTAGAACCACATTGAACTATTTACTCCCCTTTCACTCCATCCAATCAGTTAGCACTTATTCTATCTTAGCATTTTCTTAAAACTGTCTTACCCATTTCAAACCCACTGCAATTCCTTTGCTTCAGACCTTTGACCATTTTTCCTTATCTACAGTGTTTAATTACTGTCACTGTTTCCCGCAGGAAACCAACACACTATCCATACTGTACTCGAATGCCAGAGTTATTTTTCTAAATGAAACACAAAAGTTATCAACTTTGTGTAAAAACATACCTGTTGATTCTTTGTTTGCTGTGTTGGAAATAAAACCCAATTTTACTTACTAGCCACCTTCATACCCACTGTCAGTGTTCCCTTCTTCCATGTCTGTATATTTCTATGCTCTACTATTCCCTTTCATCTTCTGATTCCTCAAACATCCTTTAATGCCTCTGAGCATTTCCCTGAGAATAACTTGCTTGGCCAGGTTAAATATTAGTCATCCTTCAAAAACCAGTTTAAATATTAATCCCCAAATCTCTGCCTCCACTATTGTAACTCCACAGTATTGTACACTTATCTCATATTTTATACTTTGTTTTCACAGCTGTATTTTCCACTAGATCATAATCTCATCCAGAACGAAGACAATGTTGTTATTCCATACCCTTGTCCATAATCAGAAATCGTGAATATAAGGTATGTATTATTGTTTAATTATGGTCCAATTCATAAAATGTCCTGATTAAAAATATACCCCACTCTTCCCATGATATTCATTTATTGTAAATTTATATATTTTAATTTTGAGTCCAAAAATAGAGTCGACATAATTGAATTATTTTAAAACCAATGTTTAAAGTTGGGATTACTGATTCAGGAGGTAAGTGTACCCTTATGACATCCAAATGCCTATCTCATATGTTTTCCCATCACAACTAATTTTAATGCAATAAAAATATCTGCTTGGCTGTTTACAAGCAACTGGGAGCTTGAATTCCTTCATCCAGAGTCACTAGAGATTCGAAATGAAGTAATAGAATAAACAACTTAATGAATAAATAATTAACACACAATTAAAAAGTTATTAAAGCAGACTGGCATTAGCTATCTGTATATTGGAGGTCCCATAGGTCTCCTGTATATTATAATTTAATACTTTTATCACTACTATTAATCTTGGTTAATGGCATTTTTAGTTTTAAGTAAGAGAATATTTATATTATTATTTCTCCTAATATCAAATGGTATATAATGCCATACAACCTAACTTGCCTAATTTTTGTGTATTGATTTTTAGAGCAATATAGCTGAATTATTTTTTAGTTTGTAAAATATTTCTAGATAAAACATTACTAGTCATTACAAGTGCAGTTTCTCATAAAACACTTTACAGTTGGCCCTTGGGCTGTAATAAGCTTATTGCCCCAGAAATTCTGAAATATAGAGGACAAATTTGATGATTCCCATGCTAACCATTTTAATTTCTTGAATAACTTCTTAATAACATAGTTTATAGGGCTTCTTTTGTAACTGTGTGTTTTTTCTACATTTCCATAGCAAATGTAAAGGTCTCCAAAGTCCTTGTCCAGATTCCAATGCCTGTTTTTTTTTAATTATTATGAGATTCTCTTTAAAGTAAGTTTGAGACTTCCCACAGCCCAAAGAGAAATTATTTGGATACAACTATTTGGGTACTCCATGCCTTTATTCACTTAAAATGTTATCATAAGTCAGGGACTAATTCTAAAATGCTCCATCAATCACTTTGCATCCCAAGGAAAATGTTACATATTTTTTAAAATAATTAATTTAGTTTTCAAATCCTTGGGGTCAAATTGCCAGGGAAATTTGCTTTTATGTTTTCTTAATCAAATTTATATATTTTTAAAAGAAAAGAGTTATACTCTCATAAGTGCATTAGACACACACACACAGACGCAGAGGTACACACACACACTTGTGAAATAAAATGTTATAGCATGATTGAGAAACACTTACAACTCTGAAATACAATGTTGCTCCACTCTGTCATTATCATTAAGTATAAAATGAAACACTATTGATGATTACCAAAACTGCCACCTGGCACTTTGGCATCCTTCCTTAAATCTTTTCATTGTTATGCATATGAATATAAAACACTCAAGAGTTTTAAGAAAATCCTATAGGAAATTAATAATTTTTTTTACCATTCCTTCATAATTTACATCAATAATTTAAAATCATCTCTATTTTACACTCAATTATATTATATCAGATGACTCAGTGTACATGTATGTTATTAATAATGAATATTATTGATAATTTATGATATCACATATTAAAAATGAGTTATTTAGAACTTATTTTCTCTAGTATAAGTGTTTTATTGTTATTAGCTACTTGTATTAGCACCTATGAAGTACAAATTTTCAGGTATATTTTGAATAATTTTTTGCAATAATGCCTTGGAAGCATTAGAGTTTATATTTCTTTGCTCTCGTTTATGTTAACTTGTATTGATGGTGAAATTTAAGATGAAAAGTATATGTATATAAAATTACATAGAAAAGTGTGTATTCTCTTACTAGACACTTGAATTAATCATTTTACTTGAATTAATTGGAATATTACTTTGATAAACCTCTTAGGACATGTACTTAAGTAAAAGAGAAATAAAGATAACTTCTAAAGGGAGGTGGAATTGGAAAACTCTAGTAGTGAACACAGAGATGCTAGTAGCAGGGTTGGAGGTAACAAGACAGCAAGAAAGAAGAGGGTGTTTGAGAGGAGAATAAGGGGGAGAGAAAAGCTTTGGACCAAGGACTTTATGAGAAAACAGTGTGAAAAACAGTTTAGAGAACAGAAATATCCAAATGTGTGCATTTTTTGTTTTGAGTGTGTTATTTAAGGTTTTTCTTCTGTTATGTGAGGGTGCTAAAGCCTGTTTTCTTACCTTTATTTCACCTCTAGAAAATGTTATTTATAATCCCCACTAATACACATGCAATAGGAACTTAGAGCACAGGGGAAGAGCAGCTAATATCTGCTGACACACATGGCCCTCTGCCCTTGTACAAACGTTGGATGTATGATTACAACATGCAGTGTACAGTTAAAAAACAGAAATAGGAAATAATAAAAAAATCATGTTCAGGGGAAAGGAAATATGTTCTGTGTTAAATAATAAGCTTGAAATTCCAGTGCTGCTACGGGTAGCTGTTAGATCTTGGCAAATCATAAACATATGAATAATAATATAGAACTCATAAGGGCCCTGGCTGGTGTGGCTTAGTTGGTTGAACGTGGGTCCCACACACCAAAAGATCACCGGTTCAATTCCTGGTCAAGGCACATGTCCTTCTTCCTTCTTCTCTCTCTAAAATCAATTTTAAAAAGTATATATGTACATATACATATGTATGTATGTGTGTGTCTCATAGGGTTGTTGTGAAGATTAAAATGAAATATATAGTCACCAGAACATTGCCTGGTACATTGTTTGTTATCAGTAAATACATATATTTTTCCTAGTTCTAAAATTTAAAGAGAGAGAGAGAAAAGCAAGTCAATATTTTTTTGTTTTTTAAAAAGGTTGCCAGATAACTCTGTACTAAAATTCTATAAAAATGTATT
Organism: Molossus alvarezi; assembly: GCA_037176705.1. Lineage (NCBI taxonomy): Eukaryota > Metazoa > Chordata > Mammalia > Chiroptera > Molossidae > Molossus > Molossus alvarezi. The sequence goes on from CM073885.1 coordinate 125,003,377, forward strand.
TGGATTAAGAAACTGTGCCTGAGAGTGAATGCTCAAACTGTTAGGGCAAATACACAGAGACGGTGGTGATTTTCCTGTACACACTATTATTCATAAAATGAAATATAATAACTGGTATTATTCCTTTCATAGAAGATTATTTTAGGAACTATTATTCACAAATTTTCATTTTGAAAATGGTTTTTTTTTTGTCGTTATGCAGTGACATGTACTACTTTGGAGGAACCTGGACGGGGCCATATGGAAGGAGCATAAGTGACTCGTTACATGCTAGTGAGTTCGGTATGTAGACAGCAAGGCATCAAAACTGATGTGAACAAGTAGGCAATTTTATACTCTCACAAAGCTATCTAAACAGAGAGAGTAGAAAAATGAAACTATCTTTACATTACTATTATTGCTGTTATTTTCTTTTCTTTGATTAGGAATATTATTAATATTGTTTTAATTAGATTAGGGAAAATAATCAAGTGAGCCCTTTGCTCACACCAGCTTTCTGTCCTGAGACATTTATCAGAGACTGAAGTCAGGAGAAGTGCCTTTGCTGAGGTTAGAAGACAGGGATCAAAATTCAATCTGAGGCAGCTGGGATGTTCAGTACAGCATATCAGAGAGCAGGAAGTTATACAGAGGAAGACATCTAGAGATCCACTTATGTGCACCATAGATTTGAGCAAAGTAATAATATGCATATTACAAGGTAAGATTCAAATAAGATTTAGAAAAGGAGCAAATACCAAAAAGCTGTAGGCTAAAAAGCTCCTGGAACTTGCAAAGGTTCGGAAATGAACAACTTTGAAAGAATCAGAAATAATAGACTATGCCCTGGCCAGTATGGTTCAGTTGGCTCCATTGGTTGGGCATCATTCCATGCACCAGAAGGTTGCCAGTTCAATTCCCGGTCAGGGCACAGGCCAGGGTTGTGGGCTTGATCCTTGGTAGGAGATGTGCAGGAAGTAGCTCTCACATCAGTGTTTCTTCCTCTCTAAAAATAAAAATAAAAATGTTTAAAAAAAATAATAGAACACATTAAGCTTCAGCTTTCACTGAAGACTTATGTCATATTTCAGGAGTATAACTAAGTATAACTAAAGTGTCCCTGAAGTCTAGTCTGGACTCACACCAGTAAAATGTATAAACAAGATTTGAAAAAAAGAAATCAAGCTGAATGACATTTACTTCTGACCAGAACAAAACTAAACATTCTCAAAAGAAAACAACAAGATTCAGACACTCAACAATAAAATTTACATTGTCTAGCATTTAATAAAAATGTATGAGGTAGGGAAATATCATCTATGAGCACAAAGAAACAATCAGTAAATATAAAACAGCAAAAATGACGAACATCATGTAATTATTAAACATGGTCTTACAAGCAGCTATAAGTCAGGAATTGTGAATGAAGACCAAATACATATGGTAAATATATTTTGGTCATTTGAATGACCAAATATGTATTTAAGTCACAATATCATAATTCAACACTTGGTCTTCAAACACAAACACATTCTAGCATTATTTTAGCAAAACATTATAGCTAAACAGTCATAAAAACCAAAAGGCATTGTCTCATTACTGGAATCCCATTCTGTGATTACCCAGTCCGTCATCATATCATGTGAAACATTCTCCCGGGGTGAGAAAGCAGCTTCTGTCCGAGCTTGTCAGGTTCCACAGGCAGGAGTGGTCTCAGTAATAAAAGGCTTCACCTTTTCAGACATCTGGCAGAATTGAGCTAAGAAACCACATTATCTTTTCCTCTGAGCCTTTTTGAAGATGTAATGTAATGGTGGGTTTTTCCTCATTACCCATTTTTCAGGTTTGTTCATAATACTCTGAGATTTGTGTCTACACCAGATAAGTAAAGCCCAGGTTAGAGATAGTGTCTGTTTTTGTCAAGACCATTTCCAGTCCCCCCAGAGTTGCCAGCATCAAGTCTAACTTGTCAACTATGCCTAGGGCCTGTGCACCAGGGAATCTGCCAGAGAGCCATCTGCACTCTCCATCTCTTTTGCTGTCAGAGAGAACACTTTTTATTGGCATTTGTGCTTCAGAAGGTGCAAGAGGAATATATTAGATTTAGATAATCTTTGCATTGCTGCAGACGCCCATGTCCATTCACTTCATGGACTCAGGTGACCATCTCAAGGGAGCACATGGGGTATCACTTGTCTATTCCAAACACCTTTCAAAACCCTGGAAGGGAGTTCTTCTGATGGGCACCAATGTGTCCTATTTTAATGCACCTCTCAATTTTCAGTAGGTCCATGCCCCACGTGAATTATCTTTTGAGCAGGCCAGGTTTCTTTCTATTGCACTCCTGTGAGACTCTAAAGTCAGGCCATTGGTCACTGCCCATGAGTCAGTAAAAATCACAAACTGCTAGGAAAAGTATATGCAATTCAGCCCAAAACAGCTGATCTGTTTTTACTTCCATCAATTAGTCTTTTCATCCACCTTGAATCTGCCATCTACAAACCAAAGAACTCTTTGTCGATCAGTTGGGAGCTGTTTACAGGACATCATCCAAGTGACAGTAGAATCCAGAGTCTCCTCATGCAGTTTCAGAGTCAGTCCTGGGGGAAGAAGCTCCCTACCTCTCCTGTACCTTTTCCTTGTAGGATGACCCTATATAAACCATTTCTGTTTTATTATAGAACTCTTATGTGCGCTGCCATCTCCATAGACCATTCTTCTGACAATACTCAAGACATGGGTATTTGCAGTTTCAACATCATTTTATGTCCTTCAGTCACAAGAGCAGCTTCAATTAATAATGTCAGATAGCAGGGTAGTAAATGCCCCTCAAATGGAAATTCTCTAGTCCAAAGTCCCAGTCGTCATTGTTATCGTGGTGCTCACAGGCTCTTGTCATAAACACCAGACTAGGCTTCTCATAAGCTATTGCAGAGAGAAGCTGTAAGTTTCTATTATATGCTGTGTGGGCTCAGGCAACCTCACTGGTTCCCATCAATGTTGCTTGAAGGGCGGATTTCCATGCCTTCTGCTTTACAATGCCAGGTAAAGGAAATGTTCCCCAATTTTCATCCTGTAATACAATCAGGTAAACAGATGAAACCACTTTACATAGTGCCTGTTCAAACATTTCAATTTTCCTTTCAACGTTTACCTAAATTTCATAAACACGTAAATGCCTAACGGTAGCCTCCATAAGGACTCACTCCGTCAACAGGTTTTGGTTTTACAATACCAGAGAGGGGAGGTTCTCCCCAGCTATACAAAACACATCCCCAATACTGCATTCAGATAAAGGAGACACAACTTCTTTACATAAAACTTGCTAAAAGTTCCCCCTTTCACAATCCTATCAACCTTTACATTTTTACATTCTCTCAATCTAATTGTTCCCTGACTCAGAGCCTCACCAATGGGTTTGGTACCATGGTTTACAGAACTCCTGAAAAGTTCTTTTCCAACACATAATCATTTTACCCAATCTTGTGCAAAAGACCTTGAGTTACCAGCAAAGTGCAAAGGGACCTAGGCCCTTCTGTCCATCTTGACCTTGATCAAATTGGCCTACCTGCTACCCCAAGAGATTGCTGGTCACATTTCTCATTGTAATTTTTGCCTCCTGGCTTTTTTAATTTCTTCAAACCTGGGGGGGAAAGCAAGCTTTTTTGGATACTTTAATGTTTGAGAACTAGCAGGTGGTTCCTTTGACCCACCCAGCCATATGTAGTGCTGTATTAAAACCTTTGTTTTAACCTCATCAATGTCCATTTTATCCGTCCATTTCTTAATAACCACTTAATGATTTCCACCTTGCTAGAATCAGTCCAATACTCTCACCTCTCTATTTCTTCTCTATTCTGCCCCTTTCAATATTTGCTTCATTTAGTTTATTTATCAATAATCATTTAAAAATCCACACTACACCTTGTTGGGAAAAGTCCCTTGACACTCTCTTTGGACTCTCCTCATTCTCTTGTTAATTAACCTAATGTTTTATTAGTATCTGTAAGACCCAGGAGGGGAAGCTGAGATAGTAAATCTGATATGGCTTCTGAAACTGTTTGACGTTGCAGTGGTAAAGTTATATGTGGTGTCCATGCAACAGGGGTTCTCTTAATCACAGCATTTACCATAACTGGGGTAACAGGAAACACTCAGTGGGAGAATATCCTGGCCATCCTAAAGCCTATACAACATGGCTTACATACAAAGCATGTCAGCTATATCATCGGGGGTGTTCCATTTGGCATGTATGGAGGGAGACAGAAAGTCCTCCTCCTCAAGGTAAAGTCACTTTACAGTGGCTTTTATTCAGTACACCAGGCTGGCTGTATCCTCGGGAATAGCCTCCCGTGTGTCTGGATAGCATAGGACCATCTGCGATTGTATCGTAGTGAGCTGTGAGTTCTCTATCAACTTGAACATGTCATCCTCTCACAGGCCACTTCAGCAAACGTTCCTCAGGAAGCTGATGATACTGATCTTCAAAGTGAAACAACTCTTGCATACCCTCAGGTTTCTGTCACTTCTTGGTTTTGCCCTTTCTTTACATTAACTACTTCTTGATGACCAGAAGTTTTAGTTTTAGAGGTACTTTTCTGTTGCTTCTGCACAATCCATAGATGAATGAATAAATAATGTGATTATATATATATATATATATATATATATATATATATGTGTGTGTGTGTGTGTGTGTGTGTGTATGTGTGTGTAATGGACCTCAGCAATAAAAAAGATTGAAGTCTTGCCATTTGTAAAAAAGTGGATGAACCTAGAGGGTATTATACTAAGTGAAATAAATCAGAGAAAAACAAATACCTTATGATTCCACCTGTATGTAAAATCTAAAAAAATAAATAAATAAGCTTAAAAACAGAAATAGATTCATAGATTCAGAGAAAAAAACTGATGGTTGCCAAAGGGGAGGGTAATGGATGAATGGGTAAAAAAGGTGAGGAGGAATAAGAGATACAAACTTCCAGTTATAAAATACATAAGCCACACTGTTGTACAACACGAAATATAGTTAGTAATTCATAATAACTTTGTACAGTGACAGATGATTACTAGACTTATTATTGTTATCACATCATAAGGTATGGTGTCAAATCACTGTTGTACATCTGAAACTAACATAATTTTAATTCAAAATAAAGCAAAAGATATTACTGGCAAAGACAATGAGACCTCGGTTCTCATCTTGAAGGAAAAATTTCAATCAAAAGACAAAGTGTAAAAAAGCAAGCAAGAATTTATTGACCTCAGCAAAAATATGCTTAGGATAGTGAAACAAGGAAGAGTATAGAGAAGCAACAGGAGAGCCCAGGCTGGGCTGCTTTGGCAGAGAAAAGGGGCCTTGGAGACAGGTTTAGGGGTTAGTCCAGGATGAGCTGCCACTGACCATTGTCCCACTGGTTACAAGCCTTGTGGGGTCTCTTGGAGTTTAAGAGATGCATGGCTGTGGGGGAAGAAGGTGAGGGCATGCATGGGCATGCTCTGGGAAAGAGAGAATGCACTGTGTTCAGGGCTTTTAAAGGCTGGGTGTTTAGGGGAGTTCTTAGGGGAGGATCAATAGAATATTCATCAGCTTTAGGCAGACATATCAAAATGAGATTTATTCTCTTAATTTGTCTGTCCTTGACTGTAGTTCACAAATAGCACTAATTGGATTTCTGTTATCTGTCTCTGAGTGTGTGATTTAAGCCATTTACCCTCTGGTTGGGGAGAAGAAAAAATAATTTCCTCTTTTTAAAAAATGTATTTCTATTGTTGAAAGTATTAGAAATATCCCTCCTTGTTTCCCCATTGACACACTCCTCCCTGCTCCCGCCACCCCAACTTCCCCCATGTCCATGAATTATGCATATATGGATATAAGCTCTTCAGCTTACTTCTTCTAGCCCCCCCACCCCCACCCCTCCTTCTCTCTAAGGTTTATCAGTCTGTTCCATACTTCCATGTCTCTGGATCTATTTTGTTCCTTAGCTTATTTTGTTCATTAGATTCCACTTATAAGATCATGTGATACTTGTCTTTCTCTGACTCTTAAGTGTCCCTGGTTTAGGGAAGTTAGGATTTACTAGGTGGTTGCTAACTGCTGTTTAACTATCTGTCTTAGTTTCCATATTCTACTTGTCCTGGAATTTTCCTAGCTTCTTAATATTCTATGACAAAGAGACTGGTACACAAATGTTCATAATTGTTTTATTCACAATAGTAAAATATATAAGTAAACCTATCAACTGGTGAATAAATAAATAAATCAAGGCACATGTATACAATGAAATAGTATTCTGCAGTAAAACTTATGAACTTCTGATATATAAAACAACAAAGATGAATTTCAAAACATGATGAGCAAAATAAACCAGGTACAATCAGGCATCAGCCTGGTGCATACTATAGGTTTCCATTTACATACACATCTAGACTGGGCATAGTGGTCCATGTGTCTGACATGGATCAGAAAAGGGTTGCCTAAGATGGGAGGTGGGGGTGGATTGACTGCATCAGGGAATGAAAGAACTTCTTAGAGTTGTAGATATTTTCTAGAGTTTGACTGAGGTGATTAATAGTTCTAATGTGCATACATTTGTCAAAACTCATTGAACTCTAATCTTAAAACAACTGCATTTTATTGTATGAATCATGTCTTATAGTTCACTTATTTTTAAAAAATGATGAATCAAACTATGTTAACCCATTGTCATGTATCACCTACAATGTTAAATAAGCATAAAATACAAAGTCCCTTGGTTGTAACTCTTATATGAGTGTTGCATATTTAGTATAAATTAGTCACAGATAGGCTTCTTCTATGGAACTGTTCAGCTATGGAGACATTGATCATGAAAAGTCCTTGTCTTTAGATTAAATGAGTCCTCGGTTCAAAATCTCACCACTCTTTCTGACCAAATAAAAAATGCCAAAATTGCATGAGTTTTAGTTCTTTCAAGTATGAAATTTGAATAGTACTGCTTACCCTGTAGGATTGTTTTAAGTATGCAGGTTATCTCTTACACTTATCTGTTTCACTTCAATTTCTGAGATAGGCAAGTCCTGGACTGTATCAAGTCACATTCGGGAAATAAAGTACACCAAATTAGCACCTGTTAGAACAAAACTCTACTCTTTCTCTTCCAATAACCTGGGACTGAAAAAAAATGTCAACTTTTCTTTTGTTGTTGATGTTGTTGTTGCCGTTGTTGAGTTTTTGTTGTTATTCCTCACCCACAGATATTTTTTCATTGATTTTTAGATGCAGTGGAAGACAAGTACGGAGAGAGAGAAAAATCGATGTGAGACACATTGATTGGTTTCCTACGCATGACATCAACGGAGGCCAGGGATTGAACCTCCAACACAGGTACATGCCCTTGACTAGGAATTGAGCCTGCTACCCTTTGGTCCATGGGCCACCTGTAATCCTTGAGCCAAACCAGCCAGGACTCAACTTTTCTTTTTCAATGTTACTATTTTTTAAAATGGAATAGGGATTAAATAATTATATAGGGTGAGGCAAAAGTAGGTTTACAGTTGTGAGTATGTGAAACACAATTTATTCTTGTACTATTATTTATGAATGATTTTCATTACTTTCCATACAAACTATTGTAAACCTACTTTTTGCCCCACCCTGTATATCTAGGACAAATAAGTCAAATCTTCTTCATCTGTGCCTTGGAAGAGAACAGAGAAGATATGCTCAGAGTTTTATTATGTATGTGTTTCTCCAAATTTTAAAAAAACAAAATACTTATGTAATGTGTTCTCTTGTTTGAGAGGGATCTTCCATTTGGAAGAAAAGTGGAGCCAGGGTAAGACCCAGGAAAAGGGGCAGTAATTTATACGGGCCTCTCAGACTTTCAAGAAGATGAGTTTAGAAAAAAAAAAAATCAGTTTATTTGTTCACCAACATAAGAAAGCAAATACAGACTGTGGAGGAAAGACCCACCAGGAACCGGGAATCAGATGGCACGGTTCATTGGAAGGTCTCTTCAGGAAACTGAATACATTGGTAGAGAGACGTAAGGAGTCATTAAAGCAGAAAGAAAATTGAATAGGAAATAGTACAGTGCCTAATTAGTTGTGCAATAAATATAAGTAACTTCTCTCCCTGTTCTACATGTGCTTTATCATTATTCTGCAACTCCTAAGAACCTCAGTTGGAGGGAGAACCCATTGGGACAGGAGGAAGCAGCATTATTGCTTCTAGTGCGTGAGCGAGGAAGCAAGGACACAGATACTGGGCAATCGCACTCTGGCTGCTCATCTGTGCTTTGGGCAGTGCTGTCAAACCAGGAAGCTGGACGCTGAGGCCCATGGTGTGTAAACATGGGAAAAATAAAAACATCTCAATATATTGAAATTTAAGTAGCAGAGCTCAGAAACGAAGCCTTTCTTTTATGAATGATCCCCAAAGGTTCTTAGTTAATAATAAATCACTAACAGAGCTCCGGAAGCCTTGCTCAGTTTCCAACCCCACCGATATTCTAATTCAACTCGGTTTTGGGTAGAAATGATTTTGAGTTCCCACTGGTCTTTAAAATATTTCACAACATGTTGATCAAATAAGCTGCCCCTTGAAGTCTGGGGGAGGGTTTTGTTATGTTTTTCCTTCTTTATTATGTTTACCTGATACTAAAATGCAAACAAATAATGAACATAAAGTTTCAAACACACCAAGAACATTTTCTTTCTTTAAAAAAAGAAACTGGATAGTGTCACTATCAGAAAAGTAGGAGGGAATCTGCATTTGTGTTGCTAAACGAATAACCTTTAGAGAGATTGTGGAGTCACCTTCAAAGCCACAGTGCAACATAAACAAGATCCTGCTGTTTCCACCACCTTTGTGGAATGCAGCTCAGCAAGTGCATCAAACAAATAATGCAGCCATTCCATAAATATGCTGACATCACCCAAAGTGCATAGCTGTTCTGTTCGACGGAAAAAATATTCACCCATTATCCAAAATGTTATTGAAAACTAATTACACAAGGGCTTTGTGGGAAATAATTTTACTTTTGACATTTTATAGTTAAGTATAGGTAACAACAAAATTGATTTAAACAACAGTCTTCAGCAGTCTTCATTCAAATTATTTCTAAACACTGTACTTAAGTGCTTATCCCAAGAAAGCAATTATGTTATTTTACCTTTGCAAATTTTTGCCTTATGCTTTCTGATGCTGTATACTTTATTAATAGCACCTTATTACGGAAGCAGTTAGTGAAAATAGCATAAAAGAGTTAGGAATATAAGTCATAGTGATATAATAATTAAATTTGATTATTTTTAAACATTAGATTTTAGCTAATTATTCATTTAATAGTATATAAATTTTTCTAGATTGTAAGTCCATTTAACTGTAAGTAACTTATGTAATAATAAATACTCAATGTTTTTCTTATGGTTATACATGAATTGGTTTGTTATTTTGATTGATTTTCTTTGGAAACATTCACTTTAAGCCTATTATTCAGAAAAACAAAAGATAAGTCAAAGAATAGAGCACACATGATATATGAAAAGAAGTATTAAATATTCTATATAAGTTGAGAATTTAATTCTTTACATTTAATTGTCAGCATGTATAATATCCTTAGCTATTGTGATATCTACATGAGTAAAAGGAGTTATCTATGTTTCTTTCTGGTGAGTTTATTTTTTAAGATACTGCTGTACTCATTAAGAAAAATGGAAAAAAAAAACAACCCTGGCCAGTTTGGCTCAGCAGTTAGAGCACCAGCCTGTGGTCCAGAGAGACCCTGTTTCAGTTCCCGCTAAGGGCATGTACCTCAGTTGCAGTTTGTCCCTTGCCCCGGTTGGGTCGTGCAGGTGGCAGTCACTTGATGTGTATCTTGCACGTCAATGTTTTTCTCTCTTTCTCCCACTCTCTCCCTCTCACTCTATCTGAAAATAAAAAATGGAAAAATATCCTCGGATGAAGATAAAAAAACATTAAAAAAAAAAGAAAAGAAAAATGAAAAAAAAGAAACTTGAGCAAGATTCTCGTTATGGGAGGGTCCGCCATCTGAAGAGCAGAATTGGATCCACTGTGATGTTAAGTGCGGACCTCAGAGCCATCTGCAAAGTCTGAATACCTGCAACAAGTACCAGTAGGATGACATTCAAATAAGATCGATAGTACAAGAGTATGAACAAAGTATATTCTCAAGACATTACTGCTAGGACAAGAATGTGGGCAGAGAGTAACACGCAGAACTAAACCTGGAAAAATGCTGATCCTATTTCCATAGTTTAGACTGACTCCTGTTGCTATTTTCTTCTGCACCTGCCAGAGTAAATGATTCTTGATAAATTCATTATATTGACTTGAATCTATGTTACAATTAGCTTAGTATATTTTTAGTCCATTGCAGTTAAGCTGAGGAAAGGGTGAAAAATAAGACAAACTACATTCAGGGGAATAAGTAATGTAAGAACCCTCCTCCTGGTGGGGGAGGGAGCACTGGAGAATCCAACGGTAAGAAAGTGCTTTTGAATTAGAGCATAGAGATATCATATTTTGTATATTTGTTCAGTAATTGAAGTTTAGTTAGTGGTCAATATGTAGTAAATGATTATGTTTTGTTGGCATCCTTATTAATGTATTCACTTTTTATTTTCTCTTTTCAAATATATATGTCAAATAAACATTTAAAATTTTTTTAAAGTCACTAATAAAAATTTCACTCAAAATTCAGGTGTTTTCTACATAAGCTTAAGTTTGGACTTTCAGATTCAGAACTCTACCTGAGCAATGTCATTTATATACAAATAAATTTTTTTTTTCTGAAATCCCTACCTATTATCTGCTTCTGCTATAAACTCTGAAGCAGAATCAGGACATCGGTATACAATTTTGAGTAGCCCTTTGAGTTTTACACTTTTAAGATTCTAGTTTGAAATTTAACTTCAATTTCTATTCAGAATTAGAATGTAACAGGACTTACTGCTTCTGAAAACAGGAGTTAGAATAAATGTGTTCTGTAGGGTTATTATGGAATATATACCTTAATTAAATAGTGTGTACTTTGCTAAAAATCTTGCAGTAGTGAGTATCTGAGTTAACAAAATATCAAATTAAATTTATTGATATAGAGAACAGAACAATAGAATCAAGACTGGGAAAATAGAGTTAATAAATTTCCACTCAACATAAGGAAGAACTCTTAGCAATGAAAGCTACCCAAGCATAGTAAAGGCTGCATCTCAAATAGTCAGTTCCCTGTCACTGGAATTATTCAAGCAGAAGCCAGATATATGACTATCATTTTCAGATGGTATGCATGTGGTAAGAAGCGAAATGATATGACCTTTAAGGTCCCTTCAAACCCTGTTACGATTATAAGTAAGATGTCTGGTTGAAAATAATTTAGTTAGCATACACATGGTGATACGAAAATATCAACACAGTCAAATTCAGCCAGGTAAAGAAGAAATTGAAGATATTATGATTGGGAAAAACAAGTATATTTTCTAAAATCTAGTAGCAATGAGTTGCAGAGTCAGACCCTGCAATGACTCATTGCTTGGCATGAAAGAGACACAATGATTTAGTGCTTCAGCCTCAGTTCATATGGAGTTACTTATCAAATGGCAGCAAATTCCTGCAAAGCATGCAAGAATGAATCTGCTGCCCGCTACACAAACATCGTGTAATGTCACTGTCAAGTGCAGAGTGCTTGCTTCTCCAAGTGACACTGTGATTTCCTACATCTCCTATCAACATTTGGATTGTAGGGTCCCGCTAAACTCTGGTTCCAGTTGTAAAACCAAGAGGGAGACTGACATTAGGACTCAATCATATTAAAAGTGCAGGTTTCAAGGGTATTGTTTTTGTCTTTGGTCAGACAGTGTGAATAATGATCTGGGCTACATATAGGTCAAACTGAGATGGACTTTCAAATTTTCAGTGCACCCATGTCTGCCCAGGTCTAGGCTCTGAAAGGCTTATCTGTACAGACACATATGAAGGAGTTTTCCTGCTTCTGGTTTCTGGTTGGAATCTGACAACGGGGGAACTTGGTAGGAATGTGGAAGGAGGATATAAAGAGAAGCCAGGTTCATTATCACTCCAGCTTCCTCCCTGCAAGGTTGGCTTTCTCGATTGAATTTATGGCCTAGCACCCCAGCTTCTGTAAGGTGGCCCTCTTCCCTTAGCCTTGTTCTCTGGTTCCAGGTAACTTTCTCCTCCCCCTCTCTGGGCCTGAGGAAGGAAGATGACCTCACCATTACTAGCTCTAGGGCACTGGACTATACCTTACCAACACCCTAAGCATGTGCTTGTCTTTGCAAGTAATTGCTTTATTAAACTCTCTGCAGAGGACTCACCTGTAGCTTCCTTTCTGTTCTCCTCAGGTCTGAGACTGATGCTCTGGGAGACGTTCTCTGTTGTACAAGCCCTATTTAGCCACCTCGGCTCTTACACATATTAGGTGAACCTTACCTCCCATTCAACTTAGAATAAACTGAAGAATTTCAAACTGTATTATATTATTTGTAACCAATATATTTTAGCTACATTTTTGTATTTTTAACAATTTTTCAAAATCATAAATATTAGCGTAACTCTTATTTTAAAAATGATACAGTTTGGGGAACTATCCCAAAACTCCAAAGACTAAGTTGGATGATTGCTTTGTATTCGTGGTTCAGTTAGACAAGTGGGTTATGTATATGTGCATATTATTCTCAGTTATGGCCAATAGTGATCAATTTTGTTTTTTTTTTTTTTTTTTTTTGACTAAAATTATAATTTTCTCCAAGAGCATTCAATAAACACTTTGAGCCTGGCATTTAAAAAATAAAAAAAATATATATGTTTAAATTACTTATTTATTGCATTTTGCGTTGAGTTGCATAGTGTCTCCTCCCAACCATCCCACTGCCAAAATAATCATATCTTTATTGAAACCTCAGAATGTGACCTTACTTGAAAACAGTCTTTGGAAATATAGTTAAGATAAATTCATACTGGAGTAGGGCGGGCCCTAGATCCAGTATGACTGGTGTCTCTGTAATAGAAAAAGAGACAGAGACACGTGCACACATGTAACAACAATCAACTTCCAGGTCATTTTTTTTCTTTGTTTTCTCTCTGTAATTTAAGTCATAGTTCACACTGTCTGAAATATCCTTTACATTCTCTTTCAGGAAAATCCCTTAATCCTTGAGAAAGCATGTTTTTCTTACCTAAATGCAAAAATCATTCCTCAAAAATTATTTATGGAAACCGTGGTCACTCAGCATAAAATGTCATCAAGTTAAGTTGGGTGGTAACTGGTATAAAGAAATAAATGAAAGAAAAGCAAAATGTTGCATCAGTAAGTCCACCTGACTTCTAAAATAATTCCCAGCTCAGAGCCACCCGCCCCCGGTGCCCGACGTCAGCCACAACCCCTGGAGAAGACCAACTGCCCACCGCCGTCCGTCCAGGGCTCCCTGGGCGGCGCCGACCCCGGTGAGCCCCCTGACTGCCTCCCAGAGCTATGTGGGGAAGGGGATCTTAGCCCGCTGCCGCCTCCGAGCTGGCCTCCAGGTTAGAAACAACACGGGCGCTCCAGTTCAAGAACAAAGAGTTAAAGTGAATAAGGGAGAGTGTCAGGTAGAGAAAAGCCTCCCGAAGGTATGACAAGGAAGCCATTCTGTCTAACACTGAAAAGACTGACAATACCAGGTGCTGACAACGGCAACTCTCATACGTTGTTGATGAGAATGCAGATGGCACATCAGGCTGGGGCAAAAAAAAACAAAACTATTGGGGGTTTTTGGGTAAAGTGAAATATACACTGACCATGATGTGATCCAAGAATTTCACTCCCTGGCATTTTCTCATGAGAAAACTTATATGTCCACGTAAATAAACACTTGTACATGAATGTTTATAGCAGCTTTATTTGTAATCACTCCAAACTGGAAACAACCCAAATGTCCATCATGGGGAGTGGATAAACAGACTGTGGTTTGTCTGTTCAGTGGAATACTACTCGGCAATAAAAAGGGATGGACTGCTGATGGATATATGCAACAATGTGGATGAATCGTGCAGGATGTTATGGTGCAGGAAAGAAGACACAGGGGCATATCCTGTATTTTTTAGGTTCAGTCAGGAGACTGAACCCACGCAGTAATTTGAAGAGAGAATGCTTAGTGTACAGAATTATGAATAATAGCAGGGTTGGAGTAAGAGGGATTGGCTACTAAGAAATAAAGAGAATGCTAAAGAATATAGAAACTGCATATAGAAGGAGCAGCCACTAACGCTAAGATCTGAGATAGAGAGCTGAGGACAGTCCCGGGGACTCTGATCTCACTGGGAAACACTTGGCCTTGACTCATTAAAGGGCATAGACGTCCCTGTGGTGCTGTACTTGTGGACCCTGTTGGAAATCTACCTTCTAGAACTTACTAGAACTTAATCCTCTAGGGTGTTAGAGAAAGTTCACAAAGAAATGCTTCAACCAGAGGTACTCGGCTAGGAAACCACCTGAGGTGGGTGCCAGGGGAAGGTGCTGGCCGCGTGCAGGGTGCTGCTGACTGCTAGCCGCTGGAGAACCATGCACACTGCGGACTGGGCATGAGCAGCTGCCTGCCCTGGGGAACCGCATCTGGAAGCTGGAAGCAAAACCCTTTCCTCTTGCAACATCTCTCTGGCTCTCTCTACTGGACAAAGTTAACATCGCGTCAGCCAGAAAAGGGAAAAGATTGAAAGGGCCAAATTCCGGGTTAGCAACTTGGAACTGGGAGGCAGTAAATCGATCACTGGCACACCATATGATTCCATCTATGTGAAAATTTAGAAAATAAAATCGAATTTAGAGTGATGGAAAGCAGATTGGTGGTTGCCTTGGAGTGGGGGCTGGCGATGGTGGCGAAGGGGCAAACCTTTGGAATGACAGAAGTGTTCTGTGTCTCGGTTGTATACAGTTGTTAAAGCTCAAATTATACACTTGAAATGTGTGCATTTTACTGGATGTAAATTATACACCAATAAAGGTAACTTTTTTAAGGTAAAAAAAATAATAATAATTCCCAGTCACAGTGAGATTCCTATGTATATATAGACAGATGTTTTTAAATGTGTGCCACCATAAAAACAAACAAACAAACAAACAAACAAAAACTAAATAATTTCTAGACTCAAACTTAGGATGAAAAACTAAAGCCTTTAGATATCAATAAACAGTTAAATGGATGGTCAAAAATATATTGGGTTAGTTTGTAGTGGGACACCAACCGTAAAAAATAAAATAAAATATTTGAGTCACTGTTGAGGTAACAAGTATAATGTAACAGCAGAGACAAGATGACAGTTTGATGTGAAAAAATCCATCCACCAACATGGTTTGTGTGACATTGATTCTATGGAGTGGCTCTAGCCTATCCATCCAGTGGAAATTTTATGAACTCCGACAACAAATGTTTTGAGTTTTATGGATAGAATGGCAGAAAAGAAAAAATAATATTATTTGGATTCATTCAATGATATATCAGTTTTGAGTTTCCATGATTTATTAATGTAACAAGAATGCACAATCAAAATCAAAACCAAATAATGTTGATACTATTCTGAGGTAAAAAAAAAAAAAAAAAATGCTGTGTGGACCTTCAAAACAAGAGTGACCTAGAATATGAGAAACATGCAGCATTTCCCGTGCTTTTCACTTTGTGTACCTGCTTTAAAAAGATGTTTTATACATTTAGACAGACCTTTAAATTTCAAATGACTAAAAATTATTTTTCATCTGAAATATTATATTTATTCAAAAACAGTGTGGTGAATTATATTATGTGCCAGATACTATATACAATAATATAATATAATATAATATAATATAATATAATATAATATAATATAATATAATATAATATAATACCATACCTATATTCAGGAAAGATGAGAAAACACAATTCTGATAGCAAGAACTAATCACTTATTGTGACTACCAACAACTAAAATATAATGTTCTGTGACTGAAGAGACAGTAAAGGAGGCCCGTAAAACATGACCTTTGAATGCAAAATGTTTACATTTGATTCCTGACATGTTTACCTACTAACTATATTGCTTTATACAAATTACTCAGACTCTATATGCTTCCTTTGTGTTTATAAAATGGAGGAAAATAATAGTACCTACCTCATAGGGTGCTAAGAGGATTAAATAAGATGTGCAAACTGCTGAAAACAAGTCCTGGTGCATAGTAAGGTACTCAGTAATTGTTAGTTATAATTGACGTTCATGTAAAAAGATTACCAATAAGGATTTATAGATGGAGATCTTTAAGCACAGATTTGGGGCTGCCTAAATCTCCTTTGTAAGAAATAATTTGAAAATAATATGCACGGAAATTGCTGCTTCTAGTGGAATCTTGAAAAATAAGTAGTGATTTCCCAAGGTGACAGGTGAACAGGTATTTCAGCAGAGGGGCAACATGTTAGAAAATAAATAAATGAGAGTTTGGAAATTATAGTAAAAATAATAGTAAAACTTTTATAAAGAGAGCCATCTATCAGTTAATTTGATACCTTCTTTATGTAAAAATACTGAGTAGTACTCACAGCATACTAAATGCTCATAACTAGGTAAACCACACTCTAGTATATATACATAGACTTTTTCCCTGCATTTTGAGTTGTATCATGAAAGCTATTGGTTTTCTAATGCTGTTTATGTCACTTGTAATCATTATGGTAATTATGTGTTTAATTTAAAGTATACTTAAATAAACCAAATGAGTTCAACATAATGGTTTGTTCTTATGATAAATAAGTGAAATAAAAAATAAACAAAAATGAAAATTGTAAAATTGGGTGAAATGATAATAGTCACATATTGAAAAGTTAATTATAGACATTTAGAATAAATCAGGAAAACTGTTTTCAAAGATTTTGAGAAACCAAAACTGGAATATCTCAATTGTGATGAAAATGTTGAAGTAAGGCAATATCAAACTGCAATTAGCACTTCCAAGAACAAAGGAAAAGACAACCCTACAGCAGACATTTGGCAGATGAATCTCTATGCATATGCTTTGTGTTAAGAAGCAATGTTTACAATGCTTATATATAATTTTAAAATTAGTTCTTGCTTTACAAGATATTTTTAATTAAACACTACTTTTCTAGATTGTTTATGATTCAATAGTTCTAACTGTAACCTGATTTGGTCAAACTGATATGTGCCATTGAAAACTGGTAGAAAATTAAGCTAGGAATGTAAACTACATCAAATTATGGGTATTGTTTATGCTTTTTGGAAAGTTCTGTCCAGCACTTTATAAATACAAAGATTCATTAATAAAATGATATTTTTTGTAAATTTACAAAAACTTTCATAGGTTATCCAAAAAACCCTTCAATATACACAGTTTTGTAGGACAAATGTGAATTATTTCCATTTTCTGGAGAATGAAATAAAGTTAAAAGATTAACTGAAGTAAAACACGGGATTTTGGTTTATGGGATCTTTTCATAAATACTCTGTTCTTATGCTCCTACACATTTTTTAATTTCAGCTAATAAAACACACACTGTGTCAGGTGTTTCTCCAATGTCTCCTAAGTTAGTCAATGAAATACAGCTAAGCAAATTATCAGAGGGAGAGTACAGAGCCATGATCTTGAGGAAGATCAAGAGCATGAGTAAGGACATCAGCACCATGAGTAAAGATATAGAAACATTGAAAACCAACCAAGTGGAAATGAAGAATGACATAGCAGAAATTAAGAACACATTGGAAGGACTAACTAGCAGAGTAGAGAAAGCTGAGCACCGGAACAGTGAATCAGAAGACAGGGTAAAAAAAAATCAACCAATCAACAAACCAAAAGAAAAAAAAACAATTAAGAAACAGGAAGACAGCTTAAGAGAACTGTGGGACAACTGGAAATTTAATAACATTCGCATTATAGGAGTCTCCAAAGAGGAATAAAATGGGTAAGGGTTACAGAATATATTTGAAGAAATAGTGACAGAAAACTTTTTTAACTTGGTGAAGGAAGAAGGGATTCAAGGTCAAGAAGTACAGAGAGACTCAAGTAAGAAGAAACCAAACAGGTGCACACCATGACACATAGTAATTAAAATGCAAAAAATATGACAAAGAAAGAATCCTAAAGGCAGCAAGAGATAAGCAACACATTACCTACAAAGGAAATCCCAGAAGGCTTTCAGCTGCCTTCTCAACAAAGACACTACAGGCCATAAAAGAATGGCATGAAGTAATCATTCTCATGAAAGACAAGGATATGAATCAAAAACTACCCTATCCAGCAAGCCTATCATTCAAAATAGAAGGTAAAATAAAGAGCTTTCCAGATGGAAAAAGGCTAAGGGAATATATTAACACAAAACCTGCACTGCAAGATATGCTAAAAGGACTGCTGTAATTAGTAGAAGAAATAGGAAGAAATATGGAACCACACTAAACAAAAATGGCAATAAATAAGTACATATCAATTATCACCTTAAATATGAATGGTTTGAATGCTCTGATACAAAGACACAGAGTAGCTGACTGGATAAGCATGACTCACATATACATTGTTTATAAGAGACCCACCTCAAAACAAAAGATTCACATAAGTGTAAAGTGAAGGGATGGAAAGACATCTTTAAAACAAAAAAAAGCAAAAAAAAAAAAAAAAAAGCTGGGGTAGCAATACTCTTATCTGATAAAGCAGATTCCAAAGTGAAGACCATAACTAGAGACAAAGAAGGCCACTACATAATATTGAAAGGATCTATCCAACAGGAAGGTATAACCTTAGTAAACATATATGCACCCAATATAGGAGCACCAACATATATTAAAAATCTTCTGGAGGACTTTCAAAAAAAAAAAATCAACAGAAATACAATCATAGCAGGGGACTTCAATACCCTGCAGACATCACTGGATAAATTATCAAGACAAAAAATTAACAAGGAAACACGGACTCTAAATGAAGCATTAGACCAAATGGATTTAATAGATATCTACAGAGAATTACACCCCAAAACTTCAGGACTAAAATTTTTCTCAAGTGCCCATGGGACATTCTCAAAGATAGACCACATGTTAGGGCACAAACTAAGTCTCTACAATTTCAAGAAGATTGAAATAATATCAAGCATTTTCTCAGATCACAATGGCATGAAACTAGAAATCAATTACAACAAGAACATGCAAAGACATCTGAAAATATGCAGGCTAAATAGTATGTTATTGAACAATGAATGGGTTATCATGGAGATCAAGGTAAAAATTTAAAACTTCCTGGAAACCAATGACAATGAACACACAACACAAAATCTATGGGATGCAGCTAAAGAAGTTCTGAGAGGGAAGTTCATAGCACTACAGGCCTACCTCAGGGAACAAGAAAAATTTCTAATAAACTATCTAACCTCAGAACTTAAAGAACTAAAAAGCAAATAAAAGAAAACCACAGACAAAGTAGAAGGAAGGAAATAGTAAAGATCAGAGCAGAAATAAATGACATGGAGACCAAAAACCCAATTCAAAAGATCAATGAAAAAAAGTGCTGGTTATTTGAAATGATAAACAAGATTTATGGACCTTAGCTAGACTCACCAAGAAATAAAGAGAGAGAACATCAATACAAAATATTAGAAATGAACGAGGAGAAATAAAAACTGACACCACAGAAATACAAAGGACCATTAACAAATATTATGAACAATAATACAGCATCAAATTCGACAATGTAAGCGAAATGGACAAATTTCTAGAAACACATAGTCTCCCAAAACGAACCAGGAAGAGATAGAAAATTTGAACAAACCAATTAACAACAAAAGAAATTGAAGATGTAATCAAGACTCTCCCAGAAAACAAAAGCCCAGGCCCAGACAGCTTCACCATGGAAATTTACAGAACATTCAAAGAAGAACTAATACCCATTCTCTTAAAACTATTTCAAAAAATTTAAGACAAAGGAAGACTTCCAAACTCCTTTTATGAGGCCAGCATACTTTGAATTCCAAAACCAGAATAAGACACTACAAAGAAAGAAAACTACAGACCAATATCCCTGATGAACAGATGGCAAAATTGAGAACAAGATACTATCAAATCGGATCCAGCAATACATCAAAAGAATTATTCAACATGACAAAGTGGGATTCATCCCAGTGATTCAAAGTTGGTACAATATTTGCAAATCAATAAAGTGATACACAACATAAATAAAATGAATAAGAACCACATGATCATATCAATAGATGCCAAAAAACCTTCAACAAAATCCAGCATCCATTTCTGAAAAAAAATGCTCAGCAATGTAGAAACAGAAGGATCATATCTTGATATAATAAAGGCCAGAGAAGAAAGACCTACAGCCAACATCATACTCAGTGGATAAAAACTAAAAACACTTTCCTTAAGAACAGAAACAAGACAAGGATGCCCACTTTCACCACTTATATTTAACATAGTACTGGAAATCTTATCCACAGCAATCAGAAAGGAAGAAAAAACAAGAGATCCAAATTGGAAAGATGTAAGTGAAAGTGTCATTATTCACACATAAAATGACACTATATATACAAAACCCCAAAGACTCCATCAGAAATTTACTAGACTTAATAAATGAATTGAGCAAAGTAGCAGGATAAAAACTAAACGTCAAGAAATTGATGGCATCCTTATATATCAATAATGAACTCACAGAAAAAGAAACTGAAAAAAGAATCCCATTTACCATTGCGGCAAAATCATCAAGATACCTGGAAATAAACTTGACCAAAGAAATAAAGGAACTTGAGAGCTTACCTGAACCTTAACGTAATGTCGGAGACTTTCAGCACACCTCTGCTGGGCGAGCTGGGGCCCTACGGGTACCAGTGGACCACTGGGCAGCAGGGAAGCATCAGCGCCAAGCATGGAGTCGACTTCAAGAAGCAGAGCGTCCTCGGCTACAGCAAGCCGCCCGAGGCCCTGCGACTCATGCAGCAGCCGAAGGCCCTCCTGAACCCCTACCAGAAGCTGCCTGCTCTTGCCTGATAAGTTCGGGGTCAGTGGGAGTGGCCATGGGCCGGGCTAGGCCTGCCCTCTGGGATAGGCATGCCGGTCAGCTGGGCCCGAGCCTCCATTTCATAGAGCCCCTGGCTGGAGGGCCAGAAGCTGGCTCTGAGGAGCTGGGACTCAGTCCTGAGCGGGACCGCTGGTGGCTGCAGGTCCTGTGCTCTGAGCAGAGGACAGAGCTGCTTCCTGCTGGCCTGGCTGCTGTGCCCTGCCTAAAGCTGGACACTTCCTGTCCCTTCACAGGCAGGGAACAGGGTCCTCGGCCAGCATGTCCTGCACAGGCCAGTGGATGAGCGGTTCTGCTCACTCAGAAAGAAACAGTTGGTACGTGCCTTGTCTGAGGGCCACAGGCCTGGGAACAGGACTGTGTCCTGTCCCCCTCCCCGCCCTGACAACAGGGATGGACTCCATGAGAACAGCTCAGAGCTCTGGTCCCTCCCAGGGCTCTGAGCACAAGGGCCTGGATCACCGGGTGCTTCACCATGATGTGGGCTGGTGACAGCTGGACCCTGGAGTGGTAGTTCCTTCAAGAGTTGTCCGAGCTCAGGCGTTGGTTTCTCACTCTTGGTCGTTTGCTGTGCTCAGTCGATGCAGATGGTCCGTGTGACATACGTGCTAGTACACACCGTCCTCTTGTGTTCCTGCTTCCTCAGTGACCCCACTTGGTTACCCCTGTCAAACTCTGGCCCCGGGGAGATGCTGTGACTGTAGGGAAGCCTGGGGTGGGACCATTTTCTCTTCCTGCTGTCATAAACTTCCAGTGAAAATGAAATCATTCAAAGGTAAATAAGACAAAATAAATAAATAACCTATTTGCAAAAAACTACGGGTCATTGAAAAATGAAATTAGGAAGATATAAAGCAGTGGAAGCACATACCTTGTTCATGGATTGGAACAATTAACATCAGTAAAATGTCCATTTTACCCAAAGCAATCTACAGATTCAATGCAATCCCCATCAATATACCCAAGGACATACTTCACAGAACTAAAACAGATCATTCAAAAGTTCATATGAAACCAAAAAAAGACCTGGAATAGCCATAGAAATCCTACATAGAAGAACAAACTAGGAGAGATCACATTACCAGATTTCAGGTTATACTACGAAGCCAGTGTAATCAAAACTGCCTGGAACTGGCACAAGAACAGGCGTATAGACCAGTGGAACAACAGAGAACCCAGAAATGGACCCAAGGCAATATACTCAATTAATATTGGACAAAGGTGGCCAGAGCATACAGTGGAGTCAAGACAGCCTCTTAATAAATGGTGTTGGGAAAGTTGGATAGCTTCATGCAAAAAAATGAAACTGAACCATCAACTTACACCAAACACAAGAATAAAATCAAAATGGATAAAAGACTTAAATGTGACTCATAAATCCATAAAAAACCTAGAAGAAAATGAAGGCAACACAACTTCAGACATCGTACACAGCAGTATTTTCACTGATACATCACCTAAGGCAACGGAAATAAAGGACAAAATGAACACATGGAACTACATCAAACTCAAAAGCTTCTGCACAGCAAAAGATACAATCTTCAAAATAGAAAGGCAATTCACTGTATGGGAGAGCATAATTGCCAATGATATCTCAGATAAGGGGTTAATTTCCAATATACATAGAGTGCTCATACAACTCAACATAAGGAAGACACATAACCCAATTAAAAAAAGGCCCAAGGAACTAAATAGACACCTCTCCAAACAGGATACACAAATGGCTAAGAGACATATAAAGAAATGCTCAACATCATTAATCATCAGAGGAATGCAAATCAAAACAACAATAACATACCACCTCACA
Organism: Molossus alvarezi; assembly: GCA_037176705.1. Classification (NCBI taxonomy): domain Eukaryota; kingdom Metazoa; phylum Chordata; class Mammalia; order Chiroptera; family Molossidae; genus Molossus; species Molossus alvarezi. The sequence continues at coordinate 125,026,207 of CM073885.1, forward strand.
TCTGTCAGAAGGGTGGCCATCAACAAATCATCAAACAACTAGTGTTGGTGAGGGTGTGGAGAAAAGGGTATTCTAGTCCACTGCTGGAGGGAATGCAGACTGGTGTAACCACTATGGAAAACACTATGGTGTTACCTCAAAAAATTAAAAATTGTACTTCCATTTGACTTAGTGATCCCGCTTCTAGGAATATACCCTAAGAAGCCTAAAACACCAATCAGGAAGAATATATGTACCCCCATGTTTGTGGCAGTACTATTTACAACAGCTAAGACCTGGAAACAGCCCAAATGTCCGTCAGTAGACAAATGAATAAAAAAGATGTGGTACATATACACAATGGTGTACTATGCAGCTTTAAGAAAGAAAGATCTCTTATCCTTTAAGACTACATGGAGGGAACTTTAAAGTATTACAGTAAGTGAAACAAGACAAACAGAGAAAGACAAGTATCATATGATCTCACTTATTTGTGGAATATAATGAACATAACAGATTGAGGAATGGGGTAGTCCCAGAGACATGGGAGTGGGGTTACAGACTGTCTATCCCCAGAAGAGGGGGTGTTGGAAGAGAGATAAACCTCAAACTTATATGCATGTCAAATGATTAATGGACATGGAAAACAAAGCTGGTGATATGGTGGGGATAGTGGGGCAGAGGGTATCAGAGGAGGAAAAAGGAGAAACATCTGTAACAAAAATGAGTTAATTAACTAAATTTAATAAAGAAAGTTAAAAATTGCCCTGGCTGGTTTGGCTCAGCGGTTAGAGCGTCGGCCTGCGGTCCTGAGAGACCCGGGTTCGGTTCCCACTAAGGGCATGTACCTCGGTTGCAGTTTGTCCCCGGCCCTGGTCGGTTGTGTGGGTGGCAGCCACTCGATGTGTTCCTTTCACGTCCATGTTTCTCTCTCTCTCTGTTCCTCTCTCTCCCTCCCACTCTACCTGAACAAAAAATGGAAAAATGTCCTCGGGTGAGGATAAAAAAAAAAAAAAAAAGAAAGTTAAAAATTGACCCAGTTCCATTTGACCCAGTGATCCCACTTGTAGGAATATACCCTAAAAATCCTGAAACACCAATCAGAAAAAATGCATGTACCCCTATGTTCATAGCAGCACTATGTACAATACCTAAGATCTGGAAACAACCTTAGTGTCCATAAGTAGAGGAGTAGATTTAAAAGTGTGGTACATGTACACAATGGAATGCTATGCAGCTGTAAGAATGAAAGATTTCTTATCCTTTGAGATGGCATGGAAGAACCTGGAGAGTATTATGCTAAGTGAAACAAGCTAAGCAGAGAAAGACAAATATCACATGATCTCACTTATTCATGGAATATAATGAACTGAACAAGCTGCAGAACAAAGTTAACCCAGAGACATGGAGATGGGGTACAGGATGACAAGGCTCAAAGGAGTGGGGTTTGGGGGGGAAGAGATAAACCACAGAACTTATATGCAGGTATACATGACTAATGAACATAGATAACAGAGCTGAGGATGGGGTGGGTGGGAGGAAAGGACGGTGTCAATGGGTGAAAATGAGAAACATCTGTAACAAAAACAAATTAATAAATAAAAAATTTTCAAAAATAAAATGATTATTATTTTAGGCATTATTTTCTACTTTTATTTTTTATACTTACCTTGTTTCTGATATGTACCTTCTTTGCTTTCACATTTTTTTTTTCTTCCTTTTCTAACTCCTTTGGGCTCATACCTTCTTGTATCCTTTTTATGTGTATATTTTCTACTGTTTGTTTGTCTTTTTATATTTTTGTTGAGGCTGGTGCTTTCATCATGATGATGCTAATTTTTTCTTTCAGGTTCTATTTGGTTTGGTCTGGTTTTGCTTTGTCTTCTTTACATTCATTTTTTTCTCCTTCTTCTAATTCATTTGATCTTGCACCTCTTAGTATTTTGTTCTGTGAGTGTATGTGTGTTTTCTGTTAATTTCTGTGTCTTTCACTTTTTATTATTGTTGATGCTGATTTGCAGGTATTTCTTTTTGTTTTGGTCTAGTTTTGCTTTGTTTTGATCTGCCAATACCTATATAATAGTTGTCATGACAGGCTCAAAGGGGAGGAGTTGAACCCACCCCCAAAACTAACATCAGCAATGAAGACCCAAATTCAACAGGAGAGCCCCCATAACCCATACAAGGGTCATTCCTAGAGCACCCAGCTTAGACGATCAAGGAGACTACTCCACTGGCCACCACACCCAGGCTGGGAACCACAGCAGTCTTATCTGCTACACACAGACCTGCCTATGCATCCCAAATATGCCTCACCTGGCCCCAAATTACAAGACCGCTAAAATGGTGAGACAAAGAAACATCCCACAAATGAAAGAAAAGGGGGAATCACCAGAAAAGGAACTACATGAAATGGAGGTAACCAGATTGTGAGAAAAATAATCCAAAAAATAGTTTTAAGGGTGCTCAAACAACTTAGGGAGAATTACAAACAACTTAATGAGAACTAAACCAGCATATAAAAAGACATAAAGCCTTGGCCAGTTTGGCTCAGTAGTGAAAGCACCGACTTGTGAACCAAAGAATCACGGGTTCCATTCTGAGTCCAGGGCATGTACCTCAGTCGTGGTTTGGTCTCCGGCCCTAGTCAGGGTTGTGCAGCAGGTGAACAATCAATATGTCTCTCTCATGTCAATGTTTCTCTCTCTTTCTCTCCAACAATATTGAAGAAAATGGGGAAAAAGTATCCTCATGTGAAGATTAAAAAAAAAAAAGAGGTAGAAGCCATGAAGAAAAATCAAGAGAAAATGAAGAATGACATAGCTCATATTAAAAATACCTAGGAAGGATTTAACAGTAGAGTAGAAGAAGCTGAAGACAAAATCAGTGAGTTAGAAGACAAGGTAGAAAAGAACACCCAATTTGAGCAGTAAATGAAAAAATTAAAAAGTAGTAGAAGAGTTTAGGGTGCTTTGGCACAACACAAAACTTAGCAACATTCACATCACAGGGGTACCAGAAGGAGAAAAATCTGAGAGAGGAATAGAGAACCTGTTTACAGAAATAATGACAGCAAACTTCCCTGACCTTTTGAAGGGAAATGTCAACAAGTCAAGAAGACACAGAGTACCAATCAAGAGGAACTCGAAAAGACCCACACCTAGACACATCATAATTAAAATGGCAAACATTGAATACAAAGAAAGAATTTTAAAGACAGCAAGAGAGACAGAGAGATGACTATAAGGGAGCTCCCATTAGACTGTCTGCTGATTTCTCAATAGCAACATTGCAGGTCAGAAGAGAGTTGCATGGAGTATACAAAGTAATAAAAAACCAAGGGTCTGAGTCCAAGACAACTCTATCCAGAAGGCTATCATTCTGAATTGATCGTGAAATAAAGAGCTTCACAGACCAAAAAAAAAAAAAAAAAAAAAAAAAAACAGGTAAAGATATTTACTGCCACCAAATCAGCACTGGAAAAAATGCTAAAGGGACTGTTGTAAGAAGCAGAAGTAATATATATAGAGAAACTCAGGCAAAAAGAATAAAAATGGCAACAAAGTTCTGTCCAGTTTGACTCAGTGGTTAGAGTTCGGCATGTGGACCAGAGAGTCCCAGGTTTGGTTCCCACTAAGGGCATGTACTTCGGTTGTGGTTTATCACCAGCCCTGGCTAGGGTTGTGCGAGTGGCAACCAGTTGATGTGTCTCTCTCACACTGATGTTTCTCTTTCTTCCTCCCTCCCTTTCTCCCCCTCTATCTGAAAATAAATGTAAAAAAGTGTCCATGGGTGAGGATAAAAAAAAAAAAATGGCAAAAGCCCTGGCCTGTTTGGGTCAGCAGTTAGAGCATTGGCCTGTGGTACAGAGAGACACAGGATCAGTTTCCGTTAGGGGCATGTACCTCGGTTGCAGTTTGTCCCCAGCCCTGGTCGGGTCGGGCGGGATGCAGCCACTTAATGTGTCCCTTTCATGTCACTGTCTCTCTCTCTCTCTCTCTCTCTCTCTCTCTCTCTCTCCCACCCTCCCACCCTCCCTCCCTCCCCACTCTATCTGAACAAAAAATAAAAAAATGTCCTCGGGTGAGGATTAAACAAAAAAATGTCAACAAATAGCTCTGTTTGGTTTAGCTCAGCAGTTAGAGTGTCAGTCTGTGGACCAATGAGACATGGGTTTGATTCCGGTGAAGGGCACATACCTCAGTTGCATTTTGTCCCCAGCCCTACTTGGGGTTTTGCAGGCTGATGTGTCTCTCTCACATCTATGTTTTCTCTCTCTCCCTCTCTCCTACTCTATCTGAAGATAAATTGAAAAATATCCTTGGGTGATTTTATTTATTTTTAAATGGCAACAAATAAGTACCTATCAATAATAATCACAAATGCTCCAATCAAAAGACATAGGATATGCTATCTACAAGAGACCCACCTTAGAAGAAAATATTCAAACACGATGAAAGCAAAAAGATGGAAAAAAATTTCCAGGCAAATGGAAACAAAAAAACAAACCAAAAACTGGCTTAGCAATACTCATATCTGACAAGACACACTTCAAATTAAAGTCCATAATAAGAGATAAAGAAGGTCACTACATAATAGTAAAAGGATCAATCCAACTAGAAAACGTAACCTTAGTGAACATATATATATAGACCCAATCTAGGAGAACCTAAATATATTAAAGAAGTGCTGAAAGACCTCAAGGGAGAGATCAACAACAATACAATCATAGTAGGAAACTTCAACACCCCACTGACATCACTGAACAGATGTTACAGACAAAAAATTACAGAAAACAGAGAACTTAAACAACACAGTAGATCAGATGGATCTGATAGATATTTACAGAACATTTCACCCCAAAACTGCAGAATATGCATTCTTCTCAAGTGCCCATGGGACATTCTCAAAAACACCACATATTAGGACACAAACTAAGTATCTACAAGTTCAAGAAGACTGAAATCTTATCAAGCATATTCTCAGATCACAATAGCACAAAACTACAAATCAATTACAATAAAAACACTCAAAAACATTCAAACACATGGAGGCTAAATGGCATGTTATCATGTTCATGGTAACAATGAATAGGTTACCAATGCGATCATGGAAAATCAAAACTTATTAAAAACTAAAAATGAACACACAACACAAAATCTATGGAACATAGAAAGCAGTCCTGACAGGGACATTCATACCTTTACAGGCCAACCTCAAAAAACAAGAAACATTTCTAATACACTATATAACCTTGTAACTTAAAGAATTAGAAAAAGAAAAAAAGAAAAGAAAAATGCAGAGATAGTAGAAGGAAGAAAATAATAAAGATCAGAGCAAAAATAAATGATACAGAGACTAAAAAACAATACCAAAGTACAAGAAAAACAAGAGCTATTTCTTTGAAAAAATAAACAAGTTTGATGAACCTTAGCCAGACTCACCAAGAAACAAAGAGAGAAGACCCAAATTAATAAAATCAGAAATGAAAGCAGTGAAGTAACAACTCACACCACAGTAATAAAAAGCAATGTTGGAAGATATTATGAACAATTATATGCAAGAAATTGTCAAAATGGACAAATTTCTAGAATCATACAGTCCTCTAAACCCCACCCGGAAAGAGTCAGAAAACCTGAACACACCAATAACAACTAAGGAAACAAAATCAGTAATCAATAAACTGCTAGCAACAAAAAGCCTGGATCTGGATGGCTTCACAGGGGAGTTTACCAAACATTCAAAGAACTAACACTTACTCTTCTCAAACTATTCCAAAAAATTCAAGAGGAGGAAGGACTTCCAAACTCTTTTTATAAGGCCAGCATAATCTAAAATCCAAAACCAAGAAAAGACACTACAAAGAAAGAAAAGTATAAGCCAATATACCTGATGAACATATGCCAAAACCCTCAACAAAATATTAGCAAATTGGATACAGCAATATGCTAATAAAATTATACTATGACCAAATGGGATTTAACCCACGTATGCAACAATGGTATAATATTTTTAAATGAATAAATGTGATAAATCACATAAATACAATCAAAGATAAAAATCATAAGATCATATGAATAGATCCTGAAAAACTATATGACAAAATATAGCACCTATTTTTGATAAAAAGTGCTCAGCTATGTGAGAATAGAAGGATCATACCTCAGCATAATAAAGGCCATATATATAAAACATAAAGCCAACATTATTCTAAAAGGGCAAAAACTAAAAGTATTTCCCTTAAGAACAGGAATAAGACAGGGATGTCCACTTTTGCCACTCTTATTCAACTTAGTAGTATAGGTCTTAGCCACAACATTAGACCAGAAAAAACCATAAAAGGCAACCAAATTGGAAAGGAGAAAGTGAAACTGTCATTATTCACAGTTGACATGATACCATACACAGAAATCATTAAAGATTCCAACAAAAAACTATAAGATTTAACAAATGAATTTAGCGAAGTAGCAGGATATAAAATCAATATCCAGAAATTGATGGCATTTTTGTAAACCAATAATAAACACACAGAAAGAAAAACTAGAAAAAATCCCATTTACCACTGCAGGGGAAAAAATTAACATACCTAGGAATGAACTTAACCAAAAAAGAAAAAAGACTGGTTCTCAGGAAACTAAAGGAGAGTAAAAAAAAATAGTGGAAGACAGAAAGAAGTGGAAGTATATACCATATTCATGGATTAGAAGTACTGACATCATTAAAATGTCCATATTACCCAAAGCAATTTAGATTAAATAAAATACCCATTAAAATATCAAAGGTATATTACATAGATCCAGAAAAAATACTCCAAAAGTTTATATGGAAACAAAATGACCACAAAAATCCATAGCAATCTTGCAAAACTAGAATAATGTTGGAGGGATCACAATACCAGATATCAAGTATACTACAAAGCCACTGTAATACAAACAGCCTGGTACTGCCACAAGAACAGGCATGTAGATCAATGGAACAGAACAGAAAACCCAGAAATGGACCCAAGACAGTATGCTCAATTAATATTTGACAAAGGAGGCAAGAGCATATAATGTAGAAAAGACAGTCTCTTCAATAAATGGTGTTAGAAAAAATTGGACAGCTACATGCAAAAAAAAATTAAACTAGACCACCAACTTACACCATACACAAGACTAAACTCAAAATGGATAAAATATTTAAGTATGACTCATAAGTCCATAAACATCCTAGAAGAAAATGTAGGCAACAAAATTTCAAACATCACAAACAGCAGAATTTTCAGTGATACATCACCTAAGGCAAGAGAAACAAAGAAAATAATGAACATGTGGAATTACATCAAACAAAAAAGCTTCTGCACAGCAAAAGAAACAAGCATCAAAATGGAAAAGGAACCCACTGTATGGGAGAGCATAATTTCCAATGATACATCCAATAAGGGGCTAATTTCCAAAATATATAAAGTACTCACACAAAACAAAAGGAACACAAAGAACCCAATTTAAAAATGGGCAGAAGACCTAAAGAGACACCTCTCCAAATAAAACATATAAATGGCCAAGAGACATATAAAAACAATGCTCAACATGACTAATCATCCTCAGAGATGCAAATTAAAACAACAATGAGGTATCACCTTATACTTGCTAGAATGGCCACCATCAACAAATCATCAAACAACAAGTACTGGCGAGGGTATGGAGAAAAAGGGACTCTAGTACACTACTGGTGGGAATGCAGACTGGTGCAGCCACTATGGAAAACAATACAGTGTTTCCTCAAAAAATTATAAATTTATCTGCCATTTGATCCAATGATCCCACTTCTAGGAATATACCCTACGAGGCCTCAAACACCATCAAAAGAAGGAATAGATGTACTCCTATGTTCATAGCAGCACTATTTACAATTGCTAAGATCTGGAAACAGCCCAAGTATTCATCAATAGATGAGTTGATAAAAAAGCTATGGTACATATACACAATGGAATACTATGCAGCTGTAAGAAAGAAAGATCTCTTATCCTTTGACATGACATGGAGGGACCTGGTGAGTATTATCCCAAATAAAACAAGCCAATCAGAGAAAGACAAATATCACATGATCTCACTTATTTGTGGCATATAATGAACAAAACAAGCTGAGGAACAAAACAGACCCAGAGACAGGGAAGTGGAGTGCGGAATGGCAAACCTCACAAGAGGCGGATGAGGGCAAGGGGGGAGGAGGAAAGAAATAAACCACAGAACTTGTATGCATAAACCAGGACATTGACAATAATGCTGGGAGTGAGTGCAGTATTGGGAAGAGGGTGTCATTGGAGGAAAGGAGAATAAATAAATACATAAACAAACAAACAAACATTTAAAGAAAAGAAATATGCTGTCATGTTTTGGATACCATTATTTACTTCTAGAAAAACTAAAATAGAAAAAGAACATGGCGGTGGGCAGGACCAGAAGGAGGGTGAGTGTGTGAGATAGTGAGTGAGTGTGTGAGAGAGTATAAGTGGACGTGAAGGTAGACGACCAAACCCAAGCAGTGCAAAGCCACAGAGCAGAAAGTTTCTGTGCTGTGGATGGGAGCAGCCTGCTACAGAGGTAAGCTGCCCTTCAGGGCACTGCTCCCTGCGCAGCAGGTTATCCCTGGGAAGAGGCAGTGGAAGCGTCGAGGGCCCAGCAACCTGAGCCCACCAGCACACCTGGCAGCATCTGACCAGTGGACACTCTGTGTCAACACAGACCAGTGCACAGTAGTGGAGCTCCCAAGGTGCTGGTCGTGGAAGCCACAGGGAGCCCAGAGCCCAGCATTATCCCCCATAATAGCAGCCCGATCAGAGTCTAGATATACTCCAAACAGAGGCTAGGGAGCAGACATCCATCATCAGGCAACAGAAGGAGAGACCAGAAGCTGAGACCCACCCCCAAAATCTACAGCAAAAGCTGAGCAGAAGTTGAGCCCCACAGGGCAGCAGCACTCCCCAGCTGCCAGGGGCTGGACCTGGGGCTCCACAGAGAGCTGTGTTGTCCAGTAGCTTATAAGAGCAGTGGGAAGCCTGAGCCCCAGAGAGACTGATGCAATCCAGCTGCTCACCCACAGGAACTGCACAGTGAGGAGACACCAGAGAGGCCTATGCAACCCAGCAGCCCATAACACAGGCATAGAGCCAGGTCCCCAAAGGGACTGTGCCATCCAGTTATCCCTGGGACCTGCAGGGTGCAGGGGCACCAGAAAGTCCTGTATGACCCTGCTGTAAACAAGATAGGCATAGAGGATGTGAAAATGGAGGCAGAGTGAATAGAAGCTAGGAAGACAATCTCCCAAAACCAAATAGGAATTACAACTAAAATAAAGACAAATCCTCTGAGAAAAGCAACAGAAAAGCAGCAGGAGAGGACCATATAACCAAGGACACTGGTAGGATCTGCAGAGGCGTGAGAGGGTGGTGGGCTGGGAGCCCAAGGACAGCAGCAGTCTTAGCTGTGCTCTTGAGGAATAAAGATCAAGCCCGCTCCACAACACTGAGAGCCCGGACAGAGCATTAAATTAACCATAGCCACTCACCTGGGGGCTACGGCAGAGGGAGGGCAGACTGGGCTGGAACTCTGTGGGGATACCAGGGATTTGGAGAGCACTCATTATTTTTCCTGAGTTGCAGCCACAAAGGATAGTCGCCAGTGTGCTCCTTCCCTGAACTGTGAAAAAAAAACAGCAGCCTCCCACCCCTGGGAGATTCAGCCTTTCCCTTCCCAGGAAGCAAAGAAATGCAAATTGAGGCTCATGAACAGCCTCTATCCTATCCTCTGGAAATCCTCTTAGGCAGAACACCAGGGCTACATTCCAAGGCATAGAGTAACTGTGACTACTAGCCACCAGGAAAAAGCTAGAGGATAACTGAACCTTTCCTGGGCTTGGAAATCTACCCAGGAAAGTAAGACTTGGCAGTGATGTTTATAGTGGGCCCATACAGGGTCATCAAACCCCAGTAGAGGGAACCACAAACAGCAGAACATCAATACCCACAGGGAGAATTTGGCAGGCTCCAAAACCCACTGAAATAGCCAAAATGGTAAAATAAAGACCACATGATAGGACAAAAACTAAATCTCTACAAGTTCAAGAGGACTGAAATCATATCAAGCATCTTCTCAGATCACAATGGCATGAAACTAGAAATCAACGGCAACAAAAACATGCAAAGACATTTGAAAACATGGAGGCTATATAGCATGTTATTAAACAATGAATGGGTTACAAAGGAGATAAAGGAAGAAATAAAAAACTTCCTGGAAACCAATGAAAATGAACACACAACAACACAAAATCTATGAGATGCAGTGAAAGCAGTTCTGAGAAGGAAGTTCATAACACTGCAGTCCTACCTCGGAAAACAAGAAAAAATTCTAATAGGCTATCTAACCTCACAACTTAAAGAACTAGAAAGCAAATGAAAACAAAACCCCAGAGCAAGTAGAAGGAAGGAAACAGTAAAAATCAGAGCAAAAACAAATGACATAGAGATTAAGAAAAAAAAAAAAAATCAAAGGATCAATGAATCAAAGAGCTGGTTTTTTGAAAAGAAAAACAAGATTAATAGACTCCTAGCTAGACACACCAAAAAACAAGGAGAGAGAACCCCAATATACAAAATCAGAAAGAAAAGAAGTAACAACTGACACCACAAAAATACAAAATATCGTTAACAATTACTATGAACAATTGATATGGCAACAAATTTGACAATTTAAGCAAAATAGACAAATTTCTAGAAACACACAGGCTCCCAAAACTGGACTCGGAAGTGATAGAAAACTTGAACAGAACAATAACAACAAAAGAAATTGAAGAAGTAATCAAGACTCTCACAGAAAACAAAAGCCCAGGCCCGGACGGCTTCACAGCGGAATTTTACAGAACATTCAAAAAAGAACTAATACCCATTTTCCTCAAACTATTTCAAAAATTTCAAGAAGAAGGAAGACTTCTGAACTCATTTTATGAGGTAAATATAATTCTAATTCCAAAACCAGAAAAAGACACTACACAGAAAGAAAACTACAGGCCAATATCCCTGATGAACATAGATACCAAAACCCTGAACAAAATGCTAGCAAATCAGATCCAGTAATACATCAAAAACATTATTCACCATGACCAAGTGGGATTCATCCCAGGGATGCAAGGCTGGTACAATATTTGCAAATCAATAAATGTGATACACCACAAAAACAAAGTGAAAGATAAAAATCATATGATCATATCAATAGACACTGAAAAAATATTAGACGAAATCCAGCACCCATTTTAATAAAAGCGCTCAGCAATGTGGGAATAGAGGGATCATATATCAACATAATAAAGGACATATATGACAACCAACATTGTACTAAATGGGCAAAAATTAAAAGCATTTCCTTAAGAACAGGAACAAGACAGGAATGCCACTTTCACCATTCTTATTTAACATAGTCCTGGAAGTCTTAGCCACAGCAATCAGACAGAAAGAAAAAATAAAAGGGATCCAAATTGTAAAGGAGGAAGTGAAACAGTCAGTATTCGCAGATGACATAATGCTATATGTAAAAAACAAAGACTCCATCAAAAATCGACTAGACTTAACAAATTAATTTGGCAAAGTAGCAGGATACAAAATTAATGTCAAGAAATCGATGGCATTCTCATACAACAATGATGAACTCACAGAAAGAGAAACTGAAAAAAAACAACCCCATTTACCATCATGGCAAAAAGTTAAGATACTTAGGAATAAACTTAACCAAAGAAGTAAAGGACCTATTTTCAGAAAACTACAGGTCATTGAAAAAAAAAAATAGAGAAAGATATAAAAAAGTGGAAGCACATACCTTGTTCATGGATTGAAAGAATTAACATCGTTAAAATGTCTGTATTACCTAAAGCAATCTATAGATTCAATGCAATCCCGATCAATATACCAATGACATATTTCACAGAACGAGAACAAATACGTCAAAAGTTCATATGGAACCAAAAAGACCCCAAATAGCCACAGCAATTTTGAACAAGAAAAACAGAGTAGGTGGAATCACAATACCAGGTATTAGGTTATACTACAAAGCTACTGTTATCAAAACAGCCTGTTACTGACACAAGAACAGACATATAGAACAGTGGAACAGAACAGAGAACCTAGAAACGGGCCCAAGTCATTATGCTAAATTAATATTTGACAAAAGAGGCAAGAGCATACAATGGAGTAAAGACAGCCTCTTTAATAAATGGTGGTGGGAAAAATAGACAGCTACATGCAAAAAAAATGAAACTAGACCATCAACTTACACCATACACAAAAATAAACTCAAAATGGATCAAAGACTTAAATGTGACTCATGAATCCATAAAAATTTTAAAAGAAAATGTAGACAACACAATTTTGGACATCATACACAGCAGAATTTTCACTGATACATCACCTTAGGCGACAGAAACACAGGAGTAAATGAACACACGGGACTACATCAAACTCAAAAGCTTCTGCACAGCAAAAGAAACAACCATCAAAATGGAAAGGCAACCCACTGTATGATAGAACATAATTGCCAATGATACATCAGATAAAGGTTAATTTTCAAAGTATACAGAGTACTCATACAACTCAACCAATGGAAGTCAAAGAACCCAATTAAAAATAGGCAGAGGAGCTGAATAGTCACCACTCCAAAAAGGACATGCAAATGGCCAAGAGACATATGAATAAATGCTCAACATAACTAATCATCAGAGAGATGCAAATTAAAACAATGAGGTATCACCTCACACCTGTCAGAATGGCCACCATCAACAAATCATCAAACAAGTGTTGGCAAGGGTGTGGAGAAAAGGGGATTCTATTACACTGCTGGTGGGAATGCAGACTGGTGCAGCCACTATGGAAAACAATATGGTATTACCTCAAAAAATTAGAAATTGAACTTCCATTTGACTCAGTGATCCTGCTTCTAGAAATGTACCCTAAAAAGTATGAAATACCAATCAGAAAGAATATGTGTACCCCCATGTTTGTAGTAGCACTATGTACAATAGCTATGATCTGGAAACAGCCCAAGTATCCATCAGTAAACAAATGGATAAAAAACTGTGCTACATATACTCAACGGAGTACTAGGCAGGTATAAGAAACAAAGATCTTTTATCCTTTGAGACGACATGGAGAAACCTGGAAAGTATTATCCTAAGCAAAACAAGCCAAGCAGAAAAAGACAAATACCACATGACTTCACTTATTTGTGGAATATAATGAATATAACAGGCTGAGGAACAGGGTAGACCCAGAGACATGGAAGTAGTGTACAGACTGACCACCCTCAGAAGGGGAGTGGGAAGGGAAGAGATAAACCACAGAACTTATAAATCATGTACATAAAACCGATGGACATGAACAACAATGCTGGGGATGAGTTGGCGGGGGATGGGGAGGAGGGTGTCAACAGGGAAAAAGGGACACATCTGTAACAAAAATAAATTAATTAAAAAGGTTAATAAAAAATTTTATCCTCAGATGAGGATAAAAAAAATAATAATAAAGGTTAATTGCATCACTGGGCAGGGAAAATGCAAGATGAGCCTGAAGTATCCTGTCATGTCAGAAAATAAGAAAATACTCATAAGAGGATGGAAATGTTAAAAGAACACAGGAAACAACTGGAAGGCATTCCCACTAGCCAGATACATGAGTTTAAGCAATGAAACTAATTAAATGTAGTAATGGATTAAAGCTATAAAATAAATATCCATGACTCCCTATAGATATACAAAATTGAAAAATAAATGGATAGAAGAGACATCGTTTTCTTACATTAAAAATAGAGTTAATAAATGTAGAAGGAATAATGGAAACAGGAAATTGCAATCAGGCAGTAATAATTGTTGCAGAGGAGAATCATCAGTGGATGCTAAGATTAATGGGCAAAGAAATAATGGAAAAAACTGGATGTTTACTAAGTCTCATAGGATCTTTCTAAAGATACTTACTACAAAGGGGAAAATGGTAACATTACGGTGGGAAACCTGGCCACTATCTAAGTGCAAAAGAACAGTAGACATCATGCACTGAGAAGGGCACAGCATCAGTTGTGTGGTATTTTTTTTTTATTGGTACAAATTTCTCTTTGAATTTAATATTTATACAGTTAAACAGCAAGGTAGGAAAAATATATACACGCGTTGCTCATTTCACCTCTGTCTGTCTCCTCAACTCTGACAGGGAAAGTTTATGTCCAGGGTCCTGCTTCTGTCAACCTCCTCTCCTCAGCTGCCCCCTCCCTCCCAGCAGCCTGTCCAGGACATTCACCCCTTGCAAATCCAGGGGTGGGAGGCTCAGCACCCATAACCTGGCCACCTGACAATCACCTTCGGGGGGGGGCTAGTGGTGAGAAGCATCCAGGAGGCAGGTTAAACCAAACTGACAGTGCCCAAAGGCCACCTACTGGGGGGGCAGCACACCTGCTGCCTGAAGCCCAGAAATGCCTCCTGGCAGGATTCAGTTCTCCTCTGGTACCTTCTGCGAAGTCTGTGCTTCCCTAGCCAAGAACAGAAAGGGTGGTCCCATTCTCTCCAGCCAGAGAAAGCTGCAGGAGAAGAGACTCCAGGGTGCAGTGCCAGCTGCCTCCTTGCCTACACCCCCACCCCCACCCCCACCCCCAGCTGTGCATGACTTAAATTGGCCCTAACACTGAGTTCAGCCTGGAAAGGCAAGTTCACAACCAATGTCACCACCTCTCTCCGTGGAAAAAGACCAGACAACGCACACCAGTTCCCCGTGGGTCGTCCCACAGTGATCCAAAGCACAAGGCATGGGTTGAAAACTTTGCTACCCTTATTCTAGTTTCTTCTGGCCTTTCCCTCAGGACAGCCAGGGTCCTGCCTCAAGACAGACATTCCATAAGCCTGGGAAGAATTTTGATCCTAACCCAGGGTGTGCAGGAAACTCCGACCTCCCTTCCCTGACGACCCTATTTACCCTCTAAGCCTGTGGTACCCTCACAGCTACTCTTTCACATTCTGCCGACCTGAATGGCTCTGGACAACGCACACCCCATTCCAGTCGGGAGAGTCGCTCCACTGCTCCCCAAAGCACGGGAGTCCTTCTCTCTTGGAGAGCGCTGCCATCTGCCTCTGCCTTGCGCCCTGAACGCCTGGCCTTAGGCGGTGGGACAATCCGGGGAGGGCAAGGGCGGGCACGGAGAGAGCCTGCGCCCTGGATCCCCGCAACAGGCAGCGGAGGAAAGATGTGGGTTACAGACCAGCAGGAGACACCAGCTGCACAGCCCCGCGGTCTGCCCAAGGCCGAAGAAGACAGTGGCCCCCAGCGCCGGGTACTGGAGGGCTGCTCCTGGTAGGTGCCCAGCTCCGCGCTGCGCTCAACCGCCGGACTCTCGGGGGCGACGCGCTGAGCCCGGACTCCGGATCCACTTCGCACTTCAGCGCCCCAGGGCTCGTCGGGGACGCCCCCGTTGCAACCCCAGTGTGGGCGCCAGCGCGCCCAGGAGCACTCAGACCTCATGGGCCACCGGTGCACCCTCGGTCATGGGGGCAGTGGATAGCACCTGCGGGGCACAGGCGGTGACCGGGCCCCAGGAAGGACAGACCGCCCGCCTCTAGCGGGGCTGCGGAACAGCCCGAGCCCGAGACAAATGCGCCCCCCGCCCGCCGCTTCCCTCCAGAAATGGCTGGGCGGCCCCTCCCCCACCAGCGGGGCTCGGGGGGTACTCCAGGGGGTCCTCGCCGCTGAGCTCAAATTGAAAGGGTCCGGGCGCCCATTCTGGCGCCGTCCTCGCCGGGTCTCACCTCACTGTGGACGCTGGCGGAGTCCCCACGGGCACTGCACAGGCGGCGCGGTCCCGACTGGAGCACCGCCCCCGGCCCGTCTGCTCCTGTGTCTAGGTGTGGGTCTTTTGGAGTTCGTCTTGATTGGTACTCTGTGTCTTCTTGACTTGTTGACATTTCCCTTCAAAAGGTCAGGGAAGTTTGGTGTCATTATTTCTGTAAACAGGTTCTCTATTCCTCTCTCAGATTTTTCTCCTTCTGGTACCCCTGTGATGTGAATGTTGTTAAGTTTTGTATTGTGCTAAAGCTCCCTAAACTCTCCTGCTTTTTAATTACTTTTCTCATTTACTGCTCAAATTGGGTGTTCTTTTCTACCTTGTCTTCTAACTCACTGATTTGGTCTTTAGCTTCTTCTGATCTACTATTAAATCCTTTCTAGTTATTTTTAATATCAGCTATGTCATTCTTCATTTCCTCTTGATTTTTCTACATAGCTTCTACCTCTTTTTTTTTTTTTAACCTCGCGTGAGGATATTTTTTTCCCATTCATCTTCAATATTGTCAGAGAGAAAGAGAGAGAAACATTGACATGAGAGGGACATATTGATTGTTCACCTCCTGCACAACCCCGACTAGGGTCGGAGACCGAACCGCGACTGAGGTACATGCCCTGGACTGGGAATGGAACCCTTGACTCTCTAGTTCACAAGTCAGCACTTTTACCACTGAGCCAAACTGGCCACGGCTTTATGTCTTTCTTTATGCTAGTGTAGTTCTCATTGTTTGTAATTCTCCCTAAGTTGTTTGAGCACCCCTGGAACTATTCTTTTTCTCACAATCTGCTTGCCTCCATTTCATGTAGTTCGTTTTCTGGTGATTCCCCCTTTTCTTTCATTTGTGGGATGTTTCTTTGTCTCACCATTTTAGCGGTCTTGTAATTTGGGGCCAGGTGAGGCATATTTGGGATGCATAGGCAGGTCTGTGTGTAGCAGATAAGACTGCTGTGGTTCCCAGCCTGGGTGTGGTGGCCAGTGGAGTAGTCTCCTTGATCGTCTAAGCTGGGTGCTCTAGGAATGACCCTTGTATGGGTTATGGGGGCTCTCCTGTTGAATTTGGGTCTTGATTGCTGTTGTTAGTTTTTGGGGTGGGCTCAACCCCTCCCCTTTGAGCCTGTCATGACAACTATTATATAGGTGTGGACAGATCGAAGCAAAGCAAAACTAGACCCAACCAAACAGAAATACCTGCAAAAATCAACATCAACTATAATAAAAAGTGAAAGACACAGAAATTAACAGAAAACACACATACACTCACAGAACAAAATAGTAGGAGGTGCAAGATCAAATGAATTAGAAGAAGGAGAAAAAAAATGAATGTAAAGAAGGCAAAGCAAAACCAGACCAAACCAAATAGAACCTGAAAGAAAAAATTAGCATCATCATGATGAAAGCACCAGCCTCAACAAAAATATAAAAAGACAAACAAACAGTAGAAAATATACACATAAAAAGGATACAAGAAGGTATGAGCCCAAAGGAGTTAGAAAAGGAAGAAAAAAAAAATGTGAAAGCAAAGAAGGCACATATCAGAAACAAGGTAAGTATAAAAAATAAAAGTAGAAAATAATGATTAAATTAATAATCATTTTATTTTTGAAAATTTTTTATTTATTAATTTGTGTTTGTTACAGATGTTTCTCATTTTCACCCATTGACACCGTCCTTTCCTCCCACCCACCCCATCCTCAGCTCTGTTATCTATGTTCATTGGTCATGTATACCTGCATATAAGTTCTGTGGTTTATCTCTTACCCCACAAACCCTTCCCTCCTCTGAGACTTGTCAGCCTGTACTCCACCTCCATGTCTCTGAGTCAATTTTGTTCTGCAGCTTGTTTAGGTCATTATATTCCAGAAATAAGTGAGATCATGTGATATTTGTCTTTCTCTGCTTGGCTTGTTTTGCTTAGCATAATACTCTCCAGGTCCTTCCATGCCATCTCAAAGGATAAGAGATCTTTCTTTCTTATAGCTGCATAGTATTCCATTGTGTACATGTACTCATCCACTGATGGACACTTGGGTTGTTTCCAGATCTTAGCTATTGTAAATAGTGCTGCTATGAACATAGGGGAGATATATTCTTTCTGATTCGCACTTCAGGTTTCTTAGGGTATATTCCTAGAAATGGGATCACTGGGTCAAATGGCACTGGGTCAATTTTTAACTTTTTAAAAAAATTTAATTAATTTATTTTTGTTACAAATGTTTCTCTATTTCCCTTTACTGATACCCCTACCTGTCCCCATCTTTGTTGTCCATGTCCTCAGCTTTGTAGTCCATGTCCATTGTTCATGCATACATGCAAATAAGTTATGTGGTTTATCTCTCCCCCTCACCCACTCTTCTGAGGATTGTCAGTCTGTACCCCACTTTTACATCTCTGGGACTACCCTGTTCCTCAGACTGTTGTGTTCATTGTATTCCACAAATAAGTGAGATCATGTGATATTTGTTGTCTTACCTTGGCTTGTTTTGCTTAGGATAATATTTTTCAGGTCCCTCCATATCGTCTCAAAGAATAAGAGATTTTTCTTTCTTACAGCTGCATAGTACTCCATTGTGTATATGTAACACAGCTTTCTTATCCATTTGTTTACTGATGGACATTTGGGCTGTTTCCAGATCTTAGCTATTGTAAATAGTGCAGCTATAAACATGGAGGTACATATATTCTTTCTGATTAGTGTTTGAGGCCTCTTAGGGTATATTGCTAGAAGTGGGATCACTGAGTCAAATGGCAGTTCAATTTTTAATTTTTTTGAAGTAACACCACATTGTTTTTTATAGTGGTTGGACCAGTCTGCATTCCCACCAGCAGTGTACTAGAGTCCCGTTTTCTCCACACCATTGCCAACGCTTGTTGTTTGATGATTTGTTGGTGGCAGCCATTCTGACAGGTGTGAGGTGGTACCTTATTGTTGTTTTGCTTTGCATTTCTCTGATGATGTGTGATGTTGAGCATTTTTTCGTATGTCTCTTAGCCATTTGCAGGTCCTGTTTGGAGAGGTGTCTATTTAATTCCTCTGCCCAATTTATAATTGGGTTTGATGTCTTCCTTTTGTTGAGTTGTATGTGCACTCTATATAAATTGGAAATTAACCCCTTATCTGATATATCATTGGCAATTATGCTCTCCCATACAGTGGGTTGCCTTTCCATTTTGATGATTGTATCTTTTGCTGTGCAGAAGCTTTTGAGTTTGATGTAGTCCCGTGTGTTCATTTTCTCCTGTGTTTCTGTTGCCTTAGGTGATGTGTCAGTGAAAATTTTGCTGCATATGATGTCTGAAATTTTGTTGCCTACATTTTCTTCTAGGATTTTATAAATTCATGAGTCACATTTAAGTCTTTTATTCATTTTGTGTTTATTTCTTTGTACAGTGTAAGTTGGTGGTCTAGCTTCATTTATTTATTTTTTGCATGTAGCTGTCCAATTTTTCCAACACCATTTATAAAGAGGCTGTCTTTACTTCACGGTAAGCTCTTTCCACTTTTGTCAAATATTAATCGAGCATAATGTGTTGGGGCAATATCTGGGTTCTCTGTTCTGTTCCATTGACCTATGCCTCTTCTTGTGCCAGTACCAGGCTGTATTGATTTCACTGGCCTTGCAGTATAACCTGATATCTGGTACTGTGATCCTTCCTACTTTGTTCTTCATTTTCAGGATTGCTGTAGCTATTTGGGTTTTACTTTTTATTCCATATAAACTTTTGGAGTATTTGTTCTAGTTCTGTGAAATATGTCATTGGTTTTTAATGAGGATTGCATTGAATCTCGAGATTGCTTTTGGTAATATGGACATTTTAATGATGGTATTTCTTCCAATCCATGAACAAGGTATGTGCTTCCACTTTTTTATATCTTCCTCTATTTTTTTTTTTTTTTTTTAATGTCCTGTAGTCTTCTGCAAATAGGTCCTTTACTTTTTTGGTTAAGTTTATTCCTAGGTATCTTAATTTTTTTGCCATGATGGTAAATGGGATTTTTTTTAAAATTTCTCTTTCTGTTAGTTCATTATCGGTGTACAAGAATGCTGTCAATTTCTTAATGTTAATTTTGTATCCTCCTACTGTGCTAAATTCATTTATTAAATCTAGTAGTTTTTTTATGGAGTCTTGAGTGTTTTCTATGTGCAATATCACATCATCTGCAAATAATGACAGTTTCACTTTCTCTTTTTCAATTTGGGTCCCTTTTATTTTTTCTTCATGTCTAATTGCTGTTGCTGACTTTCAGTATCGTGTTAAATAAGAGTGGCAAAAGTGGGCATCTCTGTCTTGCTCCTCTTCTTAAGGGAAATGCTTTTAGTATTTGCCCATTGAGTATGATGTTGGCTGTAGGTTTTTTAATATATGGCCTCTATTATATTGAGATATGGTCCCTCTGTTCCCACATTGCTGAACATTTTTATCAGAAATGGGTGCTGGATTTTGTCAAATGGTTTTTCAGTGAATATTGCTATTTTCATATTTTTTTGTTTGTTTTTTTTTTTAATCCTCACCCGAGGGCATTTTTCCATTTTTTTTTTTCAGACAGAGTGGGAGAGAGAGAGAGTAAGAGAGAGAGAGAGAGAGAGAGAGAGAGAGAAACATTGACGTGAAAGGGACACATCGAGTGGCTGCCACCTGCAAAGCCAACCAGGGCCAAAGACAAACTGCAACTGAGGTACACACCCTTTGCGGGAACTGAACCAGGGTCTCTCTGGACCACAGGCTGACACTGTAACTGCTGAGCCAAACTGGCCAGGGCTTCATGTGGTTTTTATCTTTCATTTTGTTTGTGGTGTACCACATTTATTGATTCACAAAATTGTACCATCCTTGCATTCCTGGGGTGAATTTTACTTGGTCATGGTGAATAATTTTTTTATTGTATTGCTGGATCCAATTTGCTGATATTGTTTTAAGGATTTTGGCATCTATGTTCATCAGAAATATTGGCCTATAGTTCCTTCTTTGTAGTGTCTTTATCTGGTTTTGGAA
This sequence comes from Molossus alvarezi, assembly GCA_037176705.1. NCBI lineage: Eukaryota > Metazoa > Chordata > Mammalia > Chiroptera > Molossidae > Molossus > Molossus alvarezi. The sequence continues at coordinate 125,047,020 of CM073885.1, forward strand.
TTAGAATTGTGCTGGCTTCATAAAACAAAAGTCTTCTTTCTTCTTGAATTTTTTGGAATAATTTGAGGAGGATGGGTGTTAGTTCTTTGAATGTTCAGTAAAATTCCCCCATGAAGCCATCCGGGCCTGGGCTTTTGTTTGATGGGAGTTTCTTGATTACATCTTTAATTTTCTTACTTGTTATTGATCTGTTCAAGTTTTTTATCTCTTTCTGGTTCAGTTTAGAGAGACTGTATGATTCTAGAGATTTGTTCATTTTGCCTACATGGTCCAATTTGTTGGCATTTAGTTGTTCTTAGTAGGGCAATGGTTTAACCAAGTGAACTACCCACCCAAGGTCTGTTGACTAGTTAAATGAATTTTATGAACACAGACCTTTGTTTCTAGCCTTAGTTTCCTGATGTTTACATCACAGGTCATCTATGAAGACTGCTCAGTATTTTTAATACTACTCTAAGAGATTATTTTATAACTGGTAGGCAATAGGCATTTTTAAGTATATAAAATTTATTAGAAATGTCACTTGAATAAAGCTTGGTGTCACTTCCCAGCCCAGTAAGGTTTGTATGTGAGAGATGATGTGGTTATTCCTGCAGTGTGGACTAAATAACAATGGGGAGCTTGCGGGGTACAGGGTGAAGAAACTTCTTCTTGTAGCTCATTTCTTGTATTTCAATGTTGTGATTTTCCTAGAATATTATAATGTACAAACAAATAGTCTAGCACTATATGCAAATAATTTTATATCTTATTTTGATATTCCAATTTTTCTGAATTTCTTTCTTTAGTGAGATTCAGTAAGAATCAGTTGCATTCATGTTTCAACTTGTGAAGATTCTGAATTTTGCCATCTTTATATTTATTGTACTATTGTGTAGGTATCTTTCACAATTCTTTTATATTATTGGCGATGTTTTCAAGAGATGACCTCTCCTTGCTCCTTCTAAATCTTATTCTAGGCTCTTTTTTCTGCCACCATGTTAAGACCAAAACAAAACTGGTAGAAACTGATGTCTGATGTCTGTCATTTTTTTTGCAGTCTTCAGGAAAAGAAGTTAGAATTATTTTAGATTGGTCTAGTGTTACACCACCCTGCTGTTAGGAGTCCTTTATATCTGAATTACTTCTTTGTTAACATAAATCTTTTTTTTTTCTTCTGGAATTGATTAGTTGCCTTAATAATTTCTTCATATACAGGTACCATTTACCTTATGCATTGTGTTCCTATTAAATGTAAATTGAATCTTAATATATTCTAAGTGCCTTAGGGGACTTTTCTGTTAGAAGAATTCTTTTTGTAAAGCAAATAATTACCTACTAATTATGTTTTGGGTTGTTTTTGTTTGTTTTCTTTTCAGTTGTTAGTGGTAGTTTTTTGTTTTAATTTTCTAGATTTGGATTTTTAAATACAGGGTTTACTTAAAAATAGGTTATAGTTAAAAGCAATTTCTAAGGCCGTTTCTGAACTTTCTCTTCGCTGAGTTAAAATGCACTGAGTCAAGCAGTAATTTGAGGTTTTCTGTACAGAATATTAAGTTCTAAGAAAGAAAACAACTTCGGTCTTCTTTTGAGTGTCTTGTCACTTATAGTAACTAGAGGATTTTTACAGGTAACATCGACCAATTCTCATTATGCTGACTACAATTTCTTTGTGCTTAAAATCTGGTTTTACTTTATCTTCCCTCTTCTTTGTTGCAGCTGGTGGATAGCGAGGTGGTTATGCTTTCAGCACACGGGGAAAAAAGGAAGACGAGCCTGATAGAGCTACAGGAGCAGCTTCAACAGCTTCCAGGTCTGATAGCAGATTTAGAATCCACGACAGCAAATTTGAGTAAGTTTTATGTTTATATCTGTATGTCACATTTAAGAATGAAAATAATTAGGGCTGGACTTGGTATAATTTCCAAGCTTTCTAAGAATACATTAAATTTTTGGTTGACAGGTTTTTCGGAAAGTGGTTAAGTTCTAGTTAATTTTATATTCTGATTGAGGATTAGACAGAAAAGGATTTAAATTGTAGAAATGGTTTCTAAAATATACCAGTAACTGTTTCTGACTCATTTCATCTCAAGAAATACAGTTATAATTTTTTTATTCTTAAGTGGCTTAGGGTTGTTTTTGTGACATTAAGATCTCTGTTTAAAAGTATAAATATAGAAAATTAAAAGGGATTAGGGTGATTTTGTCCTGACTATAGTATATACTGTGGGAGTTATTGCTTTTAAAATTAGGTCTGCTTAGCCCTGGCTGGTGTGGCTCAGCAGTTAGAACATTGGCCTGCACACTGAAGGGTCTCGGGTTCAATTCCCAGTCAAGGGCATGTACCTGGGTTGCAGGTGTGATACGTGGTCCTGGTCTGGGCATGTGTGGGAGGCAACCAACTAATGTGTGTCTCTCACATCAGTGTTTCTTTCTCTTTCCCCTACCCACCCCCGCCTTCCACTCTATCTCTAAAAATCAATGGAAAAATGTCCTTGGATGAGGATTAGCCACAGCAGAAAAGTTAGGTCTGCTTAGAAGGTCATGTCCTGCAGTGCTCTTTTTCCTCTTCAAACTGAAAAGAGTTCAAACAAATCCAGTTAAATGAGCATACGTGTTTGTCTAAATTTGTAGCTTGTGGAAATTTATATTTTTTTATTGTGATGAATTATGCTGATCGTCTTTATTTATTGAATTTGTATTTAGAAAATTAACTTTTATGTTTGACAGTGCCACATCTTAGGATAATATTTTGGTTTACTATTTTCTAACCAAGTTTGAGTTCTTAGTAAAGTGTTAGATGCTGTCTGCACAAGAGATAAACTTTTTGAGCTAATAATCTGATCCAGTCTTATGGAGAAGAAGGTAAGAATACCCTTATCATCTCTTCCTGTTATTCAGTATCACCTTTTTTAAATTAATTTATTTTTTAATCCTTACCTGACATAATTTTCTATTGATCTTCAGATAGAGTGGGAGGGAAAGAGAGGGAAAGAAAGGAAGAGAGAGGAACATTGACATGAGAGGAACACATCAACTGGTTGCCTCCTGTAAAACCCCAACCAGGGCTGGAGATGAACCACAACTAAGGTACGTGCCCTTGACCAGAATTGAACTCATGACTCATTGGTCTGTGGGCCAATGCTCTACCACTGAGCCAAACATGCCAGGGCCTTTTTTTTAATTTTTTTTATTTAAGCAAAACAAAAATGATTAACAAAATAAAGCAGCTTTTTCTGTGTAAATAAAGTTACCTGAATGATATTTGGAATACTCTTGCTAATAACAGTACCTAATATAACCTACTATATGTCATGGATCATTAGGTGCTTTACGAAACGTCATCTTTGATCCTCCTATGAACCCTACAAAAGTAGTTTTATTGTCCCACTTTACAGATAAGAAAAATAAGGCTCGAAGAGGTTGTGACTTGCTTTTGGGTCACATAAAATGTGGATCCAGGATCCCAGCCACAGTGATGATGTCCCTCTGGGGAATGAGGCCTTAGGATGAGAGCTATCAGTAGGCCTCAGGAACTGTGTTCATGGAGCCCTGGCTGTTACAGTTCTTTCTGATATCGATGATTTGTTATTTCTAAAGGCAGGGCATGGAAAAGATGTCCTGGGTCTTGGGAGAAATGTGAAATAGCTGTGATTGCCCTCTGTATTTCCTCTTGTGGGGGTAATCATGAGCCTCTCAAGCCTTTTATAACTGATGGAAAAATAGCTTTCAAGATACTTTGCATTTTCTTCTTAGCCACTTTCTTTTTGCTTATGTTCTTGCATCTCTTGGAGTTGCTTGATTTTCATTGGTCGTATATTTCTTTGCAGAGACATTTTTCTATGATAACCTCCCCTCTTTTTTTTTCCAGCTTAAATTCTGTTTTGAAATGTTGTTTGAAATTACTTTACTGATTAAATGCATTTGCCACAGTTCTAAATGTGACTTTTAGATAAGCCACATACACTTATTGGAATTAATGCTGATATTTTTTACAAGAGGAAAATATTTCAAAGCCAAACTTGGTGGGGTAGGTTGTATAAACATATCCATATCAATATAGTTTATAAATTTATTTCAAATGTTTGTTCAAATACTGAGTTACATAATTTTTTGTGGGCAGCCTTAAGATATCTCTTATCACCTGAATACCTTAATATATTAACAAGGTTTAAATAGTCAAGCGATAATAAAACATTAAAATAACTTAGAAGAAAATAGTAAATCACCTATGTTTAGTTACAGGATTCTCTTAACTTCTTTGAACTTTTTACCATTCCACTGTTGTATTTAATACCATATTCAGCCATTCCTTCCATTTGACAGGCTACTTAACTGTTTTAGTTTGGCTTTGTTCTCTTTAGAGTCTGCTCTTATCAAAGAGTAAAGGCTTTATATGATGTGATCAATTTGGACCTTGGTTGATGCTTTAGCTGTGTTATCCTATGGCTTAAATATAATGCCTGCTTACTTAATTTCTTAGTAATTGTTGAAAATGGATAATCCATTCATGTTTTTTTGTTTTTAGTTTTTTTTAAATGGGGTGTGATCCATCCAGTTTACAAAAGCTTGTGTAATAATTACTTGTAAAGCTTGTCATTAAAAAAAAAAAAAAAAAAGATAAAGGTATGCTTGGAACTGGAAAATAAAGGCTATGAAATAACTCACTGATCTAGGTTTGGATCCCAATCCCACAGCTTTATTTATTTAATTATTTAGTTAATCATTGATGTACAAGAGATGCATTGATTGAATGTCTTCTGCACATGTCTTGACTGGGCTGGGGATTGAACCTACAACCCAGCTACGTGCCCATGACCAGGAATCGAATCTGCTACCCTCCGGTGTTTGGGCTGACACTCTAACTGCGGAGCATACTGACCAGGCCCAACCCCACAACTTCATTCTGTGAAATGCCAAGCAGGTTTCTTAACTGCTCCAAGCTTTAGTTTCTTCATATGCAGAATGAGGATGAGAGAACCTGCCTTGTAGGGTATTTGTAGGGTAGAATGACAGATCTAAAGCACTCAGCACAGTGCTCAGTTCATGTTACCTGTGTGTTGGGTACCGTGAGCTGTTTGTAGGCTCTCAGGATACAGCAGTGACTAAGACTGGGCACCTGCCAACATTCTAGTGGGAGTTTCTCAAGCCTTTACAGATTTACAAATTCATTGTTTGTTGACAGAGGGCTTGGATGGATGTTGTGCAATTTAGCTTGTCTTGCAAAATAGTTTAGAATGCAAAACCACAGCATGAAATGTGATGAGATGAACAGTGTAGTCCTCTTTGCGTTGAAAGGATAAATGGAATATTGTCATCCAGATTCTAGACACTTTCTCATTCTCTGTAATTACCATAGTGTGTGTTTTTATCATAAAACTACTGAAATGTTTGAAAAGTATTTCTTGAATTCTCTTAAACTTCCACTAGAGGGTAGTCAAATCCTAATTCTTCATGGAAGTTTAAAGTATCTAGGGCTTGTCTGAATTTTCTCTATTGCTTAGTTTATTTTTTATGACCTACTTTAAAAAGACTGTTACCTTCATCTAGACAGAATATACTTATAGTTCTTTAAATAACACAATGCTGTAAGAAAATGAATTTGTAGCTTTTATTTTATTATTTGACCTAACGTGATAGATATATTACTGTTTTGCTTTCTTCTATACCGAGTTTGAGAGCATCTAGCAGGGAGACTGTCACAGCTCTCACTGTTTCATGAACTAGATTATCTTATTGTCCCAGTTACTTTCTGAGATTAGACCCTCCAAGAAACACATTAACTCTCTTTAGATATTTCATAGTATGCTAAATGATCTAATTTGTTTTGTAATGGCTTTGCAAGGTAATTCACTTATTACCATACCATCTTTACTGGATTACCTTATTAGATAAAAGGAGACCATAAGCATTTGAAAAATCTCGTGGTCTTTTAGTACCTGGCCTCTGTGACCTGTGGCTTTGTAGTCAAAGAGGATTTCTTTATACCTTGAGGCTAATTATTTTTGTTAGGAAAGTACTCATTAAGTGTAAAATTACTAGTTTTAGCTGCTGCTTCATTTTTCATGTATCAGTGGTTACACTACATATAATAATATTGGAAACAAATGGCACAAAGAAAACTTCCAAACAGAATCTCTTTTCCTCTGGGACAGCCTTCTCACAAAGATTTGTGACGCTCTTTCCTGCACAGCTGTCATGCATTCCTAAATGGTTTTTCATAATAAATTCCACCAATCTTTTTCACTGATCACTAAAAGAGACATATGCTGTTGTGACAGTGAGCAAAACAGTGAGATCTGAACTTCTTCCAAAGGTGTGTTAACGTCCATGGAGGCCTGCTAGTGTTTTATGTACATGCATTTTAAGTTTGGTTACCAAATTTACTCATATGTGCAACTCATTTTGTAATACGACATGAGCAGGTTGTGACAGGGAAATAAAATTTATGACCATTACAATTCAGTATAAAATATTTAGAATGTACATCATATATAGGCTTGTAATTATTATTTAAATATATTTTTGAAGTTTTTAATGTGTACAGGGAAGAAAGTTTGTTTTTTGTCCATATAGTTCTATATTTTATTGCTGATTTCAGCCTGTTATGCGTTAAAATCGAAAATTCCCATTGCTTCTGTTGCTTATAACTCAGTGATAATGGGGGCTGGTTTGATACACTAATAACAAAATACCATCATGTTGTTAGATGTTTTCTTTTTTAGTTTTTTTTTTATTGATTATTTAGAGAGAGAGAAAGAGGAAGGGAGAGGGAGAGAGAGACAGAGAGATCAATGAGAGAGAACATTGATTGGCCACCTTCTGCATGCCCCTCACTGGGGATCAGGCCCACAACCTGGGCATGTGCCCTGACTGGGAATTGAACTGGAAACTTCTTGGTTGACGCTTGAACTTGGGTCGACGCTCAACCACTGAGCCATAGCAGCTGGGCAGTTTGATGTTTTATACGTTCTCTGTTCATGCTCAGTTTGTTTATTTGCAAAATTTCGCATAACCTCCTAATATTTAAGTTAGATCAACATGAATGATAGATTTGCTTTCTTGGTTATTATTTTACATTTTAGAGTGATAGACTCATTTTGTCACAAGAAATCATTCTTAATTGAATTCAACAGACTAAGTATTATGGGATACAAAGATGGAAAAATACGGTTGTTACTCTTAAGACCCCTGCTGATTCCTGAGAGGTTGTAGTACACAAATAGGTGTATAATGTCAGAATGTAAGCCTATGTAGGTTCAAAGATCTGTGGCAGCACAGAAGAGGAAGAGAGTTCTGAGGGCCAGCACTGACCTGAGCCTGAGAAGGGAGCTCAGGGCTGAGCAGTGGAAGCCAGCAGGGACATCTCAGGGACAGGCAGGGCTCTCTCTGGATTAATGAATCCTGAAGCAAAGTAGAAGTGAGATTGGAAAAGTAGGTTGTGACCAGGGGCTGATAGGTCCCTGAATGCTAAGCATTGTTTTGTAATCCTCACCTGAGGATATGTGGCTTTTTTTCTTCTTTCATTTATTCTAGAGAGAGAGGATGGGAGAAGAAGAGGGAGGGAGAAAGGGAGGAAAGGAGGGAGGAAGGGATGGGGTTAGAGACAGAGAGAGAAACATCAATTGGTTGCTTCCCGTAAGTGCCCGGACCGGGGATCAAACCCAAAACCTGAGTATGTGCCCTTACTGGGAATTGAACCCATGACCCTTCTGTGCACTGGACTGTATTCTATCCATTCTACCACACTGGCTAGGGCTGACTGTCCCAAGCATTTTAAATCTAAATTTGCTGTTAAACACAAGAACATGATGCTGTTGGCCTATTCAGAAGGACATATATTTTGTTTCTTTCTTATTAGTAGTTGGTACTAAACTATTCATGTTTTCACCTGGTCCCCATTTTATGAACCAAAGTGGAGTAGGCCGGCAATTTCAGTTTGTACCTAGAACATGAAAAATTAATTAGCCTGCCAAGGGATCAACTTATTAGAGTTCCTGGCCTCCTTAGATCTGTAGTCAACCAACAGAGCTAGACTCTAAATGGAAATTGCTATCTGTCCAAATTAAAAAAAAAAAGAAGATAAAAAGAATATATGCATTTTCAAATGTAATTGACTCCATTAAATATTTTCTTTTTAGGAAAGTCATTTGAAATATAATCTCCCTCACTTATAAGAATAAGGGATCTTAAGTCTCAAAACAACCTTGAGTATTATTTACAAGTATATATGTTTGCCAGAAAAAAAATGAAAAGTTAATTGATATTTTGGTGTATTAGATGCATAGGTGTTACTTACAACATGATCATTACTGTTCTCAAAATTGCTATTATTATTATTTTGTTATCCTCATTCGAGGACATTTTTTCATTTTTTTGTTCAGATAGAGTGGGAGGGAGAGAGAGGAAGAGAGAGAGAGAGAAACATTGACATGAAAGGGACACATCGAGTGGTTGCCACCACACAACCAACCAGGGCCGGGGACAAACTGCAACCAATGTATGCGCCCTTAGCAGGAAGCAAACCTGGGTCTCTCTGGATTGCAGGCAAATGCTCTAACCACTGAGTCATCCTGGCCAGGGCTCAAAATTATTATTTAAATGACTTTTCCAAACGTAACTAAGCCTTGGCTGGTTTGGCTCAGCAGTGGAGTTTTGGCCTGCCGACCAATGAGTCTTGGGTTCAATTCTGATCAAAGGCATGTACCTCAGTTGTGGTTCGTCTCCAGCCCTGGTTGGGGTTGTGAGGGGGGCAGCCAGTTGATGTGTCCCTCTCATGTTGATTTTTCTCTCTCTCTCCCTTTTATTCTCCCTCCCACTCTATCTGAAGATAAATAGAAAAATATCCTCTGGTGAGGATTAAAATAAAACCCAAAACTTAACTAATCTTTATAAAAATGTTTTTTTACTTTTTTTCATAGTTTGACCATTAATTATTTATTTACTGCCAAGTGCTAAGTGAGCTACTTTACATACTTTGCCTCATTAAACCCTTTTGACAGCTTCCCAAGATGTGTATTGTTAGCTTTCTTTACACTGAGGAAGCATCTCATCTCATCTCATCTCATCTCATCTCATCTCATCTCATCTCATCTCATCTCATCTCATCTCTAGGGGACAGAGCTGGGTTTCCAAGCTTGTGCTTTAAACTCTACTCTTACCCAGTCCCCTTTATGCTGACGATAAGTGCATGGTACCAAGGATAACATGAATACACCATGTAGCTTAGAGTTAAATGGATTCTATATTAAATTTAATTATTCTAGTTCTTGGCACTAATCAAAGTGCAATAGCCTTTTAAATAACCTATTAGCTAGGATCTTTTAAGACCCTGTCAAACTAGTTTTAACAGAATGAGCTGAATATTACTTCCTCAGGGCCAGTAGTACTACCTTCCAGGCTAAATCTCCCAGTTGTTTGTAACATTAAATGTAAAAACAAAAAATCTAAATAGCAACTAGTATAATCACATCATTTTTATTGTTCCCCACACATAAACTTGTAATATACTATTATGACATTATTAAAAATTTTGGTACATTTTTAATAGATTAAAATTTAGATTTTGCAAATTGTTTCAGGGTAGGCTTGCTATAATCAAACATATTAGCTGTTTTGTGTGGCTGCTGAAGATAGATCCCAAACTATTATGAACTGCATTGTTATCAGCCGTTTCTAGACTCACCAGTGATACAGCAGTATGGTCAAGGTCAGTACCTAATGACTTTGAGCAGGAGCACTAAACTTGTCACCACGGTTGCTTTTTAAGGAAACTTTATGCCCCCCCCCCATGTTTTGAAGCCCTAGACACTACCTAATAGGAAAGGGAGTTTTATAAGCCTAGATACTTAGTAGAATTAAAATTAAGAATATTAGAAAATGTATATGTTTCTGGATTTAATAAATCTTAGGATCAAACAAAGATTAATTGAAAACAGGCCAGAATTTGCATCTTAAGAAACCTAAAATTGCAAGTTAAAATTTGAGGAGATACTACAAAAGCTAGTTTAGAAAGTCCTGTGAGCCCTGGCTGGGGTGGCTCAGGTGGTTGGATTGTTGTCCCATACACCAAAAAGTTGTGGGTTCAATTCACAGTTAGGGCACATACAGCTTGTGGGTTTGATCCCCAGTCGGAGCACATACAGGAGGCAGCCAGTTGATATTTCTCTTTCACAGCTATGTTTCTCTCTCTAAAATCAATAAAAACACATCCTCAGGTGAGGATTAAAAAAAAAGTCATGAAAATCCAGCAGATAAATGGAGGAATCTGACACACTGTAGTTGTATTGTAGCTGCTAAGTGGAACTGAGGCTGGAAGGCTGCACAGCCAGCTTCCTCGCTGCTTCCCTGGCCCACAGGGTGGCTGTGACCTTCAGACCTGGGAGTCAGATCTCAAGTTGCACCTTCTCTTTCATCCATGTTAGATTCAGCTCCTCGAATCCCCACAGCACCTTGTGCCTAGGTCTTTCCAACTGTGTTGTCATTGAAATATGCTTCCCCTCTACTTTTTTTAAATCCTCACCCAAGGACATTTTTCCATTTTTGTTCAGGTAGAGTGAGAGGGAGAGAGAGGAAGAGAGAGAGAGTGAAACATCTATGTGAAAGGGACACATTGGCTGCCTCCCACACAACCCCAACCAGGACTAGGGACTAATCACAACTGAGGTACATGCCCTCGACTGGAATTGAACCCACAACTCATTGGTCTGTGGACTGATGCTCTAACCACCAGCCAGGGCACTTCCCCTCTACTTGAAACTCTTTGAGCACAAGGACTGGCTTTTTCATCTTTGTGTCGCAGAGTCTGCACATATGGTGAGTGTCAGGCCATGGTTCTGTTTTGAGTTCTAAAATCTTTGTCCCCTAAAACCTTTCTGTTGTCTAAGAAAGCCAGTCCTCATGCCTACAACTGTGAAGTCTGGTTTAATTAGCACCCTGTCAATTGGAACTTTTTGTAGTGTACTGTAGGAGGGACTCAGTTTTGACTCCTGACTGCCCTTCACTAGCTAGATGACTTTGGCAAAGCACTGAATTAATTTCTTAGGCTTTGGTCTTGAATCTTTTAAGTAAAGGATTTGACTAGATGATCTTCATGTTTCAGTAAAGCTGCAGAGCTCTGTGACCTAAAGGCAGAGTAGAGTAGAGAACGACTATTTGACTGGTAGACAGAGCTGAGTATCTTCCCACTGACCACTGACTGTGGTTACTGAGTATTTGTATATCTCTACAGTTCCCTGAAGACTAAGGTATACAATACGCTGTGGCAAAACAAATATTAAAGTGACTTTCAATCTTAAATATTAAATTATGTCCAGGCCCTGGCCCATGTGATTCAGTGATTAGAGCATCAGCCTGCACATTGAAGGGTCTCAGGTTCAATTCCCAGTCAAGCGCATTTACGTGGGTTGCAGGTTTGCTCCTCAGCCCTGGTTGGGGTATGTGTGGGACATAACAAATCAATGTCTCTCTCAAATCAATGTTTCTCTCCCCCACGACCCCTTCCACACTTTCTTGAAAAATCTATGGAAAAAATATCCTCAGGTGAGAATTAACAATAACAGAAAATGTTCAGTATAATTTTGTTAATTATATTTTGCTTTGTTCTCATTATTGGAAATTGATTATTCATGTGTGGTAAATGGGGTCATTGTGATATTATGTTAGACTAATCAAGATACCGTTTCCTCATCATCCTGGTTAATGTTCTGGAAAGCTTCATCTTGAAAATATTTTAAATATAAAAATATACTCAACAAAAATAATTTGAAGTATGTTTAATGTTGTTCAGTGTATTCTATTTTACTTCAAGAAAGTTTAATAAGGAGTATTAAATAAATGCAACAGTTTCCATTTTTAACTTTTGGATACTTTTTTACCCCATGATCAAGGATTCTAATTTTTGATGTTTGTTCTTTTGACCTTATATATTTTCAACACATTTAGAAACTAGTTTTGAGGAGGTAGAAAACCACCTGCTGAATCTGGAAGATTTATGTGCACAGTGTGAATTAGAAAGATATAAACACACCCAGTCCCAACAATTGGAAAATTACAAGAAAAATAAAAGGTGAGTTTGAAAAATTAGTCACAATATTAATTTTCAATCTCAAAGTTTTTCACAGTACTTTGCATGCTATTCTTTATATGTTTGTACAGATAAAAGACAATTTTTTCAAACATAAAGCTTATTAATAAACTTTTCAAAACAATGTGTCTTTTTTTTTGGTACCACTCATTATCTGTCATTTTAAGAAAATGAGTTCTGAAAACTAAGGACAGAGTCAAAAATGGAGGGGAGCAGAGTTGTGGGCAAAGGTTTCCAAGAAATGAGTTGCCTTGACTTTGTTTTCTCCAAGTGGCAAATGTCTGAGCTGCTTTCCCCCTTTTTTTTTTCCTCCTTGCTACCAGAGCAGGAGGAAAAGGAACCTTGAGTTCAGGCTGTGGAAATTGGCTGGCTCTGTTGAGTTTCAATCTTGCCACATACTGGCTGTGAGATTTTAGGCAATTATTTAATCCACTTAGCTTCAATACGTCTAGCTTTTGTGGTGAAGGTAGTACTGTACCCACCTCACAGAGTAGTTAGAGGGATTCAATGAGATAATCATTATCAAATGCAATAAGTGCTCTGGTAGTATAAGTTATCATAGGGATTGTTATCGTGAGGCTGACCTGAACAGGAAAGGGAGGAGAGGTCTAAGAGTAACAGCCTACTGAACTGTAACGGTGGCATGCCAACTTGTGCATTGACATTGTGGACAGGGTTGGAAGGTGCAGGGTGCGTCCTCTGAAGTCCATGGGAAGGTCCACAGTAGCTGGTGAGGGTGCCTGAGACTGTCCTCTGGGCAGAGCAGGAAGTAGAGGAGGGTTGATAGATGAAAGAAAATAGAAATTGTGAGATTGAAGTCCCACTGAGACTGAAGAGTAGATTTAGTTGGAGAGGAAGAGGATAGGTTTGGCAGAGTATACTTTTGATTTTAAGATGATTGATAAATTGAGTAGTTCTGGGTCTAGAGTGGAATAGGAGGAGTGGAATGCTGACATAAAGTGCTGGTCACTGGCTTATAGGAGGTAAAAAAAAAAAAAGTGAAACTAAGTCCTCACCAGGTGGCTCTGTTGGAACATCCACCATACACCGAAAAGTTTCCTGTCAGGATATGTACCTGGGTTGCTGGTTCAGTCCCAAATTCAGACAGGTACAAGAGGCAACCAGTCAATGTTTCTTATCTCTTCTTCCCTCTCCCTTTCTTTCTTTTTCTTGCTCTCCACCTCTCCCTCCTTCTCCCTTCATTCCTCCCTCTCTCTGTAAAATCAATAAATGTATCCTTGAGTGAGTGTTAAAGGAATACGTGAAGCTAAAATGTAGGTGCTGTGGATTATCACAACAATAAAGTATCCAGACTAATGCCAAGGGGTAGAGATGAAAACGAGCATTCAGAAATTCTTAGTCAGGTCTATGTGTCCCGTGGGATGAGTCTTAAATGTTAATGAGTCATAGAATCCCCTAGGAAGAATGTTTAAAATGTAGTAAATGTCAAAGTATTTTGCATTCAATTGTCTACTAAGATATAAGACGAGTGATTTAAATTGAAGTCATATTTTTATCCTGAAATAATTACTACTGATTTAATTAAAAATTATGAACAGAAATACAATTTGTTTTGGTTATTGTGAAAAGTCCTTGCAGATCTAAGCTTGAATTTCTTCTCTGCCACTTGCAACCTGTATGACCTTTTGCATATGACCTATCTTTGGCTTTTCTATCTGTAAAATAGAGATAATGATACTTTCTTGCAGGGTTATGAAAGATTAGAGATAGATTTTGTTTTTTTTAAAGGGCCATATAAAAGCAGGCCTATTTAGCTCACAGAAATAAGAAGAGGGGAAGAGAGAGAGGGAAACATCAACTGGCTGCCTCCTGCATGCCTCACACTGGGGATCTAGCCTGAAACCTGGGCATGTGCCCTGGACCAGGAATTGAAGCGGCAACCTCCTGGTGCATGGGATGACACTCAACCAACTGAGCCACCCAGACCAGGGCTAAAGTGTCTTTGTCAAAGTACCTATTGAAAACTATTTAGTCAAGCTACACACACATATGAATACATGTATATGGCTGATTAATAATTGGTTGCAATAGAAATAATTTGAGTTGACAACACTGAGAAAGTAGAGTAGATTTATTCAGTCAAATATAGATTAATCAAAAAGTATATTTTATTTTTATTATTTTCTTAAACTTTATTGTTGAATGTATAAAGATGTCCCTCCTTTTTCCCCTATTGACCCCTCCTCCCTGCTCCCACTCCTCTCCTGCCTTCCCCACACTATTGTCAGTGTCTATTGGTTATGCATTTACCGTGTGCATATAAGTTCTTTGGTTTATCTTTTTCTGCTCCCCTCCCTCCTCTCTTTGCATTTTCTCAGTCTAACAACCAATTTGTAAAACTTAATTCCTTCACCTTTTTTACCCATTCCCTCAACCCCCCTCCCATCTGGCAACCAACAAAAAGTTCTCTGTATCTATGAGTCTTCTGTTCTGGCTGTTTGTTTTGTTTGTAGATTCAACTGTTGATAGATATATGTTTACTGCCATTTTATTGTTCATATGTTTTATCTTTTTCTTCAGGAAGACCCTTCAACATTTTATATAACATTTGGTGGTGATGAAGTCCTTTAGCTTTTTTTTGTCTGGGGAACTCTTTATATGGCTATTGATTCTAAATGATAACTTTGCAGGATAGAGTAATCTTGATTGTAGGTCCTTGCTTTTCATCACTTTCAATATTTCTTGCCTTGTTCTTCTGGCCTGCAAATTTTTTTTGTGAAATCAGCTGACAGTCATATGGGAGCACCCTTGTAAGTAACTAACAGCTTCTCTCTTGTTGCTTCTAAGATTCTCTCTTTGTCTTGAACCTTTTGCATTTTGATGATATTGTGTGTTGGTGTGGGCCTCTTGGGGTTCATCTTGTTTGGGGCTCTCTGTGCTTCCTGGACTTGTATGTCTGTTTCCTTCACCAAGTTAGGGAAGTTTTCTGTCATTATTTTTTTAAATAGGTCTTCGATTTCTTGCTCTGTTTTCCTTCTGGCACCCCTATGATGCAAATGTTGGCACGCCTAAAGTTGTCCCAGGGGCTCCTTACACTATCCTCATTTTTTTTTTTTTTTTTTTTTGGTGTTCTGATTGGGTGTTTTTTGCTTCCTTATATTCCAAACCGATGGTTTGCTTCTTGGCTTCTCCTACTCTACTACTGATTTTCTGTAAATTATTTTTTGTTTCAGTTAGTGCCTTCTTCATTTCTGACTGGTCCTTTTTTATGCATTTGAGGTCCTCACTAAGTTCATTAAGCATCCTTACAATCAGTGTTTTGAACTCTGCATGTGTTAGATTGCTTATCTTCATTTCATGTAGTTCTTTTCCTAGAGTTTTGTTCTGTTCTTTCGTTTGGGATGTATACCTTTGTCTCCTCATTGTGGCTGCCTCCCTGTATTTGTTTCTATGTACTAGGTAAAGTTGCTATGTCTTCTAGGTCTTGTAGGATGTCCTTTTATAGTAGGTGTCCTGTAGCACAGCCTCGCTGATTACCCAGCTGTGCCCTCTAGGTGCACCCCTTATGTGGACTTTATACCCTTCTTTTGTAATTGAGTTTTGATTTGCTGTTGATACATTAATGGGAGGGTTTTACTCAGGCTGATCAACTGCAGGGACTGGCTATGCCCACTGACCTCTGACTGCCTTGAGGATCAATCAGCTGTGCAGGGGCCCACCACAAAGAGCAAGATTTACTTCATCAAGTCTCTGGTACACACTGAGTCCACACTTTGTGTCACTTGTGGAGGTGGTTGGGTGGTGGTGCTTCAACATGTTCTGAGGCTGTCCATTGAGTGTGCTGGCTCTGGGACCAGGTCAGCCACTGCCTGTGTTCTACCTGGTTGCCACCAGGCATAAGCTATAAAGTGATCTGTAGATATCTGCTTCTTGTGCTGGGCTTGGAGGTTCCCAGACAAAGCCAAATTGTGAACCAAGGCAGGTTGCTCCCAGTGCCAGGCCTGAGAGGTATGGGGACTTGCTGAGACCAAATGCTGCTTATTTGAGAGAATTTAGAAAAATCTGAAACAGGAGCCAAAACAAGCCAATCCTATGGTAAAGCCACCAGAAACAGCTTGGGTGGGCAGGAAAGTGGGTTGGGCAGGGCTTCAGGGAATCACCAGGGTAAACAGTATGAACCAGGTTGATGGAGTACCAGATATAGTGTCCATATGCTGGGCCCATGGGGGAAGGGCTCACCAAAGGAACAGTAGTCTCTGCTAGCATGTCTGTCTGGGCAAAAGCTGCCCTACAGTTCTCGCCTTGATGCCAAACATCTGAGTTGTTCTCCATATGTCTTGGGTGCCTTTCAAGCTGCCTCCCCTATGCTAGAGCCTGGAGGTTGTGTGTCCCATTAAGTCTCTGCCATGGGCTCTTCAAGAGGAACTGACTGGGACTCCAGAAGCCTCAGCCTCCTTCAGCCTCAGTTTGTGCTGGTTTTTAGAGCCAGAAGTTATGGGGACTTCTCTTCTTGGCACTGGAACCCTGAGCTGGGGAGGCCTGGTGTGGGACAGGGACCTCTCATTTCTCAGAGAGGACTTTCATAGCCAATTTGTACCCACCCTCCTGATTTGTATCCACCACACGTGGGTGTGAGACCAGCCCGTCTGCACCTCTGCCCCTCCTACCAGTCTCGGTGTGGCTTCTTTAATTTTAGAGTTGTAGGACTTCGATTCAGCTTGATTTCAAGTGGTTTTGAATGATGGTTGTTCTGTATTTTATTTGTAATTTTGATGTGGCTGTGGGAGGAGGCGAGTACTGTGTTTACCAAGGCTGCCATCTTGACTGGAAATCTCAAAAAGGATCTTTTAAAGAATAAATCACATAGAACATTTACTATTCAAAGATGTCTTATTTACATGTTAAGCTCTTTCTTAGTTACTTCTACTCAATCTTTAGGTATCAAAACTGGGAATATGGGTAAGGTTAGTGCAGTGACACCAAATTAGTTTTGATTGATACAGAGCTTCCATTTAACACAATGGGTTGAGCACAGCCACTGTCTTCACTGAAACCCTACTAAAATTATAATTAAGACTTTTCTAAAAGTTATAATTCATAGGAACAGAAAGATCAGAAGAGGGACTGCCACCCACATTTAGAATAAAGAAGGTGGATGACAAGTGATAGTGACTTAGCAGAGCAGAGGAGACTGAGCCTGAGTTGAGACTCAGGTGTCTGCACAGGGCATGGAGCATGCTGACATATCCCCAGAACTCAGAAAGGCTCAGGATTTGAAGGCACCATGAACCTGAAATGGTAAAATGTTAGAAGTACATATATAGATAAGTAGGCCACCTGGTTCTCTGTTTAGCCCCATGATTACCCCAACCCTAGGTCATTAAGTGACATTAGGTTACACCCAAGAGGCTCCAGACTTGAAGAATCTGGACACTTTCGAGGGAAGGTAGAACCACTACTATGCTGAAAACATAGGAATTAAGTGAAAGTCTACATATTAAACAGTGAGGCTAACAAACCTTCTTCTTCACTGGCTCCCAAACTCTGGCAGCCAAACTTACATCTCCTCTGCTGAATATTGGAGGACTCATCTGAGAAACTAATAAGCCGAAGGAAAAGACTTGCAGGTATGGAATTTTGGGAGTTCACTGATGAAACAGCTGGGTCTTCATCTTAACATCTGAGGATGAGCCCCACACCTCTGCACATGACTTCTAGTCAACTTTCTGGTGCCTTACTCTTAAATATGAATGGGCAGCTAAAGAGGAATATCCAATTGAGGAAATCTTTCAACATGAAATGGACCAAAATAAATAAAAAATAAACCAACAATATATACTTTTCAAACCCACAGAAAATTGAAAGACTGAGGAGAGCAAAAGAAAACTTAAAAGTTTTAGGTAATAGCCTCAGATATATGAGGCTATCTTGTAAAAGACCATTTTGCATTTATGAGACATGAACAGGATTTTATAGAAAAGGAATAATCAGAGAGTAAGAAAGATCTCTTAGAAAGAAAATATAGCAGAAGTAGAGAAAAATTGAACTGAAGCATTGGAAGATAATGTTAAGTGTTTATATAAGAGAACAAAAAGACTGAGAAAAGCTAAGAATGTTAAGAAAATTGGAGCATTAATTCTTTAGTTTCATATCTGACTATTAGGAGTTCAGAAAGAAAGAAAAGAAAAAGAGATAAATTTATTAAAGAAATAATACAAGAAAATTGTTCAGAATGGAACGATTTGAAAGAGTTTGAAGGAGCCTACTAAGTACTTGGAAAAATACTCTAGGACTAAAGATCAAACAAGGCTTTAGAAAGGTCTATAGAGGAACTTCAACTTTTCAACCATTTGAAGTATACAATGGTTTTTACTTTATTTTATTTTTGTATACTTAGCAAGATTTTCATCAAGTATGAGGAAATAGCCATTTCCATGCATACAAGGGCTCAAATTTAGCCCATGTGCACACTTACCAGAAAATTGCTGGAGGATGTGCTCTAAACACGAGAGAAGGAAGAAGGAAGGATGAGCCCAGAAGAGAGGTGAATGGCCCTGAGAGATCATCCAATTTAGAAAAGAAACAGAGGGAATTCCCAGAACCGTGGTGGAGAGCAGTTTCAGCGGACCGGAGAGCAGGGCCGGTGCCATGAGCAGTGTTTCTAGGAGGGAAAAAGAAGCTAATAGATTGCCTGATATGTGTGACCATAGTAAGAGGAATTTATATGTTCTGATGGAGAGCTTAATGAATTAGTGAGAGGTATGTTTTTTTCTTTTAAAACTAAATAAACAAGTCAACTGTTAACACTAAGGGAAAACAAAGTTTTATAAAAAAATAAATATACTACATGGTTCAGTTATAAACAATATTTATATAACTTTTGTGATAATTAAATGTGGAATATGGATTTTAGCCAGAATTGTAATATAACTTTTTGGGAAGATGGGGTAATATTTAAAATAGAAAAAATGAATAAATATTAGTGTTGGCATATTATTTAGAAATAATGGAGGTAAATACCAGGAGAAATAATTGAAAGAATTGAATGTGGCTGCTTATGAAAAAACAAAAAGGTGAAGAGATCTAGGGCAAGGGACCAGTCTTTCATCATAAATAAACCCTTGTGGGCACTATTTGATTTAAGGAATGCACATGTGTTATTTTTGATAAACATAAAATTGAATTTAAAAATATTTTTATTAGATTAAACATTCACATGGAGTACTAGACTGAGGAAATAGCCACTAATAAAACACTTCATGAACAATTAAGTTTCAGAAACACTTTATCCTGTATTTGCCTCCGGGAGGCAATACATGTCAGTGTATTAGTTCTAAAAATTTCTGTAGTAAAGAAATTTGTTTGATTCAGCATTTCACAAATTACTTGCTTGAAGAGCCAATTTGCATGTAATATATATTAAAATTCTGTGACTAGGTAGTCTATGTAATACCATTTGAGAAATGTTCAAATATTGTTACAAAAAATTCAATTTGTTATCTGATCAAGGGAAAAGTTTTTTAAAAATAAATTTTCTTCTTTTTTTAAAAAAGATGCCCTGCAAACTAAATGGATGATTTTTCTTTTTTCTCTTTGAGAAGATAATGTGTGAACAAAGGTTGGTTACATGGGTGTGTGTGTGTGCATGTGTGTGCATGCATATGTGTGTTTACAATGTCTGCACACACTGTAGCTTTCCAGAAAATCTGGGTAGACAACTGGATGGGGATGGGGAGAATGAAGGATAATTTCTCGCACACCTGCAGTGTGAGTAGTCTCTACAATAGGCTCCAGTGCATTTTCTCATTCAGCTCTCATCAGAGCATGTGGAGTGGGCAGGGCAGCCATTATTGAAGTTGAGGAGGAAATTGAGTTACATGAAATCATCTGGCTGTTTAGGGTCCAGCATCAGAGCCAAATGTTTAGACCCTCCGTACTTGTTTGTTTGTTTTTTTTCTTCCACTTTTGAATGGAAACAAATTTAATCAGTCCCAGATATTGATATCAATGCACCTTTAGTTGTAAATGGAGATGTGATATTTTATCATACATTTGATGGACATTCCTAGCACAGACAATAGATTCCTACTTTCTACAAAAGGTGGGATGTGACCTATTCCCAACAGTAATGGTTGCTTATAATAGCAGTGGTTCTCACAGTGGGCAGAGGGAAGCATACAGCTTTATATATGTTCCTAGGGAAGAGTCTGATAGCACTATCCATTTAACATTTGAATAGACAGTTTATGCCATTTATGCATTAAAGGGCCTCCTTCTTCAGCTGGTTATCTAATGAAAGTGATATATATTAAACTGTATAGTTGTAGGGAGAGAATAACTATAAATAGCTTTTCTATTAAGTCTTGTGCATATAAATGATATTATTATTACCAGTACCGTTTGTGGACAGGAATAGACACTGCCTTGATAGAACGTAAAACAGAATAGTGGATAGAATGTGTCCATAGTCAGAAGACCACGTACTGATGCCCGTGGCTAAGTTATCAGATTGTTCAGAAGGTAATTTAACCATCCAAGTGTAACTCAAGGATTCCTTGCATAGGCTTTCATAAGCAGTAGGAGATACATTTTTCATCAAATAGATAGAGTTACTAATGCTAAGGAACTATGCTTGTTTATGCTTTTGTTTTTTGGTCATGTGGACTATATATGTTTGGAAATTGTCTCATAATATTTAGTATATGAACCAAAATTAAGAACCTAAAACCATTTACATGGGTTTGCCTAGCTAGCAGTTAGAAATATGGATTTGAGATTTGAGAGTCAGCTCACATTTTTAGTCACAGGGTGTGGGGGAAATTGATGATACATGTGTAATTTATAGAGGATAATTTAAGATAATTATATAAGCTTTGAAGAAAATAAAGCAGGATAAGGTTATCATGGTAAGGTTGGTGAAGGGCTGCTTTGACTAGGGTGAGCAGGGAATGACCTTCTGAGAAAATACATGAAAAATAAATCTGACAAATGACAGCCATGTGAGGATCTAGGGTTATACAGTTACAAGCAGAAAGTACAGTAGGTGCAAAGGCGATAAATCTTGAACAATAAAGAAGGTTAAGAGAATGAAGTAGAGCTAAAAAAGAATCTCAACCTTCTAAATTTTTAATCTTTCCAGTACTGCCATAACATTCCTTAGAATGCTTATTGAAATTCTCTCATAATAATTAGTTATATTGTACTTAAGTCAGACATAAATGTATAATTTAATGAAAAATTTATTTCCAAAGTGTTGGATCCTTCCTTTTCTCCTTCTGTATGCAGCATATTACCAGAATTTTCTGAAAATAGCTGCATCTTGAAGAACAGTGTGATTTTAGTAGTTCTTAATTATAAATGACTCATTTTAACACAGTCTTTTCATTGGACTTGAAATCAGCTTATAGGCATATTAAACTCTAAAAACATTCTCTTCTCACTAATTCACTTAGACATTGAAACATAATTGCTATCTCTGCCTTGTAAGTGGGAGTCACTGCTTCTATTTTTTTAATTTAATTTAATTTTCAATTTTATTTCTATTACAGATGTTTCTCCTTTTTTACCCCATTGACACGCTCCTCCCCATCCTCCTCACCCCATCCCCAACTTTGTTGTCAGTGTCCATTGGTTTTGCATACATGCATATAAGTTCTGTGGTTTATCTCTAACCCACCTCCGCTTCTTCTGAGGGTTGTCAGTCAGTACCCTACTTCCACATCTCTGGGTCTACCCTATTTCTCAAACTGTTATGTTTATTATATCCCACAAATAAGTGAGATCATATGGTATTTGTCTTTTTCTGTTTGGCTTGTTTCACTTTGGATAATACTTTCCAGGTCCCTCCATGTCATCTCAAAGGATAAGAGATCTTTCTTTCTTACAGCTGAATAGTACTCCATTGTGTATATGTACCATTGCTTTTTTATCCATTCGTCTACCGATGGACACTTGGGTTGGTTCCAGATCTTAGCTATTATAAATAGTGCTGCTATGAACATGGGGTTACATATATTCTTTCTGATTGGTGTTTCAGGCTTCTTAGGGTATATTCCTAGAAGTGGGATCACTGGGTCAAATGGCAGTTTATTTTTAATTTTTTGAGGTAACACCATAGTGTTTTCCATAGTAGCTGGACCAGTATGCATTTCCACCAGCATTGTACTAAAGTCCCCTTTTCTCCCCACCCTCGCCAACACTTGTTGTTTTATAATTTGTTGATGGCGGCCATTCTGTCAGGTGTGAGGTGATACCTCATAGTTGTTTTAATTTGCATCTCTCTGATGATTAGTAATGTTGAGCATTTGTTCATATGTCTCTTGGCCATTTGTATGTCCTGTTTAGAAAGGTGTCTATTCAGCTCCTTGGCCCATTTTTTAATTGGATTATTCGTCTTCGTTTGTTGAGTTTTATGAGTACTCTGTATATAATGGAAATTAACCCCTTATCTGACGTATCATTGGCAATGTTGTTGGTATTTTGATGGGGATTGCATTGAATCTATAGATTGATTTGTGTAGTATGGACATTTTAATTATGTCAATTTTTACAATCCATGAACAAGGTATGTGCTTCCACTTTTTTAATATCTTCCTCTATTTATTTTTTCAATGACCTGTAGTTTTCAACAAATGGATACTTTACTTCTTTGGTTAAGTTTATTCCTAAGTATCTTAACTTTTTTGCTACAATGGTACATGGGATTGTTTTTTCAGTTTCTATTTCTGTGAGTTCATCATTGGTGTATATGAATGTTGTTGATTTCTTGATGTTAGTTTTGTATCTGGTTACTTTGCCAAATTTATTTATTAAGTCTAGTAGATATTTGATGAAGTCTTTAGGGTTTTCTATGTGTAATATCAAGTAATCTGAAAATAATGACAGTTTCACTCCCTCCTTTCCAATTTGGATCCTTTTTATTTTTTCTTCCTGTCTGATTGCTGTGGCTAAGACATTCAGTACTATGTTAAATAAGAGTGGTGAAAGTGGGCATCCCTGTCTTGTTCCTGTTCTTAAGGGAAATGCTTTTAGTTTCTGCCTATTGAGTCTGATGTTGGCTGTAGGTCTTTCATAATGGCCTTTATTATGTTGAGATATGATCCCTCTATTCCCACATTGCTGAGCATTTTTATCAGAAATGGATGCTGGATTTTGTCTAATGCTTTTCAGCATCTATTGACATTATCATGTGTTTTTTATTCTTCATTTTATTTATGTGGTGTATCACATATATTGATTTGTGAATATTGTACCAGCCTTGCATCCCTGGGATGAATCCCTCTTGGTCATTGTGAATAATTTTTTTTGATGGATTGCTGGATTTGATTTGCTAATATTTTGTTCAGAATTTTGGCATCTATGTTCATCAAAAATATTGGCCTGTAGTTTTCTTTCTTTGTTGTGTCTTTTTCTGGTTTTGGAATTAGAATTATGCTGGCCTCATAAAACGAGTCTGGAAGTCTTCCTTCTTCTTGATTTTTGAAATAGTTTGAGAACAATGGGTGTTAATTCTTTTTTCAATGTTCAGTAAAACTTCCCATGAAACCATCTGGGCCTGGGCTTTTGTTTGCTGGGAGAGTCTTGATTACCTCTTTAATTTTCTTAGTTGTTATTGGTCTGGTCACGTTTTCTATATCTTCCCAGTTCAGTTTTGGAAGACTATGTGTTTCTAGAAATTTGTCCATTTTGATTGTCGAACTTGTTGCCATATAATTGATCATAGTATTTGTTAATGATCTTTTGTATTTCTTTGTTGTCAGCTGTTACTTCTCCTCTTTTATTTTTGATTTTGTGTATCTGCGTTCTCTCTGTTTCTTGGTGAGTCTAGCTAAGGGTCCATCAATCTTGTTTATCTTTTTGAATAATCAGCTCTTTGTTTCATTGATCCTTTGAATTATTTCTTTGGTCTCCATGTCATTTATTTCTTTTCTGATCTTTACTATTTCCTTTCTTCTACTTGCTCTGGGGGTTTCTTTTTGTTTGCTCTAATTCTTTGAGTTGTGAGGTTAGATAGTATATTCGAAATTTTTCTTGTATCTTGAGGTAGACCTGTAGTGCTATAAACTTTTTTCTCAGAACTGCTTTTGCTGCATCTCATATATGTTGTGGTGTTGTGTGTTCATTTTCATTGGTTTCCAGGAACTTTTTAATTTCTTCCTCAATTATCTCGGTTACCCATTTATTGTTTAATAACATGCTGTTTAATCTCCATGTGTTCAAATGTCTTTGCTTGTTTTTACTGCAATTGATTTCTAGTTTCATGCCATTGTGACCTGAGAAGATGCTTGATATGATTTCAATCTCCCCAAACTTGTAAAGACTTAGTTTGTGCCCTAACATGTGGTCTATCTTTGAGAATGTTCCATGTGCACTTGAGAAGAATGTGACTTCTGTAGTTTTGGGGTATAATTCTCTGTAGATATCTATTAAGTCTATTTGGTATAATGCTTCATTTAGAGTCTCTGTTTCCTTGCTAATTTTTTGTCTGGAGGACCTATCCAGTCATGTCAGCAAGATGTTGAAGTCCCCTGCTGTGATTGTATTGCTGTCGATTTCTCCTTTGAATTCCTCCAGAAGATTTTTAATATATTTTGGTGCTCCTATATTGGGTGCATACATGTTTGGGAAGGTTACATCTTCCTGTTAAATAGATCCTTTCAATATTATGTAGTGGCATTTTTTTGTCTCTAGTTATCGCCTTCATTTTGAAATCTATTTTTTCATGTAAGAGTATTGCTACCTCAGCTTTTTTTCTTTCCCTTTGCTTGAAAGATGTTTTCCCATCCCTTCACTTTCAACCTTTGTGAGTCTTTTGTTGTGAGGTGGGTCTCTTGTATACAACATATAGATGAGTCATGCTTTCTTATTCAATCAGTACATCTGTGTCTTTTTATCTGGGCATTCAGTTCATTTACGTTTAAGGTGATTATTGATATGTACTTATTTATTGCCATATTTATTTAATGTGGCTCTATTTTTCTTTCTATTTCTTCTAATAACAGAACTCCTTTTAACATTTCTTGCAGTGCTAGTTTTGTGCTAATGTATTCCCTTAGTCATTTTTTGTCTGGAAAACTCCTTATTTGACCTTCTATTTTGAATGATAGCCTTGCTGGTTAGAGTAGTCGTGGATTCAGATCCTTGTTTTTCATGACCTTGATTACTTCATGCCACTCCCTTCTGGCCTGTAGTGTTTCTGTTGAGAAGTCAGCTGAGAGCCTTATGAGGTTTCTTTTGTAGGTAACCTTTTGCTTATCTCTTGCTGAGTTTAGGATTCTCTCTGTCTTTAATTTTTGGCATTTTAATTACTATGTGTGTTTGTGTGGGCCTGTTTGGGTTCTTCTTACTTGGGGCTCTCTGTGTTTTTGAACTTCAATGCCTTCTTCTTTGTTCAAGTTAGGAATGTTTTATGTCATTATTTCTTCAAATATATTCCCTAACCCTTACCCAGTTTTTTCCTCTTTGGAGACTCCTATGTTGCGAATGTTATTACATTTATAGTTGTCCCACAGTTCTCTTAAGCTATTGTCCTGTTTTTTAATTATTTATTCCTTTTGGTTGTCTGATTGGTTGACTTCTTCTACTCTGTCTTCTAATTCACTGATCCATTCCTCAGCTTCCCCTATTCTGCTCTTTAGTCCTTCCAATGTGTTTTAATTACAGCTATGTCATTCTTCATTTCCACTCGGTTGGTTTTCAGTGTTTCTATATCTTACTCATGGTGCTGATGTCCTTACTCATGCTGTTGAGGTTCCTCAAGTTCATGGCTCTGAACTCTACCATTGATAATTTGCATAGCTGCATTTTATTGATCTCATCTTTGATAGAGTGCTTTTTTTTTCATTTGGGATTTGTTTCTTTGTTTCACCATTTTGGCTATCTCAGTGAGTTTTGGAGCTTGCCAAATTTTTGCTGTGGGTGTTGATGTTCTACTGTTTGTGGCTCCCTCTACTTGGTTCTGATGAGTCTGGATGGGCCCACGTTAAACACCACTGTCAAGTCTTAGCTTTCTGGGTAGATTTGCAAGCCCAGGAAAGGTTCAGTTATCCTCTAGCTTTTTCCTGGTGGCTAGTAGTCTCAGTTACTCAGTGCCTTGGAATGTATCCCTGGTGTTTTGCTTAAGAGGATTTCCAGAGGGTGGGATAGAGGCTGGTTATTAATGAGCCTCAATTTGCATTTCTTTGCCTCACCTGGTAAAGCGTGAATCTCTGAAGGGGTAGGCGGGCTGCTGCTTTTCCCCACAGCTAGGGGAAGGAGCACACTGGCCATCATCGTTTGTGGCCGCAACTCAGCAAAAACTCTGAGTGCCCTCCAAATCTTGAGTGTCACCACAGAGTTCCAAACCAGTCTGCCCTCCCTCTGCCGTAGCCCCCAGGTGAGTGGCTGTGACTATTTTAGTGCTTTGTTCTGGCTCTCTGGGCTGTGGAGCAGGCTTGGTCTTTATTCCCCAATGGCACTGCTCACAGCTAAGACTATTGATATACTTGGACTCCTAGCCCGCCACCCCCTCGTGCCTCTGCCGATTCTACCAGTGTCCCTGGTTATATGGTCCTGTCCTGCTGCTTTTCTGTTACTTTTTTTGAGGATTTGTCTTTATTTTAGTTGTAATTTTTGTTTGGTCCTGGGAGGTTGTCTGTGTAGCTTCTATTTTCTCTGCCTCCATTTCCCCATCCTCTAAGCCAATCTTGTGAGCAGCTGGTTTGCACAGGGCTTTCTGGTGCCCTTGCATTCTGCAGGTCCTGCGGGTAACTGGATTGCACAGTCCCTTTGGGGATCTGGTTCTATGCCTCTGTTATAGGCTGCTGGGTTGCACAGGCCTCTGTGGTGCTTGAGCACCCTGCAGGTTTCCCCGGGTGATTAAATGGCACTGTCCTTGCTGGGTCACACAGGCCTCTCTTGTGCTTCAGCACCCTGCACTTCTCTGGGTAACTAGATTGCACAGTCCCTGCTGGCTTGCACAGTCCTCTCTGATGCCCTTGTACCCAGCAGGTCCTGCAGGCGGACAGCTGGATTGCACCAGTCTCTTTTGAGCTCAGACTTCCCACTGTTTTTGTTAGCTACTGGACCACACAGGCCTCTGTGAAGCCCCAGGTCTTGCTGCTGGCAGCTGCGGAGTGCTGTTTCCCCATGGAGCTCAACCCCTGCTCAGCATTTGCTGTAATTTTGGGGGATGAGTCTCAGCTGCTGGTCTGTGCTTCTGTTGCCTAGAAATGGATGTCGCCTCCCCAGCCTCTGTTGCTGAGGGTATATGTGGACTGTGATCTGTGGACTGTGAACCGTACTGTGGGGTATGGTTCTGGGCTATTTGCGGCCTCCACAAGCAGTACCTTGGGAGCTCCCCTACGGTGCACCGGTCTGTGTTGACACAGAGTGGCCACTGGTCCAATGGTGCCAGGTGCACTGGTGGCTCAGGTTGCTGGGCTCTAGCCACTCCCACTGCCTCCTCCCAGGGAAGACCTGGGATAGTCCAAAATGTTGGGACCTCCCTTGAGGTACAGGGAGAAGTTGCCCTGAAGAGCTGCTTAAAAAGATAGCAGGCTGCTCCCGTCCACATAGGACCCATAGGAACCTGCTGCTCTGTGTCTCTGTACTGCAGGAGTTTGGTCATCCACTTACAGTCTGTGACAAAGTGACCCTTCCTCTGTTCCTGCCTGCCACCATCTTCCAGACTCAAAAATATATTTTTACAAATAATTTGCTCACATTTCTTATTTCAAGGCCCAATTACTATCATTTGGAAATGTTTTTCTAATACAGAGAGAATTGTAACTCTCTGTGATTTATTAATTTGTCATTGGATCTCCATTTCAGACTGGTGAGAGGGGTGGCAGGATTTATGTGTAGCAGGGAGGGAGGTCAAGGCCACGTTACCTAGGGTCCTGACAGCCACTGGAATGACGTCACTTTAATCTAAGATAGGAATCTACCACTTGATCCACCTACATACCTGTTTCTCTTTGAGATGTCAGTAGATTGTAATGCTTTGAGATTCACAAGTGGGGTAATTAGAGTGGGGCTGAATCAGTTGTCTAAGAAACCTAATACTGATTAGGCAAAAGGGTTACATTTTCTGTGTCTTCAACCTGAGTATGCAATCAGATACATGTCCATGTGAGAAAAAAAAGGTGAATTGATGTATGTGGTAATATTTTTTAGTTATATATTATGTTAATAATAATATATGACTCTAAGTACAAACAGGACAGGGCAAAAGCAGGTTTGCAGTTGTTTTTATGGAGAATAATACAAGAATAAATAACAATACAAGAATATACTCTGTTTTGCATATTCACAACTGTAAACCTTCTTTTGCCTCATCCTGTATGTGAAATTATATTTTATTAACATAATTTAATAATGTGATTTATAAAATAAGTAACAGAGATATCTTACTTGGCAGTTGTGAGACAACTTCAACAAGAACTGACTGATACCCTAAAGAAACAATCTATGTCAGAGTCTTCACTGGGGGTTATATCACGTTATATAAATTTAGAAGATGAGATACAGGATTTAAAGAAGAAATGTGATCAAAGCAGAAGTCAAGTATGTATGAACTTTAACATGTCATTAGTTAATCTATAGCTGGTTAAATATAAAGTAGTTTAGGATACTAATTTTCATGGGCAGCTTTCTTTTGTATTTTTATTGTAATTAATTATCTATAATTTTCTTATCTTTATAATGCACTTATTTTTTAAACCCTGGCTTTAATTCTGCCATTTGTATTTTATGTTTTTTTTTTTATAATATTTACCTTGAAGAAAATTGAGACTTATTCATTCCTCTTGATAGAAGTCGAGACATTTTTTTTCTCTTAAACAATATTTTTATTAATATCTTCATTATCATGATGAAGCAGCCAGATAAAGTCAGAAGATTTGCTTAATAGAATGTTCCAGAAATTTTTTTTATTATCTTCACTTTGGTGAATTGATATTGAATCTGTATTCATTTTGTGGATTTCAGAATAACTTGCATGGGAAGGTCATTATACAAACTGGTTGAAGTAGGTATATCCTTCATGTTCTCTCACTTAGAAACAGTTAAAAAACACAGAAATAGATTATTATAGTGCATACATCCACAACATATAATTAAAAAATTAAATCTGGATCCCCATTTAATTTATAAAAAAAAACTGTATTGATATAATTCATGTATTGTATAATTTGTTCATTTTAATTGTACAATTCAGTATTTTTTAACATATTTAAGGGAGTCGTACACTTAACTATCACCTCAGTCAATTATAGAATATTTGTATCACTCCAAAATCAAATACTACATCTCTTAACTGTCACTACCAGCTTCTCTTCTTGCCCGGCACTGGGCAACAAACAACCTGTGTACTTTCTGTCTCTATAGATTTACCTATTCTGGATATTTTATATATATACAGTCACACACATTGCAATCCTTTGTGACTGGCTTCTTTCACTTAATGTCATATTTTATTTATTATTTAAAAAAATTTTCCTGGATGTTCCACCATGTATGTTTGTATGTGTGTGTAGGATTTTTATGGTTTCATGACTTACATTTAAGTCTTTTATCTATTTCTGGTTTATTCTTATGTATGGTGTAAGTTGGTTGTCTACTTTCATTTTTCTTTTTTGTATGTATTTGTCCAATTTTCCCAATAACATTTATTGAAGAGATTGTCTATTCTCCATTATATGCTCTTGCCTCCTTTGTCAAATATTACTTGTGCATAATGTCTTGGGTTGATTTCTGGGTTCTCTGTTCTGTTTCATTTATCTATATACTTGTCCTTGTGCCAGTACCAGACTGTTTTGACTATGATAGCTTTGTAGTATAACTTGATATCTGGTATTATGATCCCCCGTACTTTGGTCTTCTTTTTCAGGCTTGTTGAGACCTTTTTTGGGTCCATTGAAATTGTTGGAGTATTTTTTTTAGATCTTTGAAATATGCTGTTGGTACTTTAATAGGGATTGTATTGAATCTATGGTATGCTTTGGGTAGTATGGACATTTTAATGATGTTGATTCTTCCAATCCATGAACATGGTATATGATTCCACTTTTTTTTTTTATATCTTTCTCTGTTTTTTTTTTTTTTTTTTCAATGTCTTGTAGTTATCTAAGATCAAGTCTTTTTCTTTTTAGATTAAGTTTATTTCTACGTATCTTATCTTTTTTTTTTTTTGCCATGGTAAATGAAATTTTTTTTTTTTTTTTCCTGAGTGTTCATTATTGGTATATAAGAATGCCATTGTCTGGATGTTAATTTTGTATCCTGCTACTTTGTTGAATTCAATTATTATTTGGTAAATTTTTTATTGAGTCATATAGGTTTTCTCTGTACAATATCATATCATCTGTGAATAATGACATTTTCTCTTTTTCCTTTCCATTTAGATGCCTTATATTTTTTCTTCTTGTCTAATTGTTGTGGCTAAGACTTCCAGTACTATGGTGAATAAGACTAGCAAAAGTTGACATCCCTGTCTTATTCTTGTTCTTCAGTGAAATGCTTTTAGTTTTATTTTTTATTTTGTTTATGTGGTATATCACATTTATTGATTTTCAAATATTGTACTGGCCTTGCATTCCTGGAATGAATCTCACTTGGTCATGATGAATACTTTTTTAATGTATTGCTGCATCCAATTTGCTATTTTTTTTTTGTTGTTGAGGGTTTTTGCATCGGTTATTATCAGGGGCATTGGCCTATAGTTTTCTTTCTTAGTAGTGTTTTTATCTGGTTTTGGAATTAGAATTATGATGGCCTCATGAAAAGAGCTTGAGAGTCTTTCTTTCTCTTGAATTTTTTGGAATAGTTTGAGGAAGATAGGTGTTTGTTTTTTGAATGATTAGTAAAACTCTCTGTGAAGCTGACTGGCCTTGGGGTTTTGTTTGTTGGGAGTTTATTGATTACAGCTTCAATTTCCTTAGTTGTTGTTCATCTGTTCAAGTTTTATGACTCTTCCTTGTTCAGTATTAGAAGATTGTATGATTCTAGGAATTTGTCCATTTCACCTAGGATGTCCAATATGTAGGTCCATAATTGTTCGTAATAGTTTCTAACAATCCTTTGTATTTCTGAGGTGTCAGTTGTCATTTGTCTTGTTTCTGATTTTGTTTATCTGGGTTCTCTCTCTTTGTTGGTGAGTCTGGCTAAAGGTTCATCAATCTTGTTTATCTTTTCAAAGAATCAACTCTTGAATTCACTAATCTTTTAAATTGTTTTTTTTTTTTTTTTTTTTAGTCTCTATGTCATTTAATTATGCCTCTGACCTTTATTATTTCTTTTCTTTTACTTTTCTGCTCTGGGTTTTTCTTTTTGTTTACTTTCTAATTCTTTAAGTTGTGGGGTTAGCTAGTCTTTTAGACATTTTTCTTGTTTCTTGAGGTAGGCCTGTAATGCTATGAACTTCATTCTCAGGACTGTTTTTCTGCATCCCACAGATTTTGTGTTGTTGTGTGTTCATTTTTATTGATTTCCAGAAAGTTTTAATTTTTTCCTTGATCTCCTTGGTACCTACCTATTCATTGTTCAATAACCTGCTATTTAGACTCCACATATTTCAATATTTTTGAGTGTTTTTATTGTAGTCAACTTCAAGTTTTATGCTATTGTGTTATGTGAAGATCCTTGATATAATTTCAATCCACTTGAAAATATAGAGACATAGTTTGAGTTGTAACATGTGGTCTATCTTTGAGAATGTCCCATGTGCACTTGAGAAGAATGTATATTCTGCAGTTTTGGTGTGTAATTCTCTGTAAAGATATATTAAATCTGTCTGAACTAGTGCATCATTTATGTTCTCTCTTTGTTTTTTTGTTTGTTTGTTTGTTTTTGTTTTTTCTATTTTTTGTCTAGAGGATTTATCCAGTGATATCACTGGAGTGTTGAAGTCCCCTACTATGATTGTATTGCTGTCAATTTCTCCTTAAGGTCCTCCAGATTTTTTATTTTTATTATTATTTATTTTTTATTTTTTTTATCCTCACTCGAGGACACTTTTTTCATTTTTTGTTCAGATAGAGCAAGAGAGAGAGAGAGAAACATCGACGTGAAAGGGACACATTGAGTGGCTGCCACCACACCACCCAACCAGGGCCGGAGACACACTGCAACTGGGGTATGTGCCTTAGCTAGAACCAAACCTGGGACTCTCTGGACTGCAGGCCAATGCTCTAACCATTGAATTAAGCCAGATAGGGCTTTTTTTTTTTTTCTCCTCCAGATTTTTAAAAATATACTTTGGTACTTCTATATTGGGTACATATTTGTTTACCAAGGTTTATCGTCTTATTGGATTGACCCTTTTAATATTATATAGTGGCCTTCTTTATCTCTTGTTATGGCATTCATTTTGAAGTCTATTTTATCAGATATGAGTATTGCTACCCCAGCTTTTTTTTATTTTAATTTCTTTGGAAATTTTTGTTTCCATCCCTTAACTTTGACCTGTGGGAGTCTTTCATTCTGATGTAGTTCTCTTTTAGACAACGTATTTATGGGTTATGCATTCTTATCTATTCAGCAACCTGTGTCTTTTGATTGGGGCATTTAATTCATTTACATTTAAGGCTGTTATTGATATTTACATATATATTGCCATTTTTGTTGATTATGTTTATTTTTCTCTCTCTTTATTCTACTTTTTTTTAAAATCCTCACCTGAGGATATTTTTCTATTCACTTTCAGACAGAGTAGAAGGGAGAAAGAGCAAGCAAGAGAGAGGGATAGAGAGAGAGAAACACCGATGTGAGAGAGACACATTGACCTGTTGCCTCCCACATGACCCCTGCTCGGTCTGGGGACTGAACTGCAACAGCAATGTATGCCATTGACTGTAATCAAACCAAAGATTTTTTGGCCCTCTGGCCAATGCTCTAACCACTGAGAAAAACTAGCTAGGGCTATTTTGCTCATGGAAGCAGTCCCTTTAATATCTTTGCAAAGCTGGTTGGTAATAATATATTCCATTAGCCTTTTTTTTTTTTTTTTTAGTCTGGGAAGCTCTTTATTTCCCCTTCTATTATAAATGATAACTTTTCTGGATAGTGTAGTCATGGATTCCAATCCTTGTTTTTCATTACCTTGAATGCTTCATGCTATTTCCTTCTGGCCTCTAGTGTTTCTGTTGATAAATCAGCTGACAGCCTTATGCGAGCTCATTTGTAGGTAACCTGTTGCTTTTCTCTTGCTGCCTTTATGAGTCTCTCTTTGTCTTTAATTTTTGGCATTTAATTTATGATGTGTCTTGTCGTAGGTTTTTTGGGGTTCTTCTTGCTTGGCACTGTCTCTGCTTCCTGAACTTGTATGCCTTTTTCTTTCACCAAGTTAGGAAAGTTTTTTGCCACTATTTCTTCAAACAGATTCACTAACCCTTACTCACTTTCTTCTTTTGGTATTCCTGTGATGTGGATGTTGTTACATTTTATATTGTCCCACAGTTCTCTTAAACTGTCCTGTTTTTAATCTTTGTTTTTTTTTTTTCTTTTTGGTTCTTTGTTTGAGTAATTTTTTTCTACCCTGTCTTCTCCTTCACTGTTTTGAACCTTGGCTTTCTCTATTCTGCTGATTCTTCCTTCCAGTGTGTTATTTCTGCTATGTTATTCTTGACTTTTTATTTGACATTTTTTATTGTTTCTATATTTTTTTCTGATGCTGTTGAGCAAGCTCATAGTTATTACTCTGAACTCTATATGTGATAACTGGCTAATTGCCTTTTCATTTATTCCTTCTTCTGGAAATTTTCTTGTTCTTTTATTTGGGATTTCTTTCTTTGTTTCATCAGTTTTGCTGTCTCAGCAGTGTTTGGAGCCTGTCAAACTCTCCCTATTGGCATCAATGTTCCACAGCTTTTGGCTCCCTACTGGGTGTGGATATACATGAAAGGGACCAAGCTGAACACCAGTGTCTGGTCTTAGTCTCCTGGGTAGAGTTGCAGGCCAGGAAAAGATTCAAGTATCTCAAAGATTTGCCTCTGCCGAAAGGCTGACTGTTAGATTCTTAGTCACTTAATAAGCCTCAGATTGTAGTCATCAGTTGGATGAAAATTCCCCCAGGTGGACAGAGTAAGAGGATTTCCAGTGGTTGAGGTAATTACTTTCCACTGGGCTAAAGCTACTTTGATAGAAAAACTGTCTGAAGAAAATTGTTTTCTGCAGTTTGAGTTAATGATTCAGCACAGGGGCCCAGGCAGTAGCCTTCACAGCTCGGAACCCAGGGCCTCAAAACTTAATAACCTTGAGCTCAAGGCACCCAGACACTCATCTCTGTGTTCAGACTGGTTGGTACTCTCAGTTAATGAGCCTTATATTGCAGTTCTCTGCTAGTCATTGAGTCCTCCTAGCCAGGTAGTGTTAAATTTCAATGGGTGGTTGCAGTCACTTCCCCCCTGGACTGTAGCAGCTTCATTGAGATAATCTACCTGAAAAAAATGGTTTCTGAAGCATAGGTTAGTGGCTCAGCCCCGGGATCCAGTTAGTTGCCTTCACATTTTGGTCCCCAGATCCATGAAACCTATCAACCAAGAGCTAGGCTCGAGGCACAACACATTTGAGACTCATTTCTGCTTACCTACTGGTTGGTAGTCTTTCTCAGCTGGATGGACAAGGTTAAATTCCAAAGGTAGGGCGGTTGCTTTTACCCCCTCAGTTTAAAGCTGCTTTGGTGGGAAAAGGCTCCCTGAGGAAAATGGTTTCTGTAGAGTAGGGGAATGACTCAGTATAGGGCTTCTGATGGCCTTCTTCCCAGCTTTCTCCCCAGTGCCTTCAACTCCCGACTCTCCTCCAGCAGCTGCAGTCCAGTCCACTCTCTCTCTCTGTAGTACAAATTACAGATAATTTCTGCAAATACAAACACAAACTGAGTGAGGTCAGTGGCATAATAATTTTTGCTTGAACATTCTGCAGCTGGGATGGAGCTGATGGGGAGGAGAACTGGGTGGGGGACGCAGATGTGGGGTGCTGGATGTGGCAGATTGCAGGGTCCTCAGAGCTGTACATCAACTGAGGGACAATTCTGGGAGATGTCAAGTGTCTGGGCAGTTTGGCAGCAGAGACCACACTGAGAGTGTTAGTCTCAGTTAGTGATATTTTGTGGATTCATAGTAAATCACTGAGCAAGGATTGGCAGGTTTGTGGGTGACATTTTCTCCTCCCTGTGGTGGCATGCGTGGTTTTCCCAGAACAAATGCACACCTTTGACTTGTTGAACAGGTGTGTTTTCAGTGGCAGAAGGGACCGTGCTCCCAGAGTCTGTGAGGGCATTGCTCCAAGTTGCCGTTTCACTGAAATGTAATTTTCACACATCCCAGGCTCCACACAAGAACCGGACCAGAAGTTCAGCCTTTGTTTCTTCCGAGTCTATGATGAAGATGGTTTGCGAAGAGCAAGACTCTTTTCTGAGCAGCTCCAATGTGTTTCTCAACTTGCCCAGAGTTAATGAGCTTTTGGGGGATGACAGAGAAAAGTTCAACATTCCTGAAGACTCCAGTAAGAAAACAGTCATCCGTGTTTGTCTAGATCAATTTGCAGACTGATTGTTACCTTTGCTTTGTGTGGGATACTTTGTGTAGAAGGAAGACTTTCTACTCCATCCTCTAATTTTTCCTTCCTTTTTATAAGAATTTAAACATTTTTTAGTTACAGCTAACATTCAATTATACATTAGTTTCAGGTATACACATAGTGGTTAGACATTTATATAATGTATAAAGTGATACCACCACCACAAGCCTAGTGTCCACCTCGCACCATAGATACAAAAATTCTCAACAAAATATTAACAAACTGCCCTGGCTAGTTTGGCTTCATGGCTGAGCACCGGCCTGTAGACCAGAGAGTCCCAGGTTTGCTTCTCGCTAGGGGCATGTACCACCAAAAAATATATATATATATACCCCCCCACACACACACACATATACATATATATATAAACAAACATACACACACACACACACATACATACAAACTAAATTTGACAACATGTTAAAAGAAAACGCACCATGATCCAGTGGGATTTGTTTCTTGAATACAAGGGTGGTTCAGTATCTGCAAATCACCACGTAAACAGAATGAATGATGTGCATCATCGGATAATGTCAACAGACACAGAAAAAGCACTTGACAAAACCCAGAACCCACTCATGACAAACACTCTCAGCAAGGTGTTTTTCCTTTTTTGTGTAGCTACCCAACACCAGAGGGGCAGCTGTACATACGTGTGATCACATCTCTTCTGAAATCAAAATCCTGCTGTCTGTATGAGGCTTATAATTTCAAATGTTTGTTGTTAAAACACCAGTCAGAGTGGCACTACAGTTCATGCTTTAAAGTTCATTATGTAGTCATGCTCTTAATTCACATTTTATGGGATTATTTCTACCAATTTTATAGTACTTTCTGAATTAAAAAAAACCTTGTTTTTCTTTTCAAATGGTGAGTTTGGAAGGCGAAATGAATACTGGGAATGATCACAACAGTTCTCTTCATACCTCAGGTGTTATGAATCAGAGCATCAGAGCTAACATATGACTGCCCTTTGAAATGCTCTCTTCAGGGCACTAGAAGTGGTGACACAGAAGTGTTCATCACTCAGAGGCCCTGGCACTACTGGAGAGCTGGTCTTTATGAGGACAGGGGCTCCGCCTTCAGTGGGTACCTGTTGGTCGAGTCCAGTACACATCCCCTAGCACCACGGCATTGATGAAGGCCACCCAGGGAATGGGGGATTTGCAGGGAAACAAAGCACTTTCACATATCACAGTGTGAAGTTCAACAGCCCTGAGCAGTGCAGCCAAGAACATTTAGTAGCAGTTGGTGAAGCTCATTTTATTTAAAAAGTCTAATCCTGGTCCCCAGACTGTACCGCTGGAGCGAAGGTGTTGACTGAAAGCCAGGGGCATTCCTTCCCCTTTCCTCTCCCCGTCACTGTCACTCCCTGCTCCTTGTGACTCCTCGGTGTGAGACGTGAGTGCCATCCCCACCCCCACGTTGTCGTAGTGAATGTGGCAGCTCAAAGTTTCTCATGAGACCAGTCACTAAACCCAGTCGAGGACAGTCACTCCCGAATCCCCTGCCTGAATGAAGACTGTGCCAATCACTTCCAGAAAGACAGTCGCAGGGCTGTGCCTCTGAATGCCCCACTGGCCCAGGCATCCTACTTCAGTGACACATTTTCTCTTTCTAAATTGCAACAGCTCCATTTTGCCTGAAGCTCTATGGGGAAATTCTGCAGTCTCCAAATGGTGCTTTGGTGTGGTCCTTCCTCAAACCAATATTACATGGAAAAATACTGCACACGCCAAACACCCCAGAGCTCAACAAGGTCATTCAGAAGGTAGATTGGGTGGACAGGATCTGATGGGCCATACCAGCAGTACAGCGGGAAGGGATCTTTAAAAAGACTGGACATAATTATTACGTAGGTTTGGTTCCCTGAGGGTTTATTATTATTATTATTATTATTATTTTATTCTCACTTAGAATGTTTTTCCTTTTTTTTTTTCAGATAGAGTGGGAGGGGAAGAGAAAAAGAGAGAGAGAGAGAGAGAGAGAGAGAGAAACATCAATGTGAAAGGGACACATGGAGTGGCTGTCTCTTCCCTCATGATACACTGATCCAACTGGTTCTGAGGACAAACTGCAACCAAGGTACGTGCCCTTAGCGGGAACCAAACCCAGGTCTCTCTGTATTGTAGGCTGACGCTCTAACTGCTGAGGCAATCTGGCCAGGGCCCCTGAAGGTTTCTTAGGTTGCTTACAGTTTTCTCTGACCAGTTCTCCCTGCTCCTGTTGCTGTCAGTTGGATTTGCAGGCTCATTTTCTGAGAGGACAGAGGTGTCCCATGCAGTAGCTTGTCCAGTGAAGACAGTCAGACAGACAGGAGGACCCGGTCAGGGAGTCTGGAAACACTTGGGCAGAGATGTTGATCTGTCTGCTTGGTGCTGGGTGCTTCTGGGACTTAGGAGGTCAGCCTGGTGGTGTGCTGTCAGGATAGGTGGGGTTTTAGAATTCACTGCTAGGCCTCTGGCCACACCCCATGGAGGTGAGCTCAGGTAGGAGGCAAGGTTTCTCCAGAAGGAATTTGATGTGCTGGTTAAATGCTTGCTTTTCCTTTAGTAGGCTGCTAGCTTCCCAGACTCTTCACCACAAGGTTTATTATCATTTGTATTCATGCTTTTGTTTTTTGTTTGTTTTTATCCTCACCTGAGGACATTTTTTCTTTTCTTTTCTTTTTTTTCATTCAGATAGAGTGGGAGAGAGAGAGAAAGGGAGAGAGAAAGAAACATCTACATGAAAGGGACACATCAAGTGGCTGCCACTGCACAACCTAACCAGGGCCAGGGACAAACTGCAACCGAGATACGTGCCCTTAGCGGGAATCAAACCCAGGTCTCTCTGGACCACAGGCTGATGCTCTAACCACTGAGCCAAACTTGCCAGGGCTTGTCTAAGCGGTCGCCAGTTTGATTCCTGGTCAGGGCACATACCCAGTTCATGCTTTCTTTTGGCACTGTTCTGTTGAATTTTCCTGGGGTCTTGTTTTGTAGTTGGATGGTGGCTTTGGGGCCTGCAGTCCCTTGAGGTCTCCACAGTGGATGTGGGGATCTCCTTTTGTGCAGGTGACCCAGGAGAGGAGACGTTAGCTCTGTCATTGGTCAGCTCCCAGGGGAAGCTGGTAGTAACATAACCTTCAGCAAAGGGTGTGATCATGTGAGTGGGTAAGTTGTGTTTGGTCATATTGGCCTTTGCAGAGGAGTCACCATTTCCACGTTTGGCGTCAGGTGGGCAGAGTCCTATGTTCCCAGCAGTGGGTGTCAGGAGGGCTGCGGCAACAGCAACCCCAGACCTCCTCTGCCACATGGGTCTTTGCTCAAGGGCTTCTGCTTCAGCTCCTTCTGAATGCGTTTGGGGACTTCTGTGTCCACCTTGAGAATGTCCTGTGGAGGTGTCTTGACCAGAAGCACTTCCGCAATGCCGTGACTGTAATCTGGGTCTGTGGACATTGTGAGCCCCTCTGCCAAACTCTGAGGTTCGGGAGCCAGAGCCGGTGTCCAGTCCCTCAGGGCATTACACTCTTGAGGGCTGGGAGCAGCTCACATATTTCATAGAAAACTCACTTTAAAACTAGGCCGTGAGCTTTCTTTGTTTATTATACATCATTGTAGCTAACAGCATTAACATGTATTACTGTG
The DNA here is from genome assembly GCA_037176705.1 of Molossus alvarezi. Lineage (NCBI taxonomy): Eukaryota > Metazoa > Chordata > Mammalia > Chiroptera > Molossidae > Molossus > Molossus alvarezi. The sequence continues at coordinate 125,086,230 of CM073885.1, forward strand.
TACATGGTGTCAGACACTGTGCTGTGCTCTGATACAACAATGAGTGTGATGGTGTCTGCTTCTGTGTAAAAACATTGATGTGCTGTAGGGGTAGTTCATGTTGGGGAACTTTGTTTTCTGATTTCATTGAGCTGTTTTGCTTAATATTTAAGTATTAGTATTTTCAGTTGTTTTGAATATTTAAATTACTATTATCTGATAATATTTAGATGCAACCCAAGGCTAACAGGTAGGAGATTCCGAGGTGCACAGGAAGGGCACATGTTCTTGGGCAGAGAGCTGGTAAAAAGATCTGGACAAGAGGTCTGGGGACACACCTGGGATACAGTGCATGGGAAGAGGTCACCTGGTCTCGGAGGTGTCTGCCACCTGCAGGTAGTGCTGCAGACCTTCACTCTGATGGCCAGTCCCCTGCTGGCCTTTCTCCTTTTAGCTTCACAGTGCTGAGGATAAGTCTAGCTGACACAGAGATGTAACCAAATACGCTTTATTTTGTAGGCTAATTACACTTTTATTTTTGTGGACAAGCTAAGGACTCTGTCATAGACATTGCTGAACTTATCCAGCAGTTTTCAGAGTAATGGGCATGGCCAGGCGCTTGAGCAGCTGTAGGTGAGCTGTGGCCCCCTCACCCCCGAGGGCTGGGGCATGCGCTGGGGCGTGGGCAAGAGGTTTTACGGTCACCTCGAACATTTCTCCTAGCTGACTGGTAATACGTGAGATGGCATATGTGTGAAAACGTGTTTGTTATTGCTGAAAGTATTACAGATGTCGCCCTTTTCCCCCTATTGACCCCCTCCTCCTTGCTCCCACCCCTCCCGCTTTCCCCAAACTAATGTCTGTGTCCACCGGTTGTAAACATATGCATATAAGCTCTTGGGTTTATCTGTTCCTGCTCACCCCATCCCATCCCTCTAAGGTGTGTCAGTCTGTTCCCTGCTTCCATGACTCTGGATCTATTTTGATCGACAGCTTCTTTTGATATTCCATAAATACGTGAGATCATGGGGTACTTGTCTTTCTCTGACTGGCTTACTTTGCTCAGCATAATACTTTTGTAAGTGATCAAGTATTTTGCCCACCATGCAAGATATTGATAATTTATCAATAGTTACCCAAACTTTACATTCCATATTAACTCAGTGCTTTCTTTGGGTGGTTTGTATACTTTTCAACTGTAGGTCTGTTAACATGATCAGTTATCATTTCCTAGTGTTCTGTACTGAAAACAAAGGACACCTGAGAATAAGTGGGCTGCAGTTTAAGATGACCCCACTCCTTTGGGGCCCACAATTGTTTGCCACAAGAGTTTGACCAGCTCAGTTGCGCCATGATACAAGGGCATGTGTGCAGCTCTGCCTTGTCCAGTGTCTGCTGGCTGAGCAAACAGGCCCGCGGTGTTATTCTTGTTTGGCTGATTTTTATACATCAGATGAGTAGATCGAGGCGAGTGAGAGTGCAGACTCAGAGAGAGCCCCCAGAGGAGACAAGAATGTCAATTTAAGAGGCTTTGGGGAACCCTGCTAGTGTGGCTCAGCGGTTAGAGAGTCAGCCTGGGACCAAAGAGTCACAGATTTGTTTCCCAGTCAAGGGCATGTACCTTGGTTGTAGGTTTGATCCCTGGCCTCATTTAGGGTTGTACAGGAGGCAGCTAATCGATGTGTCTCTCTCACATCGATGCTTTTCTCTCTCTCTCTCCCTCCATTCCTCCCATTCTATCTAAAAAAATCAATGGAAAATTATTCTTGAGTGAGGATTAAAAAAAAGAAGGCTTTGGGTAAATGGTAACTTTCCCTCAGTGTTCTGTAACATGAATCCCTGTATCCCTGGCATGGGGAAAAGGCCATGGGAAGGTCTCATTAGAAAATCTGTCCAAGTCAGTGTTTATTCACTGGTTTCAGTATTCGTGCACAATTATAATTGTTACCCAAATTGTCATAACTGCTGCTTCTGTTTTCACATTAGAGTTTGAATTCCATGATCCTGTCACACTCTGTGATGTTTAGAGCCTCTTTTAAGATGGCTCAATTCATGTGCCTTTTTTTGCAGAACAATGAAACTGCGAGTGAACCAGACAAGTATTGAGTAAGAAAAAAGATGTCATTATTTTTGTTAAACTGTATTATTTTCCTTTAGGAAGTCCTGAGAAACAAGTTCTTGAGACACTTTGTGGAAAGCAAGTTACACATCGACATGGAAACACTGATTGACAAGCTGAAGACGTATGGTGAGTGTGGGTGTGTGAATGTATGTGTGTGTGTACATGTGTGTGTAAGTATATGTGAGTGTGAGTGTGTAAATATGTGTGACAGTGTGTAAGTGTACACATGTGGACATGTGTGTGCACATATAGACCTGTGTAGGTGTGAGTGTGTAAGAGTGAGTGTGTGTACAGGTTTGTGAGTGCACATGTATGTATAAGTATACATGAGTGAGTGTGTGTATGTGTGAGAGTGTGGCTGTGTACAGGTACACATGTAAATGTGAGTGTGGGTGAGTATATGTGTGACTGTATGTGTGTATGTGTGTGTAAGCATATGTGAGTGTGTGTAAATACATGTGTGAGAGTGTAAGTGCATATGTGTGGATGTGTGAGTGTGTACACATACACATCTGTAGGTCTGAGTTTGGATATGTGAGTGTACATGTGTGTAAGTATATGTTTGAGGGTACATGCATGTATATGTGAGTGAGAGTGTGTAAGTGTGTGTGGGGAGTGTAAGTATTGTGAGAGTGTGAGTGTGTACATGTACACATGTAAATATAAAAGTGACCGAGTGTACATGTGTGTAAGTAAATGTGAGTGTAAGTGTGTAACTACATGTGTGAGTGTAATTGTGTGTGAGTGGGTGTGTGAGTGAACAAATGAGTGAGTGTGTGTGGGTGTATACATGTGTAGGTGTGAGTGTGTAAGAGTGAGTGTGGGTGTGAGTGGGTGGCACGCCCTTTGCCCAAACTTCCTGGGATCTGTCTGGGTTCCCGGTTCGTGAGGAAGGGCTTGAACCAAGTACACGGAGAAACCGTTCCCACGCGGAAGGTCTGCTTTGCTGACTCAGGCTCCAGTAGTGTGGAAGTTAGTCGGAAAGGAAGGCTTCTCAGTGGTGAGTTATAAAGTAACTGTATAAAATAAATTAATATTTTGGAGTTGGTGGTCACCTGGAAGTAGTTACAATGATTTGAAAACATGGAATTCAGATAACAAATGATCAGTTGGCAGACTGTTACTCCATGTCTGCAGTGTGTGAGACCATGGATTCAGGTAGGTGTGCAGCCTGTCCTCTGCACACACTGGGACTCAGGTTCTGGAAGGGCATGTTCAGTGCAGGGCCAGGTGAGCCTGTCTGGAACCAGGTCGGGATGCTCTTGGGAACATCAGTCCCCATTGCTCTGTCTTGGTGTTTCCCCATTGACAGTGCTGTTCAGTTTGATAGGCTTGGGACTGGGTGGGGCTCATTGTCACCAGCTGCTTAATGGGTGCTTTTGAGAGAACAATGTGGCCAGAAGCTAAAGTGCACCTACTCCTGGGTTTGACTCCCTCTGTTTCAGCGGCCCTCTGTGACTATTTGCAGACCTACTGTTACAGAGTGAGCAGCCTTCATGGCCTGGGCTTCAGGGAGGGAGCATGGTTTGGTCCCTTGCATCTTGGTGCAATATTCGGTTTCATTGTGCTCCAGTGAGCGCCTCTTCCCTGCTACCCAGACTGGCCTTTGCCCTCGCTGTCCCTGCTCCAGTGCCCAACCTCTGCTGACCTGACCGTGCTCTCTATTCACATGTGGTGTCAGTGTTACAACAACGTGTGTAAAGTGTGGGCGTTTGCTTGATGGATGAGCAGAATGTTGCATAGGCACCAAGGCTGACTGGAGTAGCTCCCTGCTGTGAGAGTTTAGCTGCCTGTCTCCTGTGTTCTCTGGCCTGGGCCACATCCTGGTCAACTTGTCCTTTGTGCTGCTGAACCGGTTCCAGGGCATGGAGTCTGTCGCCAGCCTGGAGGCTGCGGCGCACTCGCTCATGTGGGAGAACAGTTTTCTTGTCAGTGAATAACCAGTGACAAACTGTGCTTGGGTCGGTGCCAGCGTCACCTGTCCCTGATGTGGGGGCCCTGTGCTGACGTCACCTGTTTATGACGTGGGGGCCCCATGCCAGCATCACCTGTTTTTGATGTGGGGACCTCGTGCCATTGTCACCGGTCCCTGATGTGGGGGCCCCATGCCAGCATCACCTGTCCCTGACGTGGCTCATGTGACTGAAAAAGGAAAGCATCCTTTCTATGTAGAACAGAATCAAGCAGACTCAGCACTGAGCTGATGAGAATGTGGCCTCACCCTGTGATGAGTCCTGGTACTGTCACTGTCCCCAGCCCAGACTGCTCTCTGCATCAGTGTTTGCTGGTTTACCGTGTGGTTTCATGGTTCACTCTTAGGACAAAGTATGCTTCTCCTGATGAAAGTTTCTCTCTGAGCCTCGTCACTCTTGTTCTATCACTGTGTCTGACATCCAGGGGTGGGGAAGGAAGGACAGGGGTCGGCCCAGCCCTGTCGGCTAATTGTTCACTTATTAAGATAATAGGATGTGCTCTCACTCATGTTAAAGAAACAGAACTACTTCTTAGTTTGCTAGGGCTGCTGTGACAGAGGACCACACACTGGGGCTTAACCTACAGACATGTGTCTCCTAGTCCTGGAGGCCAGAGCCCAGGCTCCAGTGGGCAGGCTGGTGCCCCTGGGCCTCTCTCCTGGGCATGGAGATGGCCATCTGCCCCTGTGTCTCTGCTCATCCTCCTCCCTCTGCACAGCCTGTGTCCAGATTCCCGAGCCCACCCTCATGACCTCTGTGAGACCCTGCGACCAAATGAAGCCACAGTCTGAATTTAGGACTTCAGAGTACACATTTTGGGGAAACACCATTCTACCTATAATAGGCTTTATATGTAAAACTCAAAAAAAATGCATAAATCAGAATTCAGAATCTGTGTGTACATTTTGAATGGTAATCACCCCCGGGATATCAGTTTATAAGAACACACTTGCATCTAGAGAAGGAAGGCTGATTATTTCAGCAGCCTTGTAGAATTTTTCAAGTTCTAAAAAATGGAAAATAAGTAATTAATTTTGTATTAATGATGCCACCATGTGGTTTTATTAAAATGAAAGAGGGACAGGCCAGGAAAATAGGAGGCCTTGGCTTCATTTACCACCACTGCACACAACGCTGGCCCTCAGGGCTGCCTCCTGGTGCGGCCCCTCTCTCTCGGAGCCCCGTTTGTCTGTCCATCCAGCTCCCTGGCCGGGCTCTGCACTGACAGCTCCCTGCTGGTGATGCCCTCTGTCTCCATCAGGCGGCATCTTCAACAGCTCCTCTGTCAGCAGGGGCTCTGGAGTAGATGCCCCCCACCGCTGCCACCCCATGTCACATACCATCCCAACCAGCGTTCTGTACAGCATGAGGACCGACCTGGTGAAAAACCTGTTCTGGAAATTCCATCCTCAGTGCCCGCCCGCCGATGGGTTCAAGTACAACTGCATCTTCATCCCGCTGCAAGACATGTTTGAGAGGGCTGTCATCCAAGTGCAGACCAGGCAGGAGGCCGTGGGCCCAACCGTGCAGACACAGGCGACCCCATACCTGTGTCACAGCAGTGACCTGTAAGTCCTGGAGTTTTTCTGGAGTCACTGCAGAGAGCATTGGAAGAATGTGCACTCCCCCTTTTAATGCCTTAGGGTGCATTTCTCCGGGCCTAAGCCATCCAAATGGAAGGCTGGAGGTTAAGATGATGTGACCCAGTGAGCTTTATGTCTGACTGCAGGCAGCTTGAAGGCCTTCATGTCAGTGGGGAGCTTAGTGGTCTCGGGCCCTGTGTGTCTGACTCCCAAGTCCACCCCGTGCAGGAGGGAAGCAGAGAACAGCTGTCTTTCTTTCAGCACAAATTCTTAAAAGTGGGGTTGTACTGTCCACAGCAGGCTGGACAGAAGGACTCATGAGGCCTGAGCCTCAGCTGTGTAGGCTGGAGACAGGCTGAGATTACTCTGAGTTAGGTCGTGTGATTGGGGTGACCTCTGCAGCTGGAGAGAGCAGGGTGGCCACGTACGGGCTGGAGCAGCTGAAAGGCCGTACTGGAAAGAGTCGCCGAGCCATTAGGCCTGTGGGGGGTTTCAGAAGTGGGCTGGGGAGTGGGGTCCAGTTGGGACTTGGACCCTTAAGCAGGGTTGGTGCTCCTGCAGGCTGTGGGTCAACCTTGAGGGGTGCAGTTCCGGCAGGCACCTTGTCCTCACCTCCCTGGAGGACAGACGGTAGGAGGTCTGCACCTTGCCTTCTATGTAGAGCCAGGGGAACCCATTAGTTATGGTGGCAAGTGCTGGTCCTGCAGCAGACCCTGGGGAGCAGGGGCCACCTCTCCAGGTGACTGAGACTGGGCTTCAGGAGAGGAGCCAGTGCCTTTCTGATGGGGGAAGGGTGGTGTTGCAGGAGGGACTTTCCCAATGTGTTGGGGCAATGGCCCGATCTTCCCAACTGCCTGGTTTTGGGGTGTCTGAGCATGGGGGGGTGTCCTTAACCCAGGTCCTGCCCCATCATGCAAACCATAGGTAAGCATCTCAATCTCCTTTGTGACATGAGAGCTTGTCCTTGGAAGTGACGATATATTTGCTGGGACATTTCAGCCAGGGCTCTGCTTCTTGTTGGGGGTGCAAGCACTGGGAGCGGAGTAGAGGAAGATGCTGGCTGCCTGGCGAGGTGCCGTGCACAGCAGTTCACACTGACTCTGCCAGGGCGAGAGTCAGTGCCGTGGGTAAGTCAGCTTTTCAAGATGCCTTTTTTTTTTTTTTTTATCATCACCTGAGGACATTTTGCATTTATCTATAGATAGAACATGAGGTGGGTGGGGAAAAAAAAAAAGAAACATCGATGTGAGAGAGACACATTGACTGGTTGCCACCCACACAACCCCAACCAGGACCAGGAACAAATTGCAACCAAGGTACTTGCCCTTAGTGGGAACCAAACCTGGGACTCTAAGATCTGTGGGCTGATGCTCTAAGAACTGGGCAAAACTGGCCAGGGCTCAGGAATCTTTTCTTTTTTTAATTAGTTAATTTTTGTTACAGATGTTTTTCCTCTTTTCCCCACTGATTCCCCCTCCCCCCCCCCGCCCTTTCGCCAGCTTAGTTGTCCATGTTTATTGTTCATGCATATATGCATATAAGTTCTTGGTTCATCTCTCCCCCACCACCCTCTATTCTGGGGACTGTCTGTCTGTACCCCACTTCCACGTCTCTGGGACTTCCCCTTTCCTCAAACTGTTATGTTAATTATATTCCACAAATAAGTGAGATCATATGATACTTGTCTTTCTCTGTTTGGCTTGTTTCACTTAGGATGATACTTTCCAGGTCCCTTTATGTAGTCTCAAAGGATAAGAGATCTTTCTTTCTTAGCTGAGTAGTACTCCATTGTGTATATGTACCACAGCTGTTTTATCCATTCGTCTACTGATGGACACTTGGGCTGTTTCCAGATCTTAGCTTTTGTAAAGAGTGCTGCTACAAACATGGGGGTACATATATTCACTGATTGGTGTTTTAGCCTTCTTAGGGTATATTCCTAGCAGTGGGATCACTGGGTCAAATGGAATTTCAATTTTTAATTTTTGAGGTAACACCATATTATTTTCTATAGTGGCTGCACCAGTCTGCATTCCCACCAGCAGTGTACTAGAGTCCCTTTTCTCCACACCCTCGCCAACACTTGCTGGATGATTTGTTGATGGTGGTCATTCTGACAGGTGTGAGGTGATACCTTATTGTTGTTCTAATTTGGATCTCTCTGATGATTAGTGATGTTGAGCATTTCTTCATGTGTTTCTTGGCCATTTGTATGTACTGTTTGGAGAGGTGTCTATTTAGTTCCTCTGCCCATTTTTTAATTGTGTTCTTTGTCTTTCTTTTGTGGAGCTGTATGAGCACTCTATATATATTGGAAATTAACCCCTTATCTGATATATCATTGGCAATTATGCTCTCCCATACAGTGGGTATCCTTTCTGTTTTGATGATTGTATCTTTCACTGTGCAGAAGCTTTTGAGTTTGATGTAGTCCCATGTGTTCATTTTCTCTTTTGTTTCTATTGCCTTAGGTGATGTATCAGTGAAAATTCTGCTGCGTATGATGTCTGATATTTTTTTGCCTACAGTTTCTTCTAGGATTTTCATGGATTCATGAGTCACATTTAAGTCTATAATCCATTTTGAGTTTATTCTTGTGCAGGGTGCAAGTTGATGGTCTAGTTTCATTTTTCTGCATGTAGCTGTCCAATTTTTCCAGCATTATTTATTAAAGAGGCTGTCCTTACTCCACTGTATGCTCTTGCCACCTTTGTCAAATATTAATTGAGCATATTGCCTTGGGTCCACTTCTGGGTTCTCTGTTCTGTTCCACTGGTCTATATGCCTGTTTTTGTGCCAGTACCAGGCTCTTTTGTTCGCAGTGGCTTTGTAGTATAGCCTGAAATCTGGTAATGTGATCCTTTCAACATTGTTCTTCTTTTTCAAGATTGCTGTGGCTATTTGAGGCCTTTTTTGGTTCCATATGAACTTTTGAAGTACTTGTTTTAATTTTGTGAAGTATGCTGTTGGTATTTTGATGGGGATTGCACTGAATCTATAGATTGCTTTGGGTAATATGGACATTTTAATGATGTTAGTTATTCCAAACCATGAACAGGGTATGTGCTTCCACTTTTTTATATCTTCCTCTATTTCTTTTTTCAATGACCTGTACTTTTCTGCAAATAGGGCCTTTATTTCTTTGGTTAAGTTTATTACTAAGTATCTTAATTTTTTTGTCACAATGGTAAAAGGGATTGTTTTCTTAGTTACACTTTCTGTGAGTTCATCATTGGTGTATAAGAATTCCATCAGTTTCTTGATGTTAATTTTGTATCCTGCTACTCTGGCAAATGTATATATTAAGTTTAGTAAATTTTTGATGGAGTCTTCAGGATTTTCTCCATATAGTATCATGTCATCTACAAATAATGACAGTTTCACTTCCTCCTTTCCAATTTAGATCCTTTTTATTTTTTCTTCCTGTCTGATTGCTGTGGCTAAGACTTCCAGTACTATGTTAAATAAGAGTGGTGAAAGTGGGCATCCTTGCCTTGTTCCTGTTCTTGAGGAAACTGCTTTTAGTTTTTGCCCATTGAGTATGATGTTGGCTGTAGGTCTTTCATATATGGCCTTTGTCATGTCCAGATATGGTCCCTCTATTTCCACATTTCTGAGCATTTTTATTAGAAATAAATGCTGGATTTTGTTGAAGGCTTGTTGTAGCTTACTGTCCTTAGAATCCAACTTGTGTTTGAGCTGCCCTAATTAACAACCTCAGAGACAGCAAGATGAACAATGGGGAATGTTATAGACGGCTTTTGCCCCATAAAAATTAACCAGAGTTTGACCTTCACTGGGAATTTGAAAAGCAACATCCTTAAGGAAAAGGGAGGACAGAAACGGCCCCACGGCCAGAGTGTCTTGCATGCTCTGTAAAGAAACTGATAGGGAGAAACTGAAGCTCCCTTTACCCCATAAAACTGTAACTGTTAAACATGTGTGTATTGCACCTGACTGACTGTTGATATCCGTCTCGAATTTGTTAGTTTTTAAAACTTAGATAATAGAATGAATAGCAGGATAGATGTATGCTGACCCAGTTCACCCAGTTCCCTTTTGCCTCAACTCCCTCCCACCTCCGTTCCCTCCTGCTTATCACTAACTGCCTCCGCTTCTGTACACGCAGCTTGCTTGCTCTGCTAAACTCTTGAATGACCCCTGCCCTATAGAAGCAACCCTCCCCCTGAGCTCGGGGCTGCAGTTCTCCTCTGTGTAGGTTGGCTGCAGTCCCTGTGCAGGTAATAAAACATCCCCAAAAACTAAAAAATTGAGTCTGAGTGTGGTCGATCTCCTGGGTTACAACAGGCTTTTTCTGCATCTATTGATATGATCATGTGGTTTTTATTCTTCATTTTATTTATGTGGTATATCACATTTATTGATTTGTGAATATTGTACCAGCCTTGCATCCCAGGCATTAATTAGAACACACTTGGTCATGGTGGATAATTTTTTTGGTGTATTGCTGGATCCGATTTGCTAGTATTTTGTTCAGGATTTTGGCGTCTAGGTTCATCGGGGATATTGGCCTGTAGATTTCTTTCTTTGTAGTGTCTTTCTCTGGTTTTGGAATTAGAATTATGCTGGCTTCATAAAACGAGTTTGAAAGTCTTCCTTCTTTTTAAATTTTTTGAAATAGTTTGAGAAGAATGAGTATTAGCTCTCTGAATGTTTGGTAAAACTTCCCCATGAAGCCATCTGGTCCTGGGCTTTTGTTTGCTGGGAGAGTCTTGATTACATCTTCAATTTCTTCTGTTGTTATTGGTGTGTTCAAGTTTTCTATTTTTTCCTGGTCCAGTTTTCGGACACTATGTGTTTCTAGATATTTGTTTATTTCACTGAGGTTGTCAAATTTGTTGCCATATAATTGTTCATGTAGTTGTTAACAATCTTTTGTACTTCTGTGGTGTCAGTGGTTATTTCTCTTTCATTTCTGATTTTGTGTGTTTGGGTTCTCTCTCTTTGTTTCTGGATGAGTCTAGCTAAGGGTCCATCAATCTTGTTAATCTTTGCGAAAAACTAGATTTTTTTTTCATTGGTCCTTTGAATTGTTTTTTTTTTTTTTTTAACTCTATGTCATTTATTTCTGCTCTGAGTTTTACTATTTTCTTCCTTCTACTTGCTCTGGGGTTTTCTTTTTGTTTGCTCTTTAGTTATTTAAGTTGTGAGGTTAGATAGTCTAATAGAGATTTTTCTTATTTTTTGAGGTAGGCCAGTGGTGCTATGAAGTTCCCTGTCAGAACTGCTTTTGCTGCATTCCATAGATTTTGTGTTGTTGTGTCTTCATTTTCATTGGTATCCAGAAAGTTTTTAATTTCTTCCTTGATCTCCTCAGTAACCTATTCATTGTTTAATAACATGCTATTTATCTTCAATGTGTTCAAATGTCTTTGTATATTCTTCTTGCAATTGATTTCTAGTTTCATGCCATTGTTATCTGAGAAGATGTTTGATATGATTTCAGTCTTCTTGATCTTGTAGAGACTTATTTGTGCCCTAACATGTGGTCTATCTTTGAGAATGTCCCATGTGCACTTGAGAAGAATGTGAATTCTGTATTTTTGGGGTGTAATTCTGCGTAGACATCTAGTAAATCCATTTGGTCTAGTGCTTCATTTAGAGTCTTGGTTTCCTTGCTAATTTTTTGTGCAGAGGATCTATCCAGTCATGTCAGCTGGGTGTTGAAGTCCGATGCTATGATTGTATTGCTATTGATTTCTCCTTTGAAATACTCTAGAAGATGTTTGATATATTTAGCATGTGTATATTGGATTCATATATGTTTATCAAGGTTATATCTTCCTGTTGGATAGATCCTTTCAATATTATGTAGTGGCC